>JAJGRW010001397.1:324962-501555 GCA_025461045.1 Carex parvula | reverse complement strand
CAGTAGAAAGGACTCCTTTCGAACTGTGGACGGGAAGGAAACCTAGTTTACGTCATATACATGTATGGGGTTGCCCTGCGGAGGTACGTTTGTATAACCCACACGAAAAGAAATTGGATTTCAGAACTGTTAGCGGATTCTTTATTGGATATCCAGAGAAATCCAAAGGGTTCAGATTTTACTGTCCGAATCATAGTACGAGAATTGTTGAATCTGGAAATGCACGTTTCATCGAGAATGCTGACGTCAGTACAAGAAGTTCTGATCAGTGTAATTCTGATCTTCAAGAAATTACATAACAAGTTACTGTTCCTTTGTCTGTTGTTTCGAAAGTAGTTGTTCCGACTGTTGTTTCGAAAATAGTTCGTCCGACTGTTTCAGAACAACCAATTGCTACTGAGGACATTCGATTGATAACATCGTTGTTGATGATGTAGTTGAACCGAATGATATACCATTAAGAAGGTCTACCCGTGAACGGAGATCGGCTATATCTGATGATTATTTGGTTTATCTACAAGAATCTGAAATTGATTCTGCAATTGATGATCCGGTTTCATACAAGAAAGCTATTGAATGTGACGAATCCGATAAATGGATTGATGCCATGAAAGACGAGTTAAAATCAATGAAATACAATCAAGTCTGGGATCTTGTCAAATTGCCTCACGATTCCAAACGAGTTGGATGTAAATGGATCTTTAAGATCAAACGTGACTCAAAAGGCAAAATCAAACGATATAAAGCTAGACTGGTTGCCAAAGATTTCACTCAGAAAGACGGCATTGATTATAAAGAGACATTTTCGCCCGTCTCTAAGAAAGATTCTTTGCGTATCATCGTGGCTTTAGTAGCTCATTACGATCTTGAGTTACACCAAATGGACGTCAAAACTGCTTTTCTGAACGGAGAACTCGAAGAGGAAGTCTACATGGATCAGCCCGAGGTTTTTTCAATTGGGGGAAAGAATATGGTTTGCAAATTGAAAAGGTCGATATATGGGCTGAAACAAGCATCACGACAATGGTATCTCAAGTTCAATGATGTGATTACTTCTTTTGGTTTTAAGGAAAACGTTGTTGATCGTTGTATATACTTGAAGGTCAGTGAGAGTAAGATAATGTTTCTAGTTCTATATGTTGACGACATTTTACTTGCGACTAACGATCTTAGAATGATGAAAAGCACCAAGAATTTTCTCTCGAAGAATTTTGAAATGAAAGATATGGGTGAGGCGAACTATGTGATAGGAATAGAAATATTTCGTGATCGATCACAAGGTTTGTTAGGTTTGTCTCAGAAAACATATATTAACAAGATTCTCGAGAGATTTAGGATGGAGAAATGTTCAGCTGGTAAGGTGCCGATTCAGAAAGGGGATAAATTTGGTTTATATCAATGTCCTAAAAACGAATTGGAAAAAGAAGAAATGAATAATATTCCTTATGCTTCAATTGTGGGTAGTTTAATGTATGCACAAACTTGTACAAGACCAGATATCAGTTTTGCTGTAGGAATGCTTGGACGTTATCAAAGCAATCCTGGAATAGAACATTGGAAGGCAGCAAAGAAAGTTTTACGATATCTTCAAGGTACTAAAGATCACATGTTGACGTATAGGAGATCAAACTACTTAGAGACAGTCGGTTATTCAGATTCAGACTATGCCGGGTGTTACGATACACGAAAATCCACTTGCGGATATGTGTATCTTCTTGCCGGCGGAGCAATCTCATGGAAAAGTGCGAAGCAGACATTAATCACTGCATCCACTATGGAAGCCGAGTTCGTGGCGTGCTTCGAAGCCATGGTACAAGGACTATGGCTGCGGAACTTTATTTCGGGACTTCGAATTGTCGACAGCATTGCCAAGCCGCTGAAGATTATTGCGATAATTCTACAGCAGTCTTCTTCAGCAAAAATGACAAGTACTCCAAAGGTGCCAAGCACATGGAGATTAAGTACTTTGCCGTGAAAGAAGAAGTACATAAACAAACAATAACAATACAGTATATAAGCACAGAGATGATGATAGCTGATCCTTTGACGAAAGGATTACCACCCAAGATATTTCACGAACATGTCGAAAGAATGGGAATAGTTATCTGTGATAAATAATTGTTGTAATTAAACTTATATTATAGATGAATGATTATTTATGATATTATTATTGATTGATTGTTTCAAATACAATTCCTATTTATTTAAGTATATATATATATATATATATTATTGTTTTCTATTAATAGGAATTAGTCTATATAAATTAGACAATTAACGTGGATCCTCAAGTATACCATTATGGTTTATATTAAGTTAGAATTGATATTGTAGTACATGGAAGGAAGTTAGTAACAAATATTATTAGCAACCGCCATGACTCGTATTAATTTTGCTTAAGTATAAATATTATGATTTTAGAATTTATGAAATATAAAGACATACAATATTATTGTGCACCTTATGAACGTTGTAATGTCATAAAGTTTTATAATGGACCAAGTGGGAGAATGTAAGGAAATAAAATGATATGACCCAAAATAAAACTAATGGGCTGATTTTAATTGGCCTAATTTAAAAAGAGTGCATAATTGTTAACAGATGTAAAGCTAGATTCAATGCATATGGCGCTATTATCCTCTGCTTAATTAAGGATGCATAAAAGGCTTAATTAAAAGGTGCGTTGATATATTAAAGATGCTATTATTAAGGATGCATACTGAATCTGATTAAAGGGTGCCTTTATCATATTGATCTTTAATTTTAAAGGTGCGTTGACCATTGAATAATAACATATTCAATGCATTGCACTAAAGGATGCATACTGACTAAAGGGTGCAGCTTTGATTAAAGGGTGCGATTAAAGGGTGCGCTGTTTATCCATTCTGTGCATCTCCCCTATAAATAATTGCTTTAATGACAAGCATAAGTAAGAGATATATTCTAATAGTAAGGTTGATCCTCTCTTCATCGATATTTCATAAAGAACAAGTTGTCATTGCTTAGAAAGAGAAAGAGGAGAGAAATCGCTTTGCAGTTCTTCTGACGGTTTGTGAAGAACGTTTCAAGAGTATTGTTCTACAGTTTACAATGGATAAAGGTATGTAATCTAATTGATTGATTTACACGTGGAGACTTTGATTTCTAAGATCTTTGATTTGCTTTTAATGTTTCTTTTAATTCCGCTATCGAACTTTACAGATGATTAGTTGTACTTATTTTAATGATTGTGTGTAAGTAGTTGAGCACGATAACGTCTACTTACATGTGGTATCAGAGCCAGGTTTTTGGAATTCATAATCTCCCGATTAAGTTACTTGTTTTATGAATTTATTATTATTATTATTATTATTATTATTATTATTATTATTATTATTATTATTATTATTATTATTATTATTATTATTATTATTATTATTATTATTATTATTATTATTATTTCTTTTATTGATTTGTGATTGAAATTTGCGGTAACTTTGAATTATGACGGTATTGCTAGACACCAAAGTGTCCTTACCCTAAAGAAATCAAAGTATGTTATTTTCAAAGTGGCTTAATAAATAGTAAAAAAATTCCAAAAAATGTAAAATTTGGTCTCCAAGTACATTTTAATATAGATTGAACATCTAACGGTTTGAATTTGTTGTTTGAATATCAAACACTAAGATATGCCTCCGGAAGCACGAGGCCGAAGTTCTAGAGGAAGCACATTAGCCATACTCTATATATATATATAGAGAGAGGAGGGATCAAGTTACAACAAAGTTACAACAACCATTTTTTTCATTTTCAAAGTCCAAATCGTCGATCCAAACCATTCAACATGATTATCTAAATAAAATGTGCTTGCAGATCAAATTTTACATTTTTTTTGAATTTTTTTACTATTTATTAAGATGGGTACAAAATTCAATGGTCTGAATATGACTATTTTTGTAAAATACTTAATAAATAGTAAAAAATTCAAAAAAATATAAAATTTCATCCTCAAGCATATTTTAGTATGAATATCATGTTTAGCAGTTCGGATCGACAATTTGGACTTAAAAACGAAAATATACAATATGAGGGATGATGAGGTATGAAAGACATGAGGTATTGGAACCCTCCTCATATATATATATATATATATATATATATATATATATATATATAGTGCTTGGCTATTATGCTTATATAAGCATATGCCCACATATGCTTAAATAAGCATTTTTGCGTTTCCAATGTTCAAATGGTCGATCGACCGTTCATCTTGTTCTCCATATTAATATGTGCTTGGAGACTAAATTTTACATTTTTCTGAATTTTTTTACTATTTATTAAGCCACTTTGAAAATTACTGATCATATGGTCCAGAATTTTGGAAACACTGTTTTTACTGTTCACCCAGATCAGTAATTTTCAAAGTGGCTTAATAAATAGTAAAAAAATTCAGAAAAATGTAAAATTTAGTCTCCAAGCACATATTAATATGGAGAACAAGATGAACGGTCGGATCGACCATTTGAACATTGGAAACACAAAAATGAGTTATAAGCATATGTGGGCTTTTGCTTATATAAGCATAGTAGCCAGCCCCTATATATATATATATATATATATATATATATATATATATATATATAGAGAGGGGTTGGCTTCAAAACGTTTGTTCCTAGACCGTGGAACAAATGCTTCGGTTTTTACATTTTCAAAGTTCAAACAGTCGATCCAAACCATTCAATATTCAATCTATATTAAAATGTGCTTGGAGACCAAATTTTACATTTTTTTGAATTTTTTTACTATTTATTAAGTCAGTTTTAAAATCGCTGTTTTCAATGATCCAAAAATTTTTCATTGTTTATTAAAATCAGTGATTTTAAAACTGACTTAATAAATAGTAAAAAAAATTCAAAAAATGTAAAATTTGGTCTCCAAGTACATTTTAATATAGAGATCACATCTAACGGTTTGGATTGACCTTTTGGATTTTGAAATTCGGAAACTAATTGGTTGCACCACGGCTTCGGAACAAACGTTTTGATATTAGTCAACCTCTATGCACATATATATATAGTGAGTCTATGGTACTATGCATAAACACAATTAATTTGGTCCGTAATACAGATTAATATTTTCATTTTCAAAATCCTAACAGTCTAGAATATTGAACCGTTCAACATGATTTTCATATGAATATGTACTTGCAGACCGAATTTTATAATTTTTTTACTATTATTAAAGATGGGTAGAAAATCACTGTTTTTGGATGGTCCAGAATTTTCATATCAAGTAATTTTCTACCTATCTTACAAAATAGTTAAAAAATTCTAAAAAATATAAAATTCGGTCTGCAAGTACATATTCATATGGGAATCATGTTGAACAGTTCGGATCGACCGTTAGAATTTTAAAAATAAAAATATTGATCAATATTACCGACTAACCCTTGATATGCATAGTAACATAGACTCACTCATATCTATCTATATATATATATATATATATATATATATATATATATATATATATATATATATATCCACTAACTTGAGATATTTGTGCCAAAATGTTTTTGAAAATTGATCCCTCCTCATATATATATATAGACGTATCGTATCCTTGATTTTTGAAAATTACCGTATCGCCGTATCTGTATCGTATTCGACATGGTATATAGAGTATTTATACTCGTTTATATTTAAACTGATACGTCAATCAAATACCAAATGAATGGATACGATTTAGTTTGCTATTAACAGTGGAAAATAAAAAAAAAATTAAAACGGCTATTTAATGACACTAAGAGTTTCAAAACTTTATTTTGACATTTAGAGACTAAAAACTCTCAAACATTTGTATCATTATCTAGATCACTTAATTGAGAATTTAATCTAACATATTATTATTCATTGTTAGTTATCTAACATATTATTGGCCGGTCAAATTAAGCTTTGCTATATCTAGGGCTGCAAACGGATCAGATAGTGGTAAAATCATATCCGTATTCGTTTTTATTTTCGGATACGGATACTGATGGGATATTAAATGAATATAATACAAAAAAAATTGGATATTAAACGGATACGAATACGAATACGGATATTATTCAGATGTTGTAATAAAATTAACTTATATTCAAGAAAGTATTTTTCTCAAACAAAAATAATTCATAAATATAATTACAATTTTCTGCCCTAAATCTAATAAAACGGAGAAATGAGAATATGTAAAAATATCTAGATTTAGAGGAGAATATCAGAATAAGTAAAAAATATCATGTTATGTACAAATTAAATAACCTAAATCTCAATTTTCTGCTAACGTTTTATGAAGCTTGTCAAGATTTTCGTAAAAAGAAGTATATTTGTCTTATTTGTTTTTTTCAAGAAAAATCGATGAATCATCCAAGTTGAGTCGACCTGGCTCATTGTACAAAGTGCTTTGACTAAATCTCACCATTGGATCCCGCTACCGAAACAACAGCTAGTTGTTCGCATTTAATGCCGAAATTTTTATTAATACCATTCAAAAAAATAAACCAAAAAATCACTCAAATTGGGGAATTTCATATTTATGAGGGCCGCAACAACAAATGGGGGCTCCATTCTTGAGGGTTATTATTTGTCGTTGTGGCTCCTCAAAAACTCAAAAAACTCAGCATATTACGGTGCATTTTTTGGTTTTTGAGGAGCCGCAACGACAAATGGCGGCCTCAAAAAATGAGGCCGCCATTTGTCGTTGCGGCCCTAGTAAATATAGAATTCTCCAAAAATTTGTGTTTTTTTTTTAAATGGTATTAATAAAATTTTCGGAATTTAATGTCTCCTATGGTAAGAGAAGGTAAGAAAAGGAATAAAATAAAACTAATTGGTAGTGGGTAGCGGACTGAGGGTTTAAAGGATATCCGAAATCTGAAAAATTACGGATACAGATAATTATCCGTATCCGCTTTCGAAATTGAAACCGTATCCCCATCCATATCTACATAATTTATATTCGTATTTGCATCCATATCCTTAAATTATCCGTATCCGAATATCCGAAAATCCGCAAAATTTTGAATACGGATAATATCCGATCCGTTTGCACCCCTAGCTATATCTCATTACTTAATTGAGTTCATTTGATCACGTAAAACTAGGTTTCCAGTATCAAGTACAACAACAAATATACTAACTTGTTCATCTTTTGTTAAATTTGATGACCACACATATTTCCAATCAAAATTGAAATCCCCATCTGTGAACCAAATGCATATATATATATATAGGTACGTAGTAATTAATCGGTGTCACATGAGTAGAAATTGAAGAAATCAAACTGAAATTTATCATTTTACTAGACTCAACAATATAATTCACAATTGAAATACATTTGTCCTGTTAGTTGAGTGCCGACCTGACAATGAAGTCATTAGATGGATGACCCAACTCAAGATGAAACGAATCGGTCAGTGATAAATGATAATACACCTTTTGACTTGAGGTCCCATCATTTGATTCCTTTTGTACCTTTTGACTTGAGGTCATCTAATAGGACAATATATGTACTCAATTGTTGCGAATGAGGCATTATGTATCCTTCGTTAATTTCGGAGTTTAGTCTCTGTCTCAGCAGTGTTATTCTCTGATCAACATGGCTTCCTTCTTCTTCTTTATCATCCTTTTGTTTTTAAGCAATCTCTCTTCAGCAACAGTAGACACACTTCTACCTGGTGAATTTCTCTACCCAAACCAGAGCCTCATGTCAACAAATGGCAGGTTTGAGTTTGGTTTCATCGACACAGGTAACGGAAATTACTATGTCGGCATTTGGTTAACCATTGATGAAATTGATACCGGTCAAACCCAACTGTTGCCACTGGTGTTGAACTATATGGTAGATGTTGTATGGACAGCAAATACAGAGAATCCCATTACCAAACTTCAATTCTCCAGACTGAGTATATCTCCAAATGGAACCTTGATCTTGACCCAATCTCAATCCTGTATATGGTCATCAAATAAACCGCAAAATAAACCAAATTCCACCAAGTTAGTTCTCCTCGATACCGGAAATCTTGTTTTGCTAGACCAAACAAACAATTCAGAAGTGATATGGCAGAGTTTTGACAATCCGACAGATACTTGGTTGCCCGGAGCTTGGCTCGGTTACAGTACCATAAATGGGAAAAATATTGATATATCTCTTACTTCTTCCAAAACCTCTAGTGACCCCTCACCAGGGCTGTATTCATTTGAAATAGATCATACTGGTGGAACCTGGGGGTTTGTTATAAAGGAAAAACAAAGAAATACACAGTATTTTGGTACTTTTCCCACATTGTTAAATATCCAACAGCACCACAGGTTAGTAAAATTTAATGATGCGAATGGAGAACTAAAATACATAAGATTGAATAGTTATGGTAATGCATTCATATTCCGATCGAATGGCGCCGGTGGTCATTACTGGTTAACAACCGGTCAAAGTTGTTTGCACTATAGGGTTGCTGGCTATTGCGGACCTTACGGCATGTGCTTTAGCCAGGGTCCGAACTACTGGTGTAAATGCCCACATGGCTTCTATCCTGCTTCTTCTAACTCATCTGCTGGTTGTACAAGAAATTTCTCATTAAGTTGCAAAGGCAGTTCAGTTGGATTGACCGACACATTTACTTTGATGGATAACCTCTATATGTTGCCTGACAACTCTGAATACTTGGGGGTTAAAAGTGAGGAAGAATGTGAAAGTGCATGCCGAAGCAATTGCTCTTGCACAGCTTATGCATCTGGTTCTGGATGCAATCTTTGGTACGGAGATCTAATGAATGCAATCATACGCGATGATGGATTGAGTGGCGAATATATACATATCCGCATGGGGTCCTCTGTTGCTTACGCTAAAAGAAATCACATCAAGTATGTGACATTCATAGGAGGTGGGGTTGTGGTCATCCTATTTGTTTGTTTAGTACTTTTGTGGGGGTTTAGAAGAAAACTCAATAATGTTGAGCCGGTGAACGTCGATGATCACAAATTCAAGGCTTACTCGTATAAGGAGATAAAAAGATCAACAAAAAATTTCTCTACCAAACTAGGTCAAGGAGGTTTTGGAATTGTTTTCAAGGGGAAATTATTGGGTTCTACTACTGTGGCTGTGAAAAAGCTCAAAATTGTAGGACAAGAAGAGAAGCAATTCCGAACAGAAGTGCAAACAATAGGAATGATTCACCATGCTAATATTGTGCGCCTCCTAGGGTTTTGCGCTGAAGGCAGTAATAGGCTACTGGTTTATGAATATATGTCGAATGGTTCCTTGGATTCCCACATCTTTTCAGGGAGTTCTCATTTATTAAGTTGGCAAGCTCGATACAAAATCGTACTCGGGACTGCAAAGGGATTAGCCTATTTGCATGAAGAATGTAGAGATTGTATCATCCATTGTGACATTAAACCCGAGAATGTGCTTCTAGATGATGATTTTTCCCCTAAAATTGCCGACTTTGGCTTAGCAAAACTTATCGGCCGAGAACATAGCCGAGTATTGACGACAACAAGAGGTACTGTCGGCTATTTGGCACCAGAATGGATTTCTGGACAAGCAATCACTCAAAAGGCAGATGTCTACAGTTTTGGAATGTTGCTCCTCGAGGTGATATCGGGGAAAAGAAATTCAAAAGGATTCAGAAACAAAATGTACCCGTACTTTCCTCTTTATGCTGCTGTTAAAATTAATGAAGGTGAAGTTCTATGCTTGGTAGATGAAAGGCTAGGGGGAAATGTGAATGTTGTTGAGCTGATACGGGTATGTAAGGTTGCGTGTTGGTGTATTCAGGATTCGGAAGCAAGC
Organism: Carex parvula; assembly: GCA_025461045.1. Lineage (NCBI taxonomy): Eukaryota > Viridiplantae > Streptophyta > Magnoliopsida > Poales > Cyperaceae > Carex > Carex parvula. The sequence goes on along the minus strand of JAJGRW010001397.1, from coordinate 491,739 downwards.
CGACCATCAATGGGAAAAGTTGTACTGATGCTCGGAGGTGTCATAAGTGTTGGCATTCCTGCTATTCCGAGTTCCTTCCTAAATCTCATCGATGCGGAAAATTCATTCTTGAGTTATTAAGAACGACGACTAAGCCTTGAAATTAGGATAATTTGCACAAATATTTGCATAATTTATCATTAAATTAATCAGTATTGTGACGGAGCTGTATTGTTAGATTATTACTTGTAGTGTGTTCTATCTAATTTTCTATTTCATTATACGCTTTCTTGTGAACTGATCTGTTTGTAATCTCCTTTGTTGTAAACTCCTTTTGTGTTCTCTCTTGTAATATTATGGTTTTTGTTGCTTAAATTTGTCTCTTGATATTTTTGAAGTTATAGAGGACCTCAAGTCAGAACGTGTAAGAGGAAATGATGGGCCCCTAACGCGTTTTTTTTTTGGTGAAAACGGATTGGATAGTGATCAAACAAATTCAAATTAATTTGGATATGAAAATAAATGTCACTTATATTTTATAAAATACATGAAATTTATCATAAAATAATTTTTTTCATACTAACAGTAAGTATTATTTTTTGGAAATAGAGAATGCGCAAATCACTTGGTCAAATTTATGACTAAATTTAATTTACTTCACTTCACGCAAATATAACAAATAGGTATAACAATATATATGCAATTAGTTGTCATACTAACAGTAAGTATACCAAACTATGGTTACATAAAAAAAAATTATATTTTATTATGTGTCTCATAAATTGAACGAATTTATATGTTCAAAATCTTAGATTATAAGTTTCTATGCATTAATATTGACTTGAACATAATTTGTAGGAACTTGAACAATATAATTCTTACAAATATAAAAATATCTGATGCGGAAGATGAAGTTATACTTCAACTTGATGTATAAACGATTTCTCTCTTTTTGCCCTCTTTCTTTTAATGTTACAAAATCTTTAGAATGGAATAGTATTTATGTAACCTCTAATGGATAGAGACATGATATATTTATAGTGGTTTATCTTTAATCTGGTACATCTATCAACTACCAAATTAACAGATTAAATTTAGCGTGCTATTAATATTGGAAAACCAAAAAAATTGAAACTCTCAATTGATAACACTAAGAGTTTTAAAATATTTGGTGATCTCAAGAGACTAGAAAGTCTCAAACATTTATATCCATTATATAAGCCACTTAATTCAGAATTAATCTAACAGAGAAAACAAAATCAAAATTTTGGATACATATAAGCTCAATGGGGCTTGTGAAATTAGAAGAAGAGGAGTTTTTCAAAAAAAAAAAAAAAAAAGAAATTAGAAGAAGAGATAGAGAAACATTTAAATTAACGATTCATTAATTTGTTGTAATTATATAGACAGACTCATATCTAACTCTAAGATATTAACTAGAATAACTAGTGTTGTAAAAAAATGGCTGTTTAGTCCAATTAATCGGTTGATTAATTGTTGGTGGTGACCAAATCATTACAAATTGTCTGTTTTTCATTTATAATGTCAATTAGTTGGTCAATTCTATTATTTTTTTGTTGCATTTAATTGTTATATGTACTATATTTTGTCTTGTCTTATTTGAATTTTTGTAAATGACAATTTAATAAAATTTTATTAATTTACAATGACACTAAAGTTAAAATAAGTTTATTTGATAAATTTGATGAGTTAAATTAATTAATTTTAATAATTACAAGTATATGCATATAACTTTAATGAAAATGAAAAATTATCTTCAAAATTCTGATTAATCGGCCGCATACCAATTAATCACTTGACGGTTCTTTGTCCGTCCGACGAGCGCATACTGTTACACTGGAGTAAAAAGAAAAATATGCATAGCGGAAGTTTGTTAGAGAGAAGCATTTTCTTCTACAATCTTGTGTCCAGTGGATGGATTAATGGAGGTCTCCATTTGAGTGTCATCGGGGCTTAATTGAGGATTTCCACGGATCAATTCGGAACTTACAGAGGCTCGGTTTGTAATTGAGAATTATGAGCCTTGTTGGGCCTAATTTAGTATTTGCTGAAACTGAGGAAATTAAAACCAGGTAGTATTTAAACTGGCGGTTATGCCCCCCTTACATACCCATTAATAGCAACCAATTAAGAAAAATAAAAATAAAAACAGAAACAAATACAATATTCCAAATACATTCAGAGGATAACCTTGTTGAATTTATTAATGTTGGACCAGTTGTGATCCGAACAGGGCCCAAAAGGGCCCAAAGTTCAGCCCAAACTCACCCCGCCTCTCGACTCTCAGGTGGATGCATCTTTCCCCTCTATTGGCCACCACTCTCAGTCCCCCTCTCTCTCTCTCGCCGGCGCCGCCTCTCCTCCGTCGCGCTGTATCTCCTCAGTTGCGCCGCCTCGCCTCAAGGTAATAAGGCCAACTTTCTTTTGAGTTCGGACCTAATAGACTAGTAGAGATAGTCCTGCTGAGAATATGATGAAATCCGGTATTGGAATTCATATTTTTGTTTATACCGTTTCCTGCTTGTTTAAGAAAAGTCCTTGAATTTAACACCTCTGTAATTGTATTCCTTCTAATTTAGAGTTTCATTCTTAATTTATACTAACTAGTGTTTATTTGCATGAATAGAATTATCATGAACTGATGCAATCAATTGAAGATGAAAAGTTTGATTTATGGTAAATTGATTGGTACCAGTCAATTGAATTATATCTACAATCGGAAAAAGATACCATCTTCTGTACCTCCTACAAGGTGCACCCCTTCTAGTAATGCACTTCTCTTCCTCTATCTATCAGTAGTTCTCTTCTATCCTTTTGTTTTTTTTCTAGATATGCCCTCCAAAGCTTGAAATTTTACCTTTTTCTTTTAACTTCTTTAGGAGCTCGACATGCTGTTCAATACGCAACATGCTTTCGACCTTGCATTGATATACACAAGGTGATTTTGTACTGTAATCGAATATCTTTTGAAGTTTCTGTACTGAGTGAGGCTATGGTACTTTGCATAGCGCATTTTGGTTCATACTATGGATGCATATTTCCATTTTTAAAATCCAAACAGTTGATTTGTTCTGCTCAACATGATCTTCATATGAAAGTGTGCTTGGATGTCAAATTTTTCATTTTTTTCATTTTTTTACTATTTTTTAAGAGGTACAATATTACTTGATCTAAAGATTCTAGACCATTCAAAATTAGTGATTTTCTACCTATCCAAAGGAATAGTAAACAAATTAAAAAAAAAAATGTAAACTTTGGCCTCTTAAGTAGATTTTCATATGGAGATCATGATGGACGGTTCGGATCGACTATTTAGACCTTGAAATGAAGATATGGATCCATAGTATGGACCAAAATGCACTATGCATAGTACGCAGCCTCACTCTTTCTGTGCCTCTAATAGGTACAGACATGTATTTTTCATGTATATGTAGTATTTTGGTTTAAAGCAATCTTTCTGTTTGCTCTTTTGTGTTTTTTTAGTTTTTCTTGTTTTATTACTGGTATACTGTATCTTTTTCCAAGTACTCGAAACACTCCATGTGAGGTTACTTGACCCGACCAGTATTGTACTTGAATGATATTTTGCCATTTTGTGGTATAACCCTCAATAAATTTAATTTCTGACCAAACTCTCAATTGAACTTTATTATTTTCTCTTAGGGAAAAGTGAAACAAATTGTGGGGTCAACTCTAAGAGATTCATCAGAAAATGGGAACTCCTCTCTTGTGACTAACTTTGAATCTGACAAGTCAGCTGCCTACTATGCAAATATGTACAAAAGAGACAGTCTCACTGGTGGCCATGTCATAATGCTTGGTGCCGATCCCTTGAGCCAGGTGGCAGCTTTAGAGGCATTACATGCTTATCCTGGTTAGAAATTACATTTGTATTCTTCTACCTTTCTTACTTTTATTGGTAGATGGTGAGAGGGTCATGAATATTTCAATTACGGGTAGGGGTGTTCATTGGGTCGGTTCGATTAAAACCGAATTAAGGTAGTCAAACCATAATTCTATTCGGTTTTAAAAATATAACCAAACCAACCAAACCAAAATAACCAAAGTAAATGTTGGTTTGTTTGGTTGAACCGAAGTAAGACAGATGAAATTTTAAATGGTCAAAACTCAATACTTACAAATTACATTTAATAATCATAGAAATAAATATGGATTATCTATATCAGATGTTGACATTACACACCTTGTTCAATTCCAGACAAAATATCTAGATGTTCTAAAATATCCAAACCAAAAAGTTTCTTCATTTTAAGTCCAAAAAAGTTAGGAAACCATCGATCACACTAAAACATGGATTTGAACCATACAGAGTTTGGTTGATTCGATCTTATCAGTTTTGAAAAATCTAAACCAAACCAATTATAAAATCCGAAGCATTTCAAAAATTCAACCGAACCAATGTATTTAAACCAAAAAACCAAACAAAAAACCGGTTCGGTTGAAAACAAAAAAAAAAGGGACCCAATGAACACCCCTAATTACGGGTGCATAAGCTTATCTGATTTAATATTGTACTTCTTATGCAGTTCTAGTTTGTTGCCAGTATTTGAAGTTTGGAAAGGAATGACAGCTGTATATTTTTGTGATTAGGTGGTTTGCATGTTGGAGGTGGGATAAACTTGGAGAATGCCATGAAATACCTTGATGAAGGTGCATCTCATGTTATTGTTACCTCAGTATGTTTTTCCCTTTCTCCCTCCCACCCCTCAGGTGTTATTTAAATATATGATAAGTTTTTCGTTATTATTTGCAAAATTAATTGAAAAGACTCAATGTTCCTTCAATTATCATCTTTATGTTTGTGATGTATCTCTAAGGTGCCATTGGTTGTGTTTATTGGGTTTCTATGGTTGAGTTTGGGTTTTGTAAAATTTCATGTGTTCATTTTACTTTGTATTAAAATTTACTACTTCTGAAGGCTTATACACTAAGTTTTGGTCAAGGACACGATAAATGACATTCATTGGTTTGTAATTAAGAAAATGCAAGATATCAAACTATGTAGGAAACACAAATTCATTTTGGTCCTTGAGTAATATTATCTTCTTATGTTAGATTATTTTTATGATGTAGCATATCATTTTTATTAGCTTTAATGATTTGGAATTTTATCCATTTTTTACCCTTTTTAGTACGTCTTCAGTGATGGAAAGATGAACATGGAGCGGCTCCAAGGCCTTGTTGATTTGATAGGGAGGAAAAGACTTGTTTTGGATCTTAGTTGTCGAAAAAAGGTACATCAAGTTTTTGCTTAAATCAAGGCTTAATGGAGGCAAAATTGCGTAGCCCAGCAGTTGTTGATACAAATTTGAGTTTAATTGGGGCTTAATTGTATAACTTGTGTTTGATTGAGGATTGGTTTTTTTAAGTTGGATTTGATTGAGGCTAATTTTGGTTTTTCCAATGTCCAATTTTGATATATTTTTTGTAATGCAGAATGGAAAATATGCCATTGTGACAGACAGATGGCAAAAGTTTAGTGATGTATTTCTAGATGCTCAAAGTTTGGAATTTTTGGCTTCATATGCTGATGAGTTTTTGGTGCATGGAGTTGATGTAGAGGGGAAAAGGTGAAGCTTTCTCACCATGTCATATATGATTTTTCCTTTTTTGATTACTGTTTAATTAAGGTTTCATTGGATTAAGTTTTAGTTGAGCAGTTCAAAGGCAATAAAACTGGTAGTTCTTTCTGGCACCCAACTTAGTTGGTCATATAGTGGATATAACTGTATAATTAATGTTATAGAAGGTATGCTTTCTACATTGTTGATTTTCATTCATGTCGACTTTCTTATAACATGACAGATTAGGTATAGATGAGGAGCTCGTCACTATGCTTGGATCTCTTTCTCCAGTATGTAACACACCTCTTTTCAAATATTTTGAATCCTGGACTTTTCTTGTTATCTTATTTAAAGTTGAGAAGAAAAATGTTGGTTTTTTTGGTTGAATTATACTTTCTTAGAAGACCATTAATTTGTTATTTTATTTTATTTTTTTTTGTGGAAAGGCTTCGCCTAAATAGTTTGTTATTGAAATATGGTAATATGATATTCTTTGGCAAGATACATGTTATGCTCTACTGAATTTTCATATAACACCAAGCATTAGTCATATTTGTAAGCACGTTTTTGCAGTTTTTTTTTTTCTGTTGACATCAATGCTCAGTTGGCCAAATCAACTAAAATTAACTTCTTCTTTTTTATATCAAATCAAATGAATATTTTCAAAATTAGCTCCTAATTAGGTTTTGTTTTACCTGTCACATTCTGTTTACTTTGTGCTTACATACAACAAAGGGTAAATCTCATTTGGATTCCTCCTAATTTTGTAACTTGTTTTGTAGATTCCGGTAACTTATGCTGGAGGTGTATCAAAAATGGAAGACCTTGAGAGAATAAAGACAGCTGGTAGGGGCCGAGTTGATGTAACAGTCGGTGCTCTCTCGACATATTTGGAGGTGACCTATCCTATCAGAAGGTTGTAGCATGGCATAATGAGCAAATCATGGTTAATATATAGCATTAATGCCCTTTTCGGTAGCGAAATTTGGGTTGAATTCGGTTGTTTTCTTGATCAAATTATTTATGTAATGGAGAGTAATAAATTAATGATGATTAGAGAAATGTATTTGTACAATTAAGGCCAACAACTAGTGGAATACTATCTTGTTTTGAGTAATAAATTGATGTACTAGAAGAGTAAAAATAGGGTGTTTTAAGCTCATCAAACCTTTGGTGAGCTTAACACCAAAACCTAATGTTTGGCTTCAAATGACAAATTATTCAAACCATTAAAATCTATGTATTTCACGAGTAATACGTTTATATACAAATTTTATAAATTGTCGAATTAATTTAGTATAAAGTCAAGTGGTAAAAAAATAATGAAAAATTAACGCATTAAAATTAACAACATAGATTTTTGTTGACGGCTCGACTTTATACTAAATTAGTTTGAAACTTTTTTACAAATTTGATATGTTAACATATCATTCGTGAAGTAGATTGGTTTCAATAATTTGGATTCGTTATTTGTAGCCAAATTTTATAGATTTTAGAATTAAGTTTACCAAAAAGCTTGTTTGAGTTTTAAAACACTGTAGTTCTACTTCTACTTGCATTACTCAACACTGTAGTTCTACTTTTACTTGCAGTAGAAACCGAAATTTTTAATATTCTCAACAAAAAAATACTCAAATGCCCTCGATTTTTCTTTTAAAAATGACTCAACTGCTAGGAATCCCGACGGTTCACTTTTGTAGAGAACATCCTTTGTTTTTTTTTTAAATGTCAAAATGAAAACACTCAACTAATTTTTTGATAAAACAATAAACTAAATCTTAGTGATTGTCTTTTTTTTTGTATAGTATATCCTAGATATGAATATCAAAAGTGCTAAACTAAATTTCAAAATGAAAACATTTACACGATAACATTTGAACTAAAAGAAAAATGAAAATATAACAAAAAAACTCTAAATCTGAGACTTCATACATTTACATGAAAAATGTCTAGGGAAAATATCACATATTATTAGTTACATGAATAACATTCTAACTAAAAATAAATAAAAATACAACAAAAAAAAATTCTAGATCTCAGAATATATAAAGGAGTACAAAATAGATAACTTCGTAAAGGAGTACAAAATCGAAAATTAGAAAGAATTAATCAGAAACTTAATTCAGCTCAAGTTTTGAGGCTCTTATATTTATTTTTTTGCAATTGTGACTGTGTTGTTATCATGCTTAACGCTATGGTTCAAAATCAATATCTTATCCTCACAAGCTTTCCAAAAAGTAGTCATACGTTGAAATCGGACACTCGAGGCCGAGATATGTCCGTTTGAAGTTTCTTCATCAGAGATCACCTTCTCAGTGAAGGTATCATCTCTCTTGCCTTATCCCTAGCCCTAGTCTCACATGTTTAGGAGATATGTCTTAGAGAAATACATGTACATTCACATGTGCTTTAGAAATAAGAGAAATGACTTAGAAAAAATAGATGGAGATGTATTATAACATAAATGCATGAATTAATGACGTGAAAAAAATTGTATTTCTTTTATCACACATGGATCATACAGTAAAACCGTATACAATTGTTGAAGCATTCACATACATCCATCTGAACAAAGGATGCTCCTCATTTTTTCAATTGAAAGAATACAGTGTTTCTGTTTTGTTTTGTCATTTTGTTAGGATTTTATATTGTGAAGATGATATTAATCATTACAAAAATTAATTGATAAACAATTTTACTCCTTAATTACTCCTCAATTTTAATCCTGGCGGTACTCTAGGTAGTGAACCGTCAGGAATCCTGGCGGTTGGGGTATTTTTAAAAATAAAAAAATGAGGGCATTTGTGTAATTTTAATTGAGGATGTTTAATGAAAATTTCAGAAGGAGATATTTGGAAAAAAAAAATGGACTTTTAAATTCTTTTGAATTTATACAACGATTTGTATTTTTTTATTGTATAACTAATAAGTATTAACCATTAATAATAAGTCCATCATTCATCCTTTTGAAAAGGGCAAGCAACTACAAAAGCCATAACAAAATTAGAGCTTCTAGTTACATTTTCTCTTGTGCAGTAAATTTCATGATTCTGAACCTCGTAATCAAAATCAGGATCAACATGATTGGAAATGGATGTTACAGTTGAAATGGGCTGGATTAGATTGGAAACTCATATTTCTAGAAACAAAAAGTTTTTTTTTATAAAATATAAAGTTAATTTAAAAAGTTTCACTCATATAATTCCGTAATGTTAAGCAATTCAAGCATACAAAAAAAAATACTAAGCCTGATGATAAAAGAACACAATTTAAAGTATGCATGTATGCGTAATATATTTTATTGAGAAATAAATAATAAAATATAGAACTAGAGCATATTTTATCAAATTTAAAATTCCGGTTGATTTAATGGGTCCTGAAAAAGATATAGATGCATAGATCGTATTTAATCTCATACGAAGAATCTAGATATATTTTATCAAGGACCTCTTGTCAAGTATTATTACCATATTATATGTTGAGAAGCCTGATTGTTCAATGCTTTAATTACTAAGATGAATATTTACTATTTGTTCTCCGGATTCTATACAAAATTTATGTATTATTGAAGATACCTAAGATGCGCTAGAAATAATAAATGCAGGACAATTGGAAATTATATGCATTCACCCTCTCAATTTTAGCAATACACTATTATAGCCGTCAAACATTTTCCATCAAGCAACTCTCATTCATAATTCTCTATGTGCATGGGTCACACACTCCAACCAATCAATTGTAAATCTAGCTCCCTCACCACCAAGTAGTCATCTATAAATATTTTCCAAATAGTATAATTACTATCATTCAATTTCTCAAATTCCATAGCCCTCCATTCTACACCACATATGTATGATCACGAATACAAGTTCAAATTTAAACACACTCAAGCTTTAATCACTCCTATGCCAACGCATAACGTGCTCTGATACCAATTGTTGGGGACGGTCGCATAAGTGTTCAATGAGTAATTTCGTCGAACACCCTGCAAGCATATACAAATACCCGACCAAATCGAGAAATATGAAAGGCACACAAGAAACCAACAACAACAAACAATGAAGCACTTAAAATACAAAAAAAAAGACACAAAATTTTACGTGGAAACCCTTTCGGGAAAAAACCACGGGAGCACGGCACAAAATCACTATAACAAATAGTTTTACAATATAAGGAGATTATCAAGCCAATAACACTCTCTCTCACACTCTCTCACAATTTCATACACTAATTTTAAAGATTATCAAGTACATTTGGGTGAATTAAACAAGAGAAAAAATTCTAGAAAAGAACTTGAAGAGGAGCCTTCTTTATTAACAGAGAACAGAGCAGCTTTAGAGATGAGACTCTTCAACTCACGGTTTGAGTTTTAATCAGTTGAAGAGTACAGTGGCGGTTTGGAGATGAATTCCGCCACAAACAACCAAAATGGGCTACGACCCAATTTCTTTCGTCTTCCATATTATAACACCCATAACATATACCCTCTCAAGCACACTATCGACCATTTGGAAATAAGTATACCTCCACTTTACTTTGAATAGTAGGATGAAAAACACCACTAGAAATCCTGCCACAAACCCAAACTCGATGAACAAATACAACCACTTGTCCCTATCATCGGTTATTGTTGAATTGGAATCGTTGTTACCATTACTCTGAGGAAGTCTCACACCGCTAGCACAACTCATCTCTAGTGGAGGTCCACACAGGTATGGATTGCCACCGTAGATTGATGGGTCATTAAGCGTCTGCAACTGATGCCCATTTGGAATGCTCCCAGATAGATTATTGTAAGAAAAATTGAGCACTGCCAAAGAGTATAAAGTGGATATGCTTTGTGGTATAGTCCCTGATAGGTCATTCTTGTGAAAGTCGAGTGACTCTAGAGAGGTCATATTTCCGATTTCAAGCGGAATGTTTCCTATTAAGTGATTGTGGGACAAGTTTAGATTCAATAAACCAGCAAGAACAACTATCTCCTGAGGTATTTCACCGGTTAGATTATTGTTTGACAAATCCATACTCTTCCAAAATTCAAGGTCTAGAGAATCATACTCAAGGATCAACCCTTTGGTAATTGCATTTACACTCGCATCATAAGAATAATTTCCCAGCGAGAACAATTCACTCATGGAAGTAAAATTATCCAAACCTCTTGGCAGCGGTCCAGAAAGGTAGTTATTGGAAAGATCTAAGAATCGTAGATCATTGAGTTGTGTCAATTTGGATGGGATATTACCAGAAAAAAAATTGGACTGCAACCTTAGAATTTGCAACTGCTGAAAGCTTTCTCCTACCCAATCTGGTATTGTCCCGTGAAAATTATTTTCTCCAACATCAAGCAATTGTAATCCACTGCAAAATTGCAAATCAAATGGAAACTCTCCAGTTAAACTGTTATTTGCAAGATGAACCTCTGCTAGTGCGACTGAACAACTCAAAGAGCTGGGCACAACTCCAGAGAGCCTATTATTTGCAAGATTTACTGCGACACTTATGTTAGACCAGCAAGGAGGAAGATGCCCTGATAAACTATTACTCGAGAGATCAAGATTATACAAACTACTTAATCCGCAAGGAAACAACTCTACAACTTCAACAGTGTTATTATTCGAGATGATCGGTTTATTATTATATGGTGACTTGCGGTTTTTACGCAGTTGTCCCGACAAGGAGTTATTGGAAAGAAATAGGTACTTCAAACTTGTAGGAAGATATGGTATTTTGCCCTCAAGCAGATTATTACTCAAAACCATAGACCCAAGTTTGGTCATGTGTACCAAGCTGGCTGGTAACTTCCCTCTAAGTAAGTTTGTTGACAAATCAAAACTGATAAGTGAAGATAAACTCCAGAACCAATCGGGTATACTATCATCAATTCCAGTGTCTGATAGGTCTAGAAACGTAATTTCTACTTGTCTTCGGAGCCAAGAGGGAAATTTTGGCCCTAGTTTGCATGAACTCAACAACATAGTATTCAGTTGGAAAGAAGGGGTCCAATCACTATCAACTAAAATAGTTATGTTGTTATATCCGAGGTATAAATATTTTAGTTTTAACAAACTAGTCAGATGAGCTTCTGATAGTAGTCCTGTGAGGGAGTTGAACAAAAGATCAAGATAGACAAGATTTGTTAAATTTCCAATATCAATTGGTATTGTACCACTTAGGTTATTATACCTAAGGTCAAGATGAGTCACACTTTTCATGTCACTTATCCACCCTGTCAAAGTTCCAGATAAGTTAGTTGATGAAAGATCTAAATACTCCACATTCCCCAATGTGTAATTTGACAACTTGCCCAACAATAACTCCCTAATATCTCCATCTATATTGTTGCGACGTAAAGATAAGTCGGTTAATTTTGTTAGACTATGTAGTGGTGGTGCCATGCCAACAAGTGAATTACCATCGAGTGTAAGTTTATTTAGAGAAGTTAGATTTCCCACCCAATTGGGTATGGTGGTATTAAAGTTTTGCTCAGAAAGATGAAGCTCTGTGAGGGAGGTGAAGTTCACGAAAGGGATTGATTGTGGAATATGGGTTAGATTGTTTTCAGACAAAACTAACACTTCAAGTAATGATAGTTTGTTCAAAGTATCCACCCAATCATTTGAATCCTTAAAATCAACTCCTGACATTTCCATATGCTTTAGATTCCTTAGATTAGGTAACCACCATGTATCGGTGTTCAACATAACAGACCAGTAGTAGTCATTGCTAACATCAAAGTACATTAATCTAGAAAGGTTCCCAAGTTGAGGAGGTATCATTCCTGATAAGCCCGTATTAGACAAGTTGAGATAGTTTAAGTGCCTAAATGAGCCAATAAATTCTGGAAATTTACTCAAATTAAAATTATTGAAGCTGAGATCCAAGTATTTCAGATCACTAAGAAATATCAAAGATGGGCTGATCTTGCCTACCAAACTATGGTAGATCCAATCAAAGTAATAATCATCGGTACGGTCTAGATTAAAAGGGTTGGTATTTCGAAGGTTTAGTTTGACAACATGACCTGTTTGATTGTTGCAACGGATCCCTGCCCAGTTGCAGCATTGTTCGCCACTCCATGAAGCCAAACGACTGCTCGTATCATTGACACCAGCTTTGAATTCAAGCAGTGCATCTCTCTCATGCTCAATACAACAATTTGCCAAGAAGACTTGAATGAATAAGAGGAGGAGGAGGAAATTGAGTGAGGAATAGTGCATCTTTAGTTAATGTGAGAAGCTCTCAATGGTTGAGTTAAGTCTTCCAGTTGCACCTACTTATACAAGTAGCGAGGTGTTGTTGGTGCAATGATATCCTGAGATTAAATATGCAAGGTACTGAGACACAAGGATGCGTCAACTCTTTGAGGTACTAAGACAGTACTATGACACAACAATTCGTGATACATATAGCTCTAAGAAAGTGTTATCCAACTTTTTATATATAAGGTTAAATTTGACTGGAGGCGAGCCTTATGCTTACTAATAATTAATCCAGTGCAATGTTCTACAAGATTTATTTCGAGAATACAAATGTTAACTTAATAAAAAGCACTAATTAATCCGACTGTTGTATTATTTAATCTTTGATGAGTTTTTTTTTATAGATTGTTTTTGTATGGAGCGGAAGGAATAAATTAAAGTCGAATGCTTTTATAGATAAAATTAGCTCTATGGTACTAGTCATATAAATGGTACTTCATCAGAAATTATGCTTTTATTTTGAATTAATGATATACTTTTGATGTGTTGATCATTCCTTACATTATTAATGAATCAAAATAGAAAAGTATTAATTTATCATTTTGACCAAAGACTTCAATTGCTGAATTTTCCATAGTGAAACCTCCTCTTGATTGTCCGACAACCGCATAAATTTGTTCAAGTGATGAATGGACTGTAGTACTTTGATTAATGACAATTGCAGATGAAAGCTACGTACACGTTCTTGAAGCTTTGATTACTTTTCTAGTGGAAAATTTTAGTGTCATTTCTACAAAAATATAAACACATTATTTTTGCTTCAATTCGGAGCAGGAGTATGTGGCGCTAAGCGTTTGACATTTTGTGTTGTTAGCATAACAATAAGTAACTATACCCATTAAGATCGCACACGCATGGCACGTTGTGACTCGCAGTAGGCAGCACGCATTTGTAGGTTTTCAACCATTACTGCAGTATGTCTAAAATAAAAGTATATCTGGTTCGCCACACTGTTGCTTGCACAGTTATCACTACATATTCAGAGAACAAAAATGAAAATCATAGAAATTTGATGCTAGGGAGGGATTTGACCGAATTTTTTTATTAATAGAAAATAAATAAATAAAATATAGAAATAGGGTAGGATTTGGTGGAATTTTGAAATATAGGAAGGACGGGACGGTTTATCCCATCCATCATGTCCAGTTAATTGTGTGAACCACGCAAACTCGCTAATTAAAAAAAAATCTTGGACGTGATAATACATCCCGTCTAGTACTGTTAATTTTTTTTTTGGGGGGGGGAGGCGGTTAGAAGAACTACGAAAGAAGAAGAAAAAAAATTATGAACGACAATACTAGATGGAATGGACTATCTCATCTAGATTTTTGTTTTTTTAGAGATTTTGCGTGATTAGTGACGAAATTAGCTGGACATGATGGTTCGGACGGAGTAAACCATCCTGTTCTTCTAATATTTCGAAATTTTCTAGAATCCTACTTCTATTTCGATATTTTTTATTTATTTTTCTATTAATAAAAAATAGGTTTTGATGCTAATTAAAGTTATCATCTCTTGACTAGCTAGTCGCCATAATCAATGATCGATCCAGACATTTAATTTCGATAAGATTTAACTCTATGCATGAGGCAAGTAATAATACAATCTTGTGTATATTTTTAGCAAAAATATATGTGACATTTGGCTCATCCAACAGATCAAGATGATTTTATTAGTAATAAATTTATTTGTGAAATAGCAGGCAAAGTGCCGATTTTTTATTAATTGAAAATAAAAATAAAAAATAACTCGAAAGGGTGTCGTTTCTATTGGAAATAAGACTGTACTACGACACAACAATTCGTTATACATATCTAAGAAAGTGTTAACACACGTATATTTTTGTTAAATCTTGTAGGCATCCAACTTTTTACAAGATTGTTTTTTTAATTCAATAAAAAGCACTAATCCGACTGTTATATTATTTAATCTTTGATTAGTTTTTTTTATAGATTGTTTTTGTATGGAGCGGAAGGAATAAATTAAAGTCGAATGTTTTTATAAATAAAATTCTATGGTACTAGTCATATAAATGGTACTTCATCAGAAATTATGTATACTTTTATTTCAAATGATATACAGGCACAAATAGTTTTGATGTGTTGGTCATGCCTTACATTATTAATGAATCAAAATAGAAAATTAAGCAGTGTTTTCACGGCAATGTAATGAATCCCGCGTAATACATACAAAATTACAAACAAACTGCTATCAAATTTCTTCTACAGATTATTAATGAATCAAAATAGACTTCAATTGCTGAATTTTCCACAGTGAAACCTACTCTTGATTGTCCGACAACTGCATAATTAAATTTGTTCAAGTGATGAATTGACTGCAGTACTTGACTAATGACAATTGCAGATGAAAGCTACACGTTCTTGAAGCTTTTATTAGTAAAAGATCCTGTAGGAAAAATAAGTGTTTAAATATTAAAATTGACTTACAAACAAGAGGAGGGTTTAAATGCTTTCATTTTTTGTACCTCCACCATGTCTTTATTTTTAAAACGTTAATAACTCAAAATTTAAATCTTAAACAAAAAAATAATACCGTTAAATGTGACCCATGTTATTTTCTCTATGTGCTCATAAAAAATTATCACGTTTCGGTTTTGTTTTTTATATGAATCAATAATTAAGTTGAAAAATGAACGTCTAGAAATTATCCACATTAGTACGTTTTAATAAGCTCTTAATAACAACCAAAACAAAGTTTTAAATTTTTTACATGTGTATAGATAAAATGATGTAGATCATATCCAACAGTTTATTTTAACTTTTAAGTTTTAAATTTTGAGTTATTAAAGTTTTTAAAAATAGAGGCATAATGGAGACACAAAAAATTGATGCATTTGAACCCTCCTCTATAAATAAAGCTTTTCTATTGGAAAATTTTAGTGTCATTTGTAGAATAGAAAAATTTTAGTGTCATTTCTAAAAAATATAAACACATTATTTTCGCTTCAATTCGGAGCAGGAGTATGTGGCGCTAAGTGTTTGACATTCTGTGTTGTTAGCATAAAAATAAGTAACTATATCCTTCTACATGAAATCTACAAAGATCGCACGCGCATGGCATGTTGTGACTCGTAGGCAGCATTGGTGCGAGGTGCACAAACTCATGTAGCGGCCACACGCACGCATTTGTAGGTTTTCAACCATTACTGTAGTATATTTGGTTCGCCACAATGTTGCTTGCACAATTATTACTTCATATTCAGAGAAAAAAAAATGGGAAAAAAATCATAGAAATTTGATGCTAGGCAGGGATTTGATGCTAATTAAGGTTATCATCTCTTGACTAGTCGCCATGATCAATGATGCACACATTTAATTTCGATATGATTTAACTCTATGCATGAGGCAAGTAATATTACAATCTTGTGAATATATTAGCAAAAATATATGTGATATTTGGCTCATCTAACAGATCGAGATGATTTTATTAGTAATAAATTTATTTGTGAAATAGCAGGCAAAGTGCCTACTAAAATTTCATTAAACAAAGAAAAACATGTACAAGCTAGGTGAATTTGCCGGATGGTTATATGATCATCTCTTTTTACATTTGATTATTATGTCATTAAAATTAAGCATTATAACTACTACTGCTTATTACTTCTTTGGTTGTCTCCTTTAATTCAATGCCGTCGTGTTTGATGATCTATATATATGTGTGGCTCAAATGAGATTACATCATCGTGGAAGAGATTGGATATGGAATGAGCGCCATATACCATTTTCACGAGGGGCCCAAAGAGGTTGATTAATGTGTGGTTGGTCCGAGCTGAGCTAGCTTGAGTCAAGGGTAATTTGAATTCAAATCAGAAAAATAGCGAGCTAGTCGAGTTGACTCGAATTGAAAAGTCTAGCACTTTGAATTTTAAAGTGTTGAACTGTTGAATTTTAAGAAACTTAGAGTTGAAAGACCGTTAGATGCTATCTTTTGTGTTATCATTTAAGTTTTGTTTGCCCATGTAATCACTATTTCACAAGTACAAACATAGTTGTGTACATATATAAAAATATATAGAAGTACAAACTCGTACTGCTCATGGGACGCAGGTACTCAACCACCGAGTTTAAGTTGTAATGAACGAGCTGAGTCTAACTCGAACTCAACTCGTAAGTTAAACGATTTACTCATCAACTCAAGCCAAAATAACTCAAGCTTTTAACAAATGAGTTATTAGCGAGTTCGTTTCCGAGCTGAGTTCGAGCGGCTCAAGAGCTTTTTGTACAGCCCTTCGAATTATTGAGGCACCTCTAGAATTAACGTGTCTTTCTAATTTCATAGGGACATTTAGTCTTCTATCGAGTAGACAGCAAATATAGCTTTTATAGGTATTGAATTATATATCTTTTTTTTTTATTTGAGGGCATGATCAGATTAAAATCAGTATATATCTTAAATATTCTCGTAGTGATACAGCTTTTTTTAATTTAGGAACTCACTTACATGCATTTTTTATCCATAAAAATAAAAAATAAATTAAATAGACAATGTGTAAATGCATAAAAAGTTAGAGAAAAGCTCCCAACTGAAGCACATTATAGAACAATCAAGATAGGAGAAAATAACACAAAAACCTATCATTATATGTAACTCTAAAAGCACAAATTATCTCTGCCTATGTGTAATGTGTAATGTGCACTCACTAGTCACGTTTATTAAAGATGATAACATTCTTTAAAAGTACTTTTTAAATTTGAAATCTGACATTAATTATAAGCATGATTTAACATTAATTATAAGATGATTTAACATTAATCTAACATTAATTATAAGCATGATTTATATTGTTCACATATAATGCCTATTTAAAATGATAACATTTCACATATATTTCATCATACATCAAATTATTTAGAATTTCAATGATAAAAAAAAAATAATGAATCTTAATGCATCATCAAATAATATTTAAATTAATTCGGTTTTAACGGAACCGAACCGATGAACACACATATGCGTGAGACATCTCTGGGTGGTTGACTGTCATCCTGGTTTGCTTCCACCAGCTCCACAGATATGGCACATCTATGGTGGCCATTTTCTCAATTATCTTTCCACCTTCAGCCTTTGCAAAAAGCAAACTTAATTCCATGTAATAACCAGCTAACATTAATCACTTAGCTAGGACGTTAAGAAATACAAAATTAGATAGTTCCTAGTACATGCTTTAATTGAGACAAATTTAAGTGATTTATATAGCAAAATTGTAATAGCAAATTTAATTATCAATTAAATATGGACTAAACCTCTATTTTTGCTCAAAAAAAGATATAGGAAAATATCATACCGGATGAGCCTATTAAGACTCAAAAAAAAGAAAAAGAAAAATAAAAGTAAGCCAAAATGAGCAACAAGTTCTAATTAGATATGTTGGTCGACCATGTTATATATGTTGTTCATTCTTATTTTAATTTGTAGTGATGCATATAGTGTTATGCGGTTGAGTTGGTGATCTTTAATCTTTTTTTCCTTTTTTGTAATATATAATTTATTGTTTTAATGAAGTTTATCAGCAAAACATGCATATATTCTCGATAGAAAATTCTCCGTAACAAATATAATCCATACAAAATTATCTAATAAAAAGAACAATATCTCAGACATAATTTTCAAAAACAAATATCAAAACTTTTACTATTAACAAAAAACAACCATTAAAGTGGACTAGGTAGTTTTATTTTCCATATGTTCACATCTTGTTGATTGTCATAAACAATTTTTATTCATGAAATCAAGATTCTTGTTTCATAAACAATTTTTCTCCACAGTTTTTGGAGGAACTAAAATAGAACTATACAAGAAAATAAATTAAGTCATGGTCAATGGGCACAAACTCTTACGTAATTTCTATGGCATAACTAAGGCCACTCAACTGACTTCTCCAAACCTACCATTCTTCTTGAGTACACTCTCATCAATTACACCCTTCACGTCAATCTCAATCCAAATCGAGGTGGGGTCGCGCGGTAACACACTAGTACAAAAAATCTCTTCACTGACTGTTCAAATACTCCTACACCGACTGTTCAAACTACGTTTGAAGACTACTTTTCTGTCCATGAAAAAACTAACGTCTTTTACACTTTTTAGGAAATTTTGTGGTCAAATAACAATATAAATTTTGGCGTATATATAGGTTATATTGGCAACAAAAAAATAATTGACAATCATGACGTACAATAAAATACTAACTAAAATTAAAACAATAACAATTTAGATATATTGTGTATAACCTTTTAACAATTTGAAAACCAACTCGTCATTAATTAATCAAAGAATTAAAAAATTAATAGTTCAGTTTATCAACACGACTAATGATCAAATGGACATGTATCCTCGCAGGTACCGTAAAAGATTCCTCTCACTTTACGGCTTGAGATTTACTCTCAACCGCTTTGAGATTCGGACTATCGCAGGGGCAGTATTATTGGGCTTTGAGATTCGTGCCAAGTTAAAAAGAGCGTTCCAGATCCACTAATTGTAGAAGATTTCCTATTACGGTACCACGGAAGGATCTGAATTCTGATCAAATGATTAATTATTAAATTACAGCATACCTATCTAGCCTATTGAGAGTATACATACGATAGTCCAGAACATAGTGGCTGTTCAATCCTCCAAACCTTTTCTATTTTTGACGGCTCGGATTGAAGGACCAAATGCGCAGACATCTCGACTGGTTCCTGTGATTTTTAGCCTCGATTCAACGTTTGCACAGCAGCCCAGCCAATCTACAGAAGCTGAGCTTGCCTTCGTCAACAGGCATTGGTTTGGAAAATTAATTGCAGGCCCGTTATGATGGATGAATTTCGGGCCTGGTTCCTTTTTCAAGCCCAGTTTTCACTATTAACAGCCATGATTCCATCAATCTACTGTTCACGCGTTGAGACCCAATCAAATACTTCCTGCAAGCTTAATTTTCTGCTTCCATCTTCCTGCTAATTATGATTTCTCAACTTCATACTAATCGTTGCAGGTCGGCTCAATTTCACTAATAATGCAACAGGTCATGACATTAGGCTCATGCCTTTTGGCTTCTCAATTTCACTTCTGTTGAACATCCAACTATGTCTATAACAGTGTTGTATATGTTCCAGCATTTTCAGAATCTCTAGCATCCATTGTTAAACCTGCATTTATGATTTGTTAATTTATCTTATTTTTCTAACAAAAAAATTGAAATCCAAAAGCCCATGGATGCCGAGGATTGTGAACCGTATACTGATTTTTTTTCAATATATGCAAATACCTACGGCTTTCAAATTAAAAAAAAAAAAATGTGATCGCCTCAATTTTTGAAAGTTAGATGCTTATGTGACTGATTTTTTTTTTTTTTCGCCCCATCAGGATCGGACTTTTAAAAAATGTGATACTAATACTTTGAGGATCGGACAAATAGTATTAGCCGATCTTGAAAGTCACTATCAGGAATAGTCCTTTATAAATGATCCTTCCTTTATTAATTATTGACCAGCAAAAAAAAAAAAGAGACAAACAGGAACGGTTGTTTATAAACAACCGTTCCTGATGTCTAAAAGAAAAAAAAGACAAACAGTAAAATCAGTGTCGACTGTTACTTAAAGGATTGTTCCTAATAGTTCAGGACTATCAGAAACGACCGTTCTTGATAGTGACTAATCAGGAACGGTCGTTTATAAACAACCGCTCCTGAGAGTTCGAAATCAGTTTTCCGCACCATTTTAGCCAAGTCCCGCTCAATATTTTTGGCCTTTATTTTCATTTCGCGCTTATCAAATTACATGCGTCGCTTCTCAAATTCCTCCGCCTAGGGTTCATTTTCATTTTCAAATTCCTCTCTCTCTCGGACTCCGACTCCGACTCCTCCGCCTAGCTAGGCGACTCGTCCGATACCACCTCTTCACACTCGCCCGATCAAGGCGACTCCTCCGCCTAGCGAGCCGACCGCCTCCCATACGGCCGAGATTTTGACACCGGCCGCTTCTCCAACGGCCGCTCCTCTCTTAAATTCTCGGGCCCTCTCTTAAATTCTCGCTCCTCTCTCTAAAACCATGGTGCTTAGAATTGTCAAAAAGAACTTCTAATTTGCTTAGAATTTTTCCTTTAATTTCTAATGTACTGTCGGTTTTAGACAGTTTTATCACCTAGTCAACCTTTTTATTTTTCAAATATGTGTTTGTATTGCATATCAAGTATTCGAGAAATCGATTTCAAATGAAAAAGTGTTGCCAATTTTTATTTAGCTTTGTGTGTTGTTTGAATTTGTAAATATACCTCTGTGATAACCATTGGCATTCAAGGACTGAAATTTTGATGATGTGATCTATTAGTAAATCTAAGTAACAATTTTGTTTAATTTACAGCGCTTCGTCTGAAGCTTCCATTCGTGCGGCCTTATATTGGACTGAATGGGAAGGTGGAGGAGTTAGTGCGTGGTGTGATTTGGTAAGGTGCTTCGTCTGAAGCTTCCATTACGCCTCAGCTGGTGCTGGAGTTCTCTTTGCTAGTGGGTCCGATCTGGTAAGGAGCTTTTTCTTGATAACCAATTTTGGAAAGCTAAAGGCCTAGAGTTTAGGGAAGTTGGGAATGCAACTGTTAAGGACTTGATTTCGTCATAGTTTTGTGCCTTATATTTATTCCTTGGTTGGTACTGTGCTATACTATGAAAACATTTATTCATTTGGTTGTATTTTTTGGCTAGTGGTACTATCAGTATCACCTGGGTTAGTATCGCCTCAATTCCGTTCCTGATAGGCGATTTTTAACCGTTTCTAATAGGCGATTTTCCACTAGTGGTAGATGCTTATGTGACTGATTTTTTTTTTTTGCCCGTATATTGAACTGAAATTGATGTTATGAGTGAATATGACTAGGTGTATAGTTGACAAATATATTTTTATTGAATAAAATCAAAATATATTTTATGGCAAACCGACGACAATATTCATCAAAAGTGCAAACTAAATACATTGCATGTTTGTTATTTATCATTCAGACAAATTGTATATCAAATTCAGACAGACTTAAAATGCATTTAATTATCAATTAAATGTGACAAAATCAAAATGTTAAGTTTTTAATAAATTGCTTGATGGATGATGAAAAATCAGTTTTATATAGATTGGACATAATACAAGCAATAATTCTAAGTGTTATTTTAAAAGTGGGCACGTTTTAGATCATTCCAAATGATATTTTTTATGAATAGGATAATTCTAATATACATCCAATTTAGTTGTTCCTTTACAAATACTATTCAAAAATACAAAGTTTAAATTATGAGGATAAATATTTTTCTTTGTAAAATGATATCGCGCGCTCTAATTTTTCTTTGTAACCATGCAATAAATGTAAAGTGGAAGACAAATATTTTTCTTTTTCTATTTAAGAATCGGCCAATCCAAAATTTTACTTTTTGTCTGCGGTTCATCTTTAAAGATATGCAAAACGAAGTAATAAAAGACTTAGGCTCAATATTTGATATAAAAATAATGGTCATATAATAAGGCAGAAATTATTCCTTCACATTTTTAAGCCACCCAATTTGTGCATAAATGAAGGGAACACACACATACGCATCATTTCCTATTTGTACTGTACTTAATACATGAACATGAACTCGTGATACATACTCGGACTGGTTTAATTGATGCAAAATCAAAGTAAATAAATTTAGCTTATGACAATATATTTTGTATGGCAAAAATTGACCAATTGCATATTAAAAAAACCATTTACAAGTAATCAAACTTTCAAGCCAAAATTTGGAGGTTGAGATCCTTAATTATCCGACGGTGAAGACATGGAACTGAGATCAGAGAATATGCGCTTTTTCAGAGGTGCAGACTATGCCAATTTTTTTATTAATCGAAAATAAAAATAAAAAATATCGTGAAAGGGTGACGTTTATGTTGAAAATCAAAATATAAGTAAAACAAGATCATTTATTCCGTCATACGGAACGTGACAGTTTATCACGTTCCACTAATTCAAATTCGTAACCCCACTAATCTAATTTTCTAAGAAAAAAAAAATTTTGTGGGAAGGTTAATCTATCCAGTCCCATATTTTCTTCCTATGTAACTTATTAACTAAGAAGAGAAGAAACAAAAAAAAAAATTGTGGGACGGGATAGATTATCTCATCCCACAATTTTTTATTTTTTTCCTCTGCTTAACCTATTAACTAAGAAAAAATTAGCCGATTATGAATTTGAATTAGTGGGACGAGATAAATTGTCCCGTTCCGTAAAACAGAATAATTAATCCCAATTTATCTAAATATCAAAATTTCATCAAATCAATCCCCTTTCGCGATATTTTATTTATTTTCGATTAACATTCAGATTCGTAACTTTGACTCGGCATTAATAACGGTGACGGCATTACTAGTAAATTCGAAACTATTTATCATGACAGAGACGCTATATATCATGACAACTCGACAATTTTCATCAGACACAGAGTGATTGTTTTCAAGAGAGAGAGAGAGAGAGAGAGAGAGAGAGCTACTAAGAATATATAGTATTAAGAAAGGAAATCTATATATAATTATGAATGTTAAAAGTCTAATTGATAATACCTAGTAGTTATGCTCTGTATTTGATAATCAAGTTATATATATACTTGTATATATGTCGTGTTGCAATATATATATAGTGCAATTGAACTTGTTAATTACGATATTAATTGGTTACTAATTTTTTTTGCACAGTGCACAAAAAGTCAATTATATCCTTCTTAATATAAAAAAAAAATATCTTGCAAACATAGGTCATCATTAAAAAGTAAAACCCTACAATGATAACTCCCATTTGCGTCAGGAACAAAACAAACCAGATATATCTGGTGGTCCACTACATCAAGAAACTTCAAATTTACATTAACGTTGTATAGGATTTAAAAAAAAAAAAAAAAATCCTAAAGTGTTACTTTTGGTAAAAAAAAATGTATTTTTATCAAATTTAAAATTCCGGTTGATTTAATGGGTCTTGAAAAAAGATATAGATGCATAGATCGAATTTAATCTCATACGAAGAATCTAGATATATTTTATCAAGGACCTCTTGTCAAGTATTATTACCATATTATATGTTGAGAAGCCTGACTGTTTAATGCTTTAATTACTAATTAGATGAATATTTACTATTTGTTCTCCGGATTCTATACAAAATTATGTATTATTGAAGATACCTAAGATGCGCTAGAATAGTAAATGCAGGACAATTGGAAATTATGTGCATTCACCCTCTCAATTTTAGCAATACACTGTATTATAGCCGTCAAACATTTCCATCAAGCAAATCTAGCTTCCTCACCACCAAGTAGTCATCTATAATATTTTCCAAATAGTATAATTGCTATCATTTAACTTCTCAAATTCCATAGCCCTCCATTCCACATATGTATGATCACGAATACAAGTTCAAATTTAAACACACTCAAGCTTTAATCACTCCTATGCCAATTCATAACGTGCTCTGATACCAATTGTTGGGGACGGTCGCATAAGTGTTCAATGAGTAATTTCGTCGAACACCCTGCAAGCATATACAAATACCCGACCAAATCGAGAAATATGAAAGGCACACAAGAAACCAACAACAACAAACAATGAAGCACTTAAAATACAAAAAAAAAGACACAAAATTTTACGTGGAAACCCTTTCGGGAAAAAACCACGGGAGCACGGCACAAAATCACTATAACAAATAGTTTTACAATATAAGAAGATTATCAAGCCAATAACACACTCTCTCACAATTTCATACACTAATTTAAAAGATTATCAAGTATATTTGGGTGAATTAAACAAGAGAAAAAAAAAATTCTAGAAAAGAACTTGAAGAGGAGCCTTCTTTATTAACAGATAACATAGCAGCTTCAGAGATGAGACTCTTCAACTCACGGTTTGAGTTTTAATCAGTTGAAGAGTACAGTGGCGGTTTGGAGATGAATTCCACCACAAACAACCAAAATGGGCTACGACCCAATTTCTTTCGTCTTCCATATTATACACCCATAACATATACCCTCTCAAGCACACTATCGACCATTTGGAAATAAGTATACCTCCACTTTACTTTGAATAGTAGGATGAAAACACCACTAGAAATCCTGCCACAAACCCAAACTCGATGAACAATACAACCACTTGTCCCTATCATCGGTTCTTGTTGAATTGGAATCGTTGTACCATTACTCTGAGGAAGTCTCACACGCTAGCACAACTCATCTCTAGTGGAGGTCCACACAGGTATGGATTGCCACCGTAGATTGATGGGTCATTAAGCGTCTGCAACTGATACCCATTCGGAATGCTCCCGGATAGATTATTGTAAGAAAAATTGAGCACTTCCAAAGAGTATAAAGTGGATATGCTTTGTGGTATAGTCCCTGATAGGTTATTCTTGTGAAAGTCGAGTGACTCTAGAGATGACATATTTCCGATTTCAAGCGGAATGTTTCCTCTTAAATGATTGTGGGACAAGTTTAGATTCAATAAACCATTAAGAACAACTATCTCCTGAGGTATTTCACCGGTTAGATTATTGTTTGACAAATCCATACTCTTCCAAAATTGAAGGCCATCATGATCATACTCAAGGATCAACCCTTTGGTAATTGCATTTACACTCGCATCATAATAATAATTTTCCAACGAGAACAATTCACTCATGGAAGTAAAATTATCCAAACCTCTTGGTAGCGGTCCAGAAAAGTAGTTATTGGAAATATCTAAGAATCGTAGATTATTGAGTTGTGTCAATTTGGATGGGATATTACCAGAAAAAAAATTGGACTGCAACCTTAGAAATAGCAACTGCTGAAAGCTTTCTCCTACCCAATCTGGTATTGTCCCGTGAAAATTATTTTCTCCAAGATCAAGCAGTTGTAATCCACTGCAAAATTGCAAATCAAATGGAAACTCTCCAGTTAAACTGTTGTTTGCAAGCTGAACCTCTATTAGTTTGACTGAACAATTCATAGAGCTGGGCACAACTCCAGAGAGCCTGTTATTTGCAAGATTTACTTGCATACTTATATTAGACCAGCAAGGAGGAAGATGCCCTGATAAACTATTACTCGAGAGTTCAAGATAATACAAACTAGTTAATCCGCAAGGAAACAACTCTACAATTTCAACAGTATTATTGTTCGAGACGATCGGTTTATTCTTATATGGTGACTTACGGTGTTTACGTAGTTGTCCTGACAAGGAGTTATTGGAAAGATATAGGTACTTTAAACTTGTAGGAAGAAATGGTATTTTTCCCTCAAGCCGATTATTACTCAAATCCATATACATGAGTTTGGTCATGTGTACCAAGCTGGCAGGTAACTTCCCTCTAAGTAAGTTTCCTGGCAAATAAATGGTGCTAAGTGAAGATAAACTCCAGAACCAATCAGGTATACAATCATCAATTCCAGTGTCTGATAGTTCTAGATCCGTAATTTCTACTTGTCTTCGGAGCCAAGAGGGAAATTTTGGCCCTAGTTGCATGAATTCAAATCGATACTATTAAGTTGGAAAGAAGGGGTCCAATCATTGTCAACTAAAATAGTTATGGTGTTATATCCGAGGTATAAATCTTTTAGTTTTAACAAACTAGTTAGATGAGTTTCTGATAGTAGTCCTGTGAGGGAGTTAAAAAGAAGATCAAGATAGACAAGATCTATTAAATTTCCAATATCAATTGGTATTGTACCACTTAGGTTATTAAAGCTAAGGTCAAGATGAGTTACACTTGTCATGTCCGTTATCCACCCTGTCAAATTTCCAGATAATTTAGTTGATGAAAGATCTAAATACTCCAGATTTCCCAATGTGTAATTTGACAACTTGCCCAATAATAACTCCCTAATATCTCCTTCTATATTGTTGCCACTTAAAGATAGGTCGGTTAATTTTGTTAGACTATGTAGTGGTGGTACCATGCCAATAAGTGAATTATAACCGAGGGTAAGTTTGTTTAGAGAAGTTAGATTTCCCACCCAATTGGGTATGGTGGTATTGAAGTTTTGATAAGAAAGATCAAGCACTCTGAGGGAGGTGAGGTTCACAAAAGGGTTTGATTGTGGAATATGGGTTAGATTGTTTTCGGACAAAACTAACACTTCAAGTGATGATAGTTTGTTCAAAGTTTCGACCCAATCATTTGAATCCTTGAAATCAACTCCTGACATTTCCATATGCTTTAGATTCCTCAGATTAGGTAACCACCATGTATCGGTCTTCAACATAAAACTAGAAAATGGGTCGCCATAATTGCTAAGATCAAAGTACATTAATCTTGAAAGGTTTCCAAGTTGAGGAGGTATCATTCCTGATAAGCCCGTATTAGACAAGTTGAGATACTTTAAGTTTCTAAATGAGCCGATAAATTCTGGAAATTTACTCCCATTAAAATTATTAAAGCTGAGATCCAAGTATTTCAGATCACTAAGAAATATCAAAGATGGGCTGATCTTGCCTACCAAACTATGGTAGATCCAATCATAGTATTATCTTCATAGAAATTGTCTAGATAAGGGTTGGTATTGCGAAGGTTTAGTTTGACAACATGACCTGTTTGATTGTCGCAACGGATCCCTGCCCAGTTGCAGCATTGTTCGCCACTCCATGAAGCCAAACGACTGCTTGTATCATTGACACCAGCTTTGAATTCAAGCAGTGCATCTCTCTCATGCTCAATGCAACAATTTGCCAAGAAGGCTTGAATGAATAAGAGGAGGAGGAAATTGAGTGAGGAATAGTGCATCTTTAGTTAATGTGAGAAGCTCTCAATGGTTGAGTTAAGTCTTCCAGTTGCACCTACTTATACAAGTAGCTAGGTGTTGTTGGTGCAATGATGTCCTGAGATTAAATATGCAAGGTACTGAGACACAAGGATGAGTCAACTCTTTGAGGTACTAAGACAGTACTATGACACAACAATTCGTGATACATATAGCTCTAAGAAAGTGTTATCCAACTTTTTATATATAAGGTTAAATTTGACTGGAGGCGAGCCTTATGCTTACTAATAATTAATCCAGTGCAATGTTCTACAAGATTTATTTCGAGAATACAAATGTTAACTTAATAAAAAGCACTAATCCGACTGTTGTATTATTTAATCTTTGATGAGTTTTTTTTTTATAGATTGTTTTTGTATGGAGCGGAAGGAATAAATTAAAGTCGAATTAATGCTTTTATAAATAAAATTAATTCTATGGTACTAGTCATATAAATGGTACTTCATCAGAAATTATGCTTTTATTTCAAATGATATACTTTTGATGTGTTGATCATGCCTTACATTATTAATGAATCAAAATAGAAAAGTATTTATCATTCTGACCAGAGACTTCAATTGCTGAATTTTCCATAGTGAAACCTCCTCTTGATTGTCCGACAACCGCATAATTAAATTTGTTCAAGTGATGAATGGACTGTAGTACTTTGATTAATGACAATTGCAGATGAAAGCTACACGTTTCTTGAAGCTTTGATATGTAAAAGATCCTGTAGGAAAATAAGAGTTGCCTTGTGCGCCACTTCTCTTCAGATCTTTTGTTGCTCTTGTTAACAGGGAGGGGGTTAGAACAACTATGAAAGAAGAAGAAAAAAAATTATGAGCAATACTGGACGGAATGGACTATTCTGTCTAGAATTTTTTTTTTAGAAATTTTGCGTGATTAGTGACGAAATTAGCTGGACAGGATGGTTCTGATGGAATAAACCACCCGTTCTTCTAATATTTCAAAATTTTCTAGAATCCTACTTCTATTTCGATATTTTTTATTTATTTTTCTATTAATAAGAAATGGGTTTTGATGCTAATTAAAGTTATCATCTCTTGACTAGCTAGTCGCCATAATCAATGATCGATCTAGACATTTAATTTCGATAAGATTTAACTCTATGCATGAGGCAAGTAATAATACAATCTTGTGTATATTTTTATCTAAAATATATGTGACATTTGGCTCATCCAACATATCGAAATGATTTTATTAGTAATAAATTTATTTGTGAAATAGCAGGCAAAGTGCCATTTTTTTATTAATCGAAAATAAAAATAAAAAATATCGCGAAAGGGTGTCGTTTCTGTTGGAAATAAGACTGTACTACAACACAACAATTCGTTATACATATATATAGCTCTAAGAAAGTGTTAACACACGTATATTTTTGTTAAATCTTGGAGGCATCCAACTTTTTACAAGATTATTTTTTTAATTTAATAAAAAGCACTAATCCGACTGTTATATTATTTAACCTTTGATGAGTGTTTTTTTATAGATTGTTTTTGTATGGAGCTGAAGGAATAAATTAAAGTCGAATGTTTTTATAATAAAATTCTATGGTACTAGTCATATAAATGGTATATACTTCATCAGAAATTATATATACTTCTATTTCAAATGATACACAGGCACAAATACTTTTGATGTGTTGGTCATGCCTTACATTATTAATGAATCAAAATAGAAAAGCAGTGTTCTCACGGCAATGTAATGAATCCCGCGTAATACATACAAAATTACGAACAAACTGTTATCAAATATCTTCTACAGATTATAAGGGTTGGTATTTCTTCTACATTATTAATGAATCAAAATAGACTTCAATTGCTGAATTTTCCACAGTGAAACCTCCTCTTGATTGTCCGACAACCGCATAAATTTGTTCAAGTGATGAATGGACTGTAGTACTTTCATTAATGACAATTGCAGATGAAAGCTACACGTTTCTTGAAGCTTTGATTAGTAAAAGATCCTGTAGGAAAAATAAGTGTTTAAATATTAAAATTTACTTATATAAATAAGAGGAGGGTGTACATGCTTTCATTTTTTATGCCTCCACATGTCTTATTTTTAAAATGTTAATAACTCAAAATTTAAATCTTAAACATAAAAACAATACCGTGAAATGTGATCTATGTTATTTTCTCTATGTGCTCATAAAATTATCACATTTCGGTTTTGTTTTTTATATGAATCAATAAGTTGAAAAATGAACGTCTAGAAATTATCCACATTAGTACGTTTTAATAAGCTTTTAATGACAACCAAAACAAAGTTTTAAATTTTTTACATGTGTATAGATAAAATGATGTAGATCATATCCAACGGTTTTATTTTAACTTTTAAGTTTTAAATTTTGAGTTATTAAAGTTTTGAAAAAATAGAGGCATAATGGAGGCACAAAAAAATGGATGCATTTGAACCCTCTTCGATAAATAAAGCTTTTCTATTGGAAAATTTTAGTGTCATTTGTATGATAGAAAAATTTTAGTGTCATTTCTACAAAAATACAAAAATTTTGCTTCAATTCGGAGGAGTATGTGGCGCTAAGCGTTTGACATTATGTGTTGTTAGTATAAAAATAACTATATCCTTCTACATGAAATCTACAAATTAAGATTGCAGGCAGCATTGGTGCGGGGTAGTGCACAAACTCATGTAGCGGCCACACGCACGCATTTGTAGGTTTTCAACCATTACTGTAGTATATTTGGTTCGCCACAATGTTGCTTGCACAATTATTACTTCATATTCAGAGAAAAAAAAATGGGAAAAAAATCATAGAAATTTGATGCTAGGCAGGGATTTGATGCTAATTAAGGTTATCATCTCTTGACTAGTCGCCATGATCAATGATGCACACATTTAATTTCGATATGATTTAACTCTATGCATGAGGCAAGTAATATTACAATCTTGTGAATATTTTTAGCAAAAATATATTTGACATTGGCTCATCCAACATATCGAGATGATTTTATTAGTAATAAATTTATTTGTGAAATAGCAGGCAAAGTGCCTACTAAAATTTCATTAAACAAAGAAAAACATGTACAAGCCAGGCGAATTTGCCGGATGGTTATATGATCATCTCTTTTTACATTTGATTATTATGTCATTAAATTAAGCATTATAACTACTACTGCTTATTACAAAAATTATGTGGTTTGGTTTCCTTGGAAAATTCTTTGGTTGTCTCCTTTGAATGCCTATCGTGTTTGATGATCTATATATATATGTGGCTCAAAACGAGATTACATCGTCGTGGAAGAGTTTGGATATGGAATGAGCGCCATATACCATTTTCACGAGGGGCCCAAAGAGGTTGATTAATGTGTGGTCGGTCCGCGCTGAGTTAGCTCGAGTCAAGGGTAACTTGAATTTAATTCAGAAAAATAGCGAGCTAGTCGAGTTGACTCGAATTTAAAAGTCTGGCACTTTGAATTTTAAAGGAACTTAAGAGTTGAAAGACCGTTAGATGCTATCTTTTGTGTTATCATTTAAGTTTTGTTTGCCCATGTAATCACTATTTCACAAGTACAAACATAGTTGTGTACATACATAAAAAATATACAAAAGTACAAACTCGTACTCAATCGAGTCCAAGTTGTAATGAGCGAGCTGAGTCCAACTCGAACTCAACTCGTGAGTTAAACGAGTTACTCAACTTGAGCCAGAATAATTCGAGTTTTAAACAAACGAGTTATTAGCGAGTTTGTTTCTGAGCTGAGTTCGAGCGGCTCCCGAGCCACGAGTTTTTCGTACAACCCTTCGAATTATTGACCTCTAGAATTAACGTGTCTTTCTAATTTCATAGGAACATTATTCGGCAAATATTGCTTTTATAGGTATTTAATTATATATATTTTTTTTTATTTGAGGGCATGACCAGATTAAAATCAGAATATAATATAAACTAATGTGTAAAGACAGAAAAGACAAAAATGAGGAGATTAAAAATGAACAAAAGTAGTTTAGAGAGCAAGCTATATTAAATATTCTCGTAGTGATACAGCTTTTCTAATTTAGGAACTCACTTACATGCATTTTTTATTCATAAAATAAAAAATTAAATTAAATAGACAATGTGTAAATGCATAAAAAGTTAGAGAAAACCTCCCAACTGAAGCACATTATAGAACAATCAAGATATATAGGAGAAAATAACCCAAAAACCTATCATTATATAAAACTCTAGAAGCACAAATCATCTCTGCTTATATTATATATATGTACATAAATTGACAAAAACAAATTTTTTTCCAATTATGACAATATATATTTTCAAGCTGCAGAAGTTTTGCTCAATTATGTGTCACACTTCTTATCAAAAATTTATTCAAATTATTATTTATTCATAAGCTTGATCAGATTTGGGATCGACAATGCGTCAAATTTGTGTTAATTTCAATAAAGATGACATATAATTAGATGCACTCACTAGTCACGTTTATTAAAGATGATAACATTCTTTAAAAGTACTTTTTGAATTTGAAATCTAACATTAATTATAAGCATGATTTATATATACTGTTCACATATAATGTCTATTTAAAATGATAACATTTCACATATATTTCATCATACATCAAATTATTTAGAATTTCAATGATAAAAAAAATAATGAATCTTAATGCATCATCAAATAATATTTAAATTATTTCGGTTTTAACCGAACCGAACCGATGAACACACCTACGCGTGAGACATCTCTGGTGATTGACTGTCATCCTGGTTTGCTTCCACCAGCTCCACAGATATGGCACATCTATGGTGGCCATTCCTCAATTATCTTTCCACCTTCTGCCTTTGCAAAAAGCAAACTAAATTCCATGTAATAACCAGCTAACACATTAATCACTTGGGACGTTAAGAAATACAAAATTAGATATATAGTTCCTAGTACATGCTTTAATTGAGACAAATTTAAGTGATTTATATAGCAAAATTGTAATCGCAATTATCAATTAAATATGAGTTAGACCTCTATTTTTCCTCAAAAAAAAAATATGAAAAAATATCATACCGGATGAGTCTATATATTAAGACTCAGAAAAAAGAAAAAAAGTAAGCCAAAGGTGGTGTTTGGTTGTGGACTAAAGTTAAGGTGGCCTAAGTTGTTATTCCATGTTAGGCCGGCCTAAATTATTCGTGTTTGGTTGAGGTCTAAAGTTAAACCATGGCTTAAGTTATTCCTTGTTTGGTTAGAGTTGGTGGAGGACTAAAGTTTGGACGCCTAAGTTAGTTAATTATTAATCATAGGATACTAATTATATAATATTAATATATTAATAATAACTAGAATGTATTATAATATTATTATAATAATGATTTAATATATAACAATATAAGATATTAATTATATAATTATATATTAATAATAATTATTTACTATATGAACAATATAAGATAATAATTATATAATTATATATTAATAATAAGATACTAAGTATATATTAATATATTAAAAAATAACTATAATATTATAATAATAATTATAATAATTATTTAATATATTAAAAATATACATATTAATTATATAATTATATATTAATAATAATATTGATAAAAGATACTAATTATATAATATTAATATATTAATAATAAATATAATATATTAGAATATTATTATAATAATTATTTAATATAATAAAAATTAAGATATTAATTATATAATTATATATTAATAATTATTATTAGTAATAAGATACTAATTATATAATATTATATATTAATAGTAACAATAATATATATAATATTAGTTATAATAATTATTTAATATATTAAAAATATAACATATTAATTATATAATTATATATTAATAATAATTATTGATAAAAAGATACTAATTATATAATATTAATATATT
This sequence comes from Carex parvula, assembly GCA_025461045.1. Taxonomy (NCBI): domain Eukaryota; kingdom Viridiplantae; phylum Streptophyta; class Magnoliopsida; order Poales; family Cyperaceae; genus Carex; species Carex parvula. Next base: position 458,237 of record JAJGRW010001397.1, on the reverse strand, counting down.
AATAATAATATAATATATTATAATATTATTATAATAATTATTTAATATAATTAAAATATAAGATATTTAATTATATTAATATATATTAATAATAATTATTGATTAAAAGATACTAATTATAAATATGAATATATTCAAGAATACTATAATATTTATAATTATTATAATATCAGCATTAATATAATAAATATAAGATATTAATTATATAATATATATTAATAATTATTATTAGTAATAGTGTACTAATTATATAATATTAATATATTAATAGTAACTATAATATATATAATATTATTTATAATAATTATTTAATATATTAACAATATAAACATATAATTATATAATTTATAGTAATAATAATTATTTATAAAAGATACTAATTTATAAATATTATTATAATATTAGTTATATATTCAACAATATAAGATATTAATTATATATTATATACTAATAATAATTATTAAAAATAATATACTAATTATATACTAAAACGATATTATTATAATCATTCGAGTTAGGCCACGACGTGGACTAAAATTAAACCACCATGCGAGGTGGTTTAGTTTAGGCCGGCCTAAAGATCGGCTTATGTCATGTTAGGCCGGCTCAATTAAGTCACGTTTGGTGGAATAAAGAGGCCTAAACCCCTTATTCCACCCTTTAGGCCACAACCAAACATGACCAAAATGAATAACTAGTTCTAATTAGATATGTTGGTCGACCATGTTATATATGTTGTTCATTCTTATTTTAATTTGTAGTGATGCATATAGTGTTATGCGGTTGAGTTGGCGATCTTTAATCTTTTTTTCCTTTTTTGTAATATATAATTTTTATTGTTTTAATGAAGTTTATCAGCAAAACAATGCATATATTCTCGATAGAAAATTCTCCGTAACAAATATAATCCATACAAAATTATCTAATAAAAAGAACAACATCTTAGACATAATTTTCAAAAACAAATATCACAACTTTTACTATAAACAAAAAACAACCATTAAAGTGGACTAGGTAGTTTTCTTTTCCATATGTTCACATCTTGTTGATTGTCATAAACAATTTTATTCATGAAATCAAGATTCTTGTTTCATAAACAATTTTTCTCCACAGCTTTTGGAGGAATTAAAATAAAACTATACAAGAAAATAAATTAAGTCATGGTCAGTGGGCACAAACTCTAAGTAATCTCTATGGCATAACTGAGGCCACTCAACTGACTTCTCCAAACCTACCATTCTTCATGACTACACTCATCAATTACACCCTTCACGTCAATCTCAATCCAAATCGAGATGGGGTCGGTAACACACTAGTACAAAAAACTCCTTCACTGACTGTTCAAATGCTCCTACACCGACTATTCAAACTACATTTGAAGACTACTTTTCTTTCCATGAAAAAACTAACGTCTCTTACACTTTTTTGGGAAATTTTGTGGTCAAATAACAATATAAATTTTGGCGTAGGTTATATTGGCAACAAAAAAATAATTGACAATCGTGACGGACAATAAAGTACTAACTAAAATTAAAACAATAACAATTTAGATATATTGTGTATAAACTTTTAACAATTTGAAAACCAACTCGTCATTAATCAAAGCATTAAAAAATTAATAGTTAAGTTTATCAACACGACTAATGATTAAATGGACAAGTATCCTCCCAGGTACCGTAAAAGATTTCCCTCACTTTACGGCTTGAGATTTACTCCCAATCGCTTTGAGATTCGGACTATCGCGGGGGCAGTATTATTGGGCTTTGAGATTCGTGCCAAGTTAAAAAGAACGTTCCAGATCCACTAATTGTAAAAGATTTCCTATTACGGTACCAGGGAGAATCTGAATTCTGATCAAGTGATTATTAAATTACACCATACCTATCTAGCCTATTGAGAGTATACATACGATAGTCCAGAACATAGTGGCTGTTCAATCCTCCAAACCTTTTCTATTTTTGACGGCTCGGATTGAAGGACCAAATGCGCAGACATCTCGACTGGTTCCTGTGATTTTTAGCCTCGATTCAACGTTTGCACAGCAGCCCAGCCAATCTACAGAAGCTGAGCTTGCCTTCGTCAACAGACAACAGGCTTTGGTTTGTAAAATTAATTGCAGGCCCGTTATGATGGATGAAATTTCGGCCCAGTACATGTTTTCACTATTAACAGCCATGATGCCATCAATCTACTGTTCACGCGTTGAGACCCAATCAAATACTGTCTGCAAGCAAGCTTAATTTTCTGTTTCCATCTACCTGCTAATTATGATCTCTCAACTTCATACTAATCGTTGCAGGTCGGCTCAATTTCACTAATAATGCAACAGGTCGTGACATTAGGCTCATGCCTTTTGGCTTCTCAATTTCACTTCTGTTGAACATCCAACTATAATCAGGGCCGGATCTAAGACTTAGTCAAAGGTGACTAAGTCATCTCTATAATTTTAAAAATTTATTTATACGTATAGGAATTTAATATATATTTTTTTTTAACTTTTTATATAGTTTACCCACCCTCAATAAATGACATATGTTTAGTTATAGCCTAGTGGTTAAAGCTCTATTTTATGATTGAGAGGTTTTGAATTCGAAACTCATTCACCACAATTGTACATTTTAATTTCCAGTCACCCCTCAATATTTTCTAGTTACGGCCCTGACTATAACAGTGTTGTATTATGTTCCAACATTTTCAGAATCTCTAACATCCATTGTTAAACCTGCATTTATGATTTGTTAATTTATCTTATTTTTCTAACAAAAAAGTTGAAATCCAAAAGCCCATGAATGCTGAGGATTGTGAACCGTATACAGATTTTTCTTTTTTTTTTATCAAATTCTCTCATGTAAGCAATGCAAGGGGATAACAATTTTACTATGCATAACACATATTGATTCCTACTATAAATTAATATCTTCTTTTTTAATGTTAAATAGTCGATCTAAACCATTCAACATGATCTCCCTATGAAAATGTACTTGCACTATATTTTACATTTTTTAGAATTAATTTACTATATTTTTAGATAGGAAGTCTATATTTTTTAGATCAAGTGATTTTCTATCTTCCTAAAATATTTGTAAAAAAATTGTAAATTTTGATTTATAAGTATATTTTCATATGAAAATTATATTCAACGGTTCAGATTGACTGTTTGGACTTTGAAAACAAATAGAGTACCTGTGCATAGCCTTACTCATATTTCAATTGTTATTCAAGTGGAGCTTTTTTTTCTGCAGTAAATAAATCAACTTTTCAAATGATGAGTCAACTCTGTTAATCGCCGGCGTGGCACTATATTGTTCGTTCATGGAGCTCCAACCTGAATCGGACGGTCCGTATTCATTCTGCGTTAACTCAGAATTTGAGTTAATGCAGACAATACGATTTCTGCTTTCTCACTGCGTCTCACTCTGGCTGATATGTATTGATACCTCATTGAAAGTAGTGCACGACACTACAGCCTGCTCCAGGACCACGCAACAAACTCTCTTTTTCTTTCTCCTTTATAATTTACATAGCTTTGACCTGACCTGAAGAAGATAACAGGAGGCGATTGGGAGTGGGAGAAGGAGGGAGCGAGAGAAAGAGAAGGAAACGACGAAAGAGGAGGATGGAGTGTTAACGGAAGGACTCCGTTAGCGAAATTGGACGCTCCTCCATAGCGCGAATCTCAACGCAGGATCAGCTTCCGTTTTAGCGAATCTAATGCCTCCACGCTTCCAACCTTTTCCCCGTTAAACGATTCCACATTTCAAATGGACGGTAGGCTATCTATAAATTGTGTCAATCTTTTTTCCCTCAATTTTTTTCCTTCTGTTATTATCTCCATTTTGTGGCCACCACCACTCCGTCACCATCCCCTTCCCCTCTCCTTCTCTCTCCTTCTCTCCTTCTTCAATGGCCACCACCACTCCGTCAAAATGCCTACTCTTTCCATCTGCACCCAGGCCACGGCACACAAACCGGGTTTACCTAGACCGGGTGTACCGCCACGTCTCTCAAGGGCCCTTCAGGAACCTCTCCTGTAAGGCAGCTGAAGTGTCCAAGGTGGACGAAGAGGCGGGGCCTCCTGTCAGTGGGGAAACTGGAGGGGAGAACTGGATCCCGGTGGTCCCATTGGCTGCTCTCCCAAGGGGTGAGAGGCGGGTCATTGTGCAGGATGGAGAGACAGTGTTGCTTCTGTGGTACAAAGACCAGGTTTATGCAATTGAGAACCGTTCTCCTGCTGAAGGGGCTTATAGTGAAGGCCTTCTCAATGCCAAGCTCACTCAGGTTTTTCTGACAACTTCTCAAGAACAACAGTCAAATTCTGAAAAGAAGAAATATAACAGTTTCAAAATCCAATTATATTTTTAGGATGGTTGTGTAGTTTGCCCCACAACAGATAGCACATTCGATCTGCGAACAGGAGAGATAAAGGAATGGTATCCGAAGAACCCTGTTTTAAGAATGCTGACACCGGCTCTGAGGAAATTATTTGTGTATCCGGTCAAAACAGACATGGAGAACATCTATATTAGTATGAAAGGGAGTGTGCCGGCAACTGGCGTGTCTGCTGAGATTCTCTTTAGTGGGCGTGCCCAGCCTGGGGTCACTGCTGAGGATGTCAATATCGAAGAGGTCCCACCACCCCTCTCTCTCTCTCTCTCTTATTATTTTCCAAATTGTAACACAACATTTGTCCATTTGTGTTCTTTTCAGGTGTAATGCTCCTTTTGATCCAATGTACTGTTCCACTTAGAAAAAATGTTCTTCTTAACTAAACTACAGTTTTTATATTTCCAAATTTATAAGGTTGAATAGAAACATTGGTCTAGTTTCAAGGTCTTGTGGAAATTCAAACATGAGAGCCATATAGAGGCAACCGTATTAAGACTGGAAATTAAATGAATATGATAGGAAAAACAATATTGACAGCTTAAATTAAATTTATTGGTCTTAGGTTCGCATGGTGGTCGTCGAGGATTCTGAAGGATTTGGATTTAACAGAACAAACGAACTAATCAATGGAAAAGCAGCCATAATTGGCTTTCTACTTTTAATAGATTTTGAGCTTTTGACTGGAAAAGGACTTCTCAAGGGAACCGGCTTCTTGGATTTCATCTATTCTGCTTTCACAAGCTTTTAGCTCCTAGAGCAGATGAATGGTTCTATAAGATTTAATAGGTACAGTTTCTTATACTCAAAAAGGATCAAAGCACCTGGCCTGTTTTCGCTGCTTTTCATTCACTGGTTTTGTACCAGTGCCAATCCCAACAGTTACATGCTGGTACAACCAGAAAAGTCTGGAACTGTATCGGTACGGACACGTAGTGGGTGTGATTGATTTGTTGTAGCCAAGGATTCCTGTACCTGTATTCAGTACCATTTTAGTCGTGGTGAAATCATGTTGTGCTTTCTATTTCATTTGTTTTGGCTATTTTGAGTTTTTTTATCAATATGAAATGGTACATCTAATTCTGAGCTGGAAACTTGGATTAAGTTTGAGTTTGTGCAGAATATTTTATTGATTCATTCACAAAATTTTCAGCTTGAACAGTTTGAAGTGCAATACTGGGGAAAAAAAGATCCAAGTCTGAACAGCTGTTATCTCTTTTGAGCCTGGATTTCTCTCTTTTTTGCTTTCCCCCCCCCCCCCCCCCCCCCCCCCCCTGATTATTCAATGTTAGATTGATCCTAACTGCCTTCATGATATATTAGTTTTCATGTGAATTTTGTAAAATGCACAAAAAGCTGTGAATACCGATGCATCTTACTTTTGATACTGGATACTAGAAGGTTCTATTGTCTTTCTGCCCTTTTGAGTGCTGGTACCAGCCTTAGTGCTAATTCTCCCTATGTTGGTTACGGCTTACGCATGATAATTTATACTTCAAGTTCTAGTTTCCATAACTGGTTGCATAATATTAGGTACTCCTAATAACAATTTTTGCAAGTAGAAGATTTATATTTGCAAAGTGAGAGTATTTCATCATTGCCGAATCACATATATAGGCAAATGGGGACACAATCCAGGAATTGGAATAATCTTTCTCAAATAAAAGAGCTAGGTGAAATACTTTTGTTTGCCTTTTTATCAAGTGAAATGAATCCTCATCCAATTTACAAGAACCAATACATGTTTTTGGCTAATCACTTCTGAAGTCACAAGTGCATAAAGAAATATCATATCACTCTGATAATAAAATTGCAATGCATGAACACAAACAACTGCTGCATTTTGGAAAAAGGAATGTGAAAATGCATAAAATAAAAATAAAAAGGCTCTGACCTTGAAGAAATTAACTGACTTTAATATGGTACATACTTCTGAAAAATTGAGTATTTAATTAACACTGATGGCTGACTGAACCTTCAAAGAAATTGAAACTTGTTTTACAGTTCAAAAGCTTTCAAATTACCAGTATGGTAAAAATTAATTTTGACATTGCAATCTTAGCATCCTGAAAAATTCATTCTTTGTTTCTAACTTTCTTCATAAATTTAATCTGAGTTCTATAATAGAGACACACAATTTAGGTAGAAAAATCAAATAAAAATGTTAAACACATCTGCCAAGGGTAAAAATGGAAGAAACACAAGAAAAATCATAAATCAGAGCTGGTTTTGAGTCTCCCTTTTGTTGAGATTTATTGTATGTTTATATATATTGTTGGGTGTTTATGGGCCTAATTAGGATTAGGCCCGTATCATTATGAGATAATCTAGGGAGAATCTAGGGTAAATCTAGGGTATTAATTATAAGATTGCATTGTAAGGCTATATAAGCCAAAGTCATTAGTCAATAAAAAACAACTTTTTGCTCATTAAACTTTATGGTATCAGAGCCGCAAAAAACCTAGGGTTAGGGTTAGCCATTTTTTCCGCTACTGTAGCAAATCCGCTACTGTAGCAAAACCGCTACTGTAGCAGCCAGCAAGGTCACCGCCAGGGCACCTGCTCCGCCAGGCCGCCGCTGGTCCCTGCTGGCCGCCGCTGGCTTCTGCTAGGGTTCTGCCTCTCCAGTCTCTGCTGGCCGCCGCCTCTGCTAGGGTTCCGCCTCTGCTGACCGCCGCCTCTCTCAGCCCCTGCTGGCCGCCGCCGCCTCTCCGATCTGTTGTCCAGTACCCTTTCTCTCTCTCTCTATCGCTATCTGTTGCCTTTACTATCGCTATCTCTCTTTCTCTTTATCTGCTATCTATGGTGATCTGCTTTTCTCTTTATTGTCGCTATCTGCTTTTCTCTCTATCGCTATCTATGGTGATCTGTTGATTTGAAAACAAAAAAACAAAAAACAAAAAACAAAAAAAAAAAAAAAAAAAAAAAAAAAAAAAAAAAAAAAAAAAAAGTGGAAAAGCAACCTCTCTTGATGAGATAGATCTGGAAGGGTTTTGTGATTGGGTTTTGTGATTTAATTGGGTTCGACTCGAATCTTGATGAGATAGATCAAGATCGGGTCAAAAAGACGAGGTAGGAGGGATTCGAACTTACAACGGTGTGTGACAAGGGAATCTGAGTCGGATTAATGACCGAAGAAGGCAAGAATCCGATGGAGGAGATTATGGCGAAGCTGAGTTTCACCGAGCTTCAGACGCTGATGCGAGCGTTCAGTGTGACTGCGAGTGAGAGCACACCGAGGCCAGCGCCGAATGTAGTCCTTCCACCGCTCGACAGGAAGCTCGATGGGCCAGCTACATATCTGAGCTGGTCGCGTCGGGTAAGGTACACTTTGGAGGGGAAAGATCTGGAGGGGTACTTGACTGGTGAAAAGAAGGAGCCACCTGCGGGATCTCCAGAGAAGGTCGAGTGGAAGTCCACTCATATGACAGTATACATGTGGCTTCTGAGTTCATTGACTCCTTCTATTGCCTCCACAGTAGAGGGCATAGATCGGGTGAAGGATGTCTGGGAGAAGCTGAAGAAGACTTATGATGGAGTAGGAAACAGTCTGAGGGTGTTTCAAATTGAGAGGGAGATCGAGACAGTAGTGCAGGGAGATCGATCGATCCAGGAGTATGCCGCAGATCTGGAGCGACTGTGGTCTGATTTTGATCATTTCTCACCAGCTTTGTCATGCAGCGATCCCTCGTGTAGGTGTGGGGAGCGAGATGCTCAGAGGAGGACTATGCACTTTATGAGAGGGTTGGACCCGGTTTTTGAGCAGAGGTGTGCAGTGTTGCTAGCACAGCCGAAGATTCCATCACTGGATGAGACGATTTCGGCCATGGTACAGGAGGAGAGCAGGATTAGGCTCCAGTCTGGTGCAGCTGGACTTACAGGAGGGAAGTCAGCACTAGCAGCCTCACGGTCAGGTAACACAGGACACAGGGGCGAGACTCGGCAGTGCTACAACTGCGGGGAGGTAGGTCACTTGAGGCAGACTTGTCCTAAGCCACCAAAGGAGAGAGATGCAGGTGGGCGGGGACAGTTTGGGAGTCGTGGTCGCGGCCGTGGGGGTCGCAGAGGTGGTGGAAGAGGGGGCTACCGGGCAAATCTGATGGTAGCAGATGAAGAGGAAGAAGGCGGTATGGCTGAGGTGGGTCACTCTGAGGAGGAGCAGGCAGTTGTGGATGCTTATACTGCCTTGATGAAGAAAAAGCAGAAGGGTGTGCTCGATGATGCGTCCACCTCATCTTCATCCAAGGGTAACATCGCTTCCTTTGCTCACTCAGCCACAGGTACTTGTGATACACTTACTCTAGCCTCTATATCCACCACTAGATCATCAGATTGGATAGTCGACTCTGGTGCATCTCGACATGTGACTGGTGCTGCTAGGGAGTTTTCTTCCTATACTCACCTAACAGTCCCAGAGAGCATTCAGATTGCTGATGGCACGGCTCAGCCCGTGGTTGGTAAGGGTACCGTGCAATGTACCAACACTTTGACTTTGTCCAATGTTTTGCATGCTCCTTCCTTTCCTGTAAACCTTTTGTCCATTAGTGCCATTATATCACAACTAAAATGTGTTGTTTTGTTTGATATTCCAAAGGTGATCTTTCAGGAGAAGGAGACCGGCCGGCGACTTGGGACTGGCACATGGCGTAGCGGACTGTGGTACATAGATAAGGGGAGTATGGATTCGGCTCTCTCATCTATTGTAGAGGATGCAGGAGGAGTTGGGAGGAGTGTGGAGGATCTACTGTTGCTCCATCATAGGCGCTTAGGTCACCCATCTTTTTCTGTTTTGAGTAGGTTGTATCCGCCTTTGTTTGAAAAGGCTAATAAAGAAAAATTGGTATGTGATGCATGTGAGTTAGGAAAACACACCAGAAGCTCTTATTCAAGCTCTGGTAATATGAGTACTTTGCCTTTTGAGTTGGTACATTCAGATGTATGGGGGCCTTGTCCCACAACTACTATGAATGGATTTCGATATTTTGTTTCTTTCATTGATTGTTTTTCTCGTGTGACATGGCTTTATTTGATGAAAAACAAGGGTGATGTGTTTGCCTGCTTCAAAGATTTTCACAAAGGGGTTCAGACTCAATACGGTGCAGTTGTGAAGGTATTGAGGTCTGACAATGGGACAGAGTATGTCAACAGGGCATTTGGAGATTACTTGTCATCCCAGGGAATACAACATCAAACCACCTGTCCTTACACACCAGAGCAGAATGGGGTAGCTGAGCGAAAGAACAGGCATCTCCTTGAGGTGACCCGGAGTATGATGATGTCAATGAAGGTACCAAAATATTTGTGGGGGCAAGCAGTCCTAACAGCGGCCTACCTGATCAATAGGATGCCCTCACGGGTATTGGATTGGAAGTCTCCGATTGAGATGCTAAGAGGTAAGAATGGAAATGTTCTCCCTCTCAAAACTTTTGGCTGTGTGTGCTTCGTGCAGGACAACAGACCAAATGTGGGAAAACTTGATCCAAGGGCTATGAAGTGTGTGTTTGTTGGATATTCGGCTACTCAGAAGGGGTATGTTTGCTGGAGTCCGGTGGAGAGGAGGTTGTTTGTTAGTATGGATGTGACATTTAGAGAGTTAGAGCCATACTACTCCTCTCAGGTTGCATCGCCTTTTGAGGATTCGCTCGATACAGGAGGTACGAGGCGAGAGGGGGAGGATAGTAGCGATGTTGAGAGGAGGATGGTGAGTGTGGGGGATATTCCATGTCCGATTACGCCGGTTGGGCCGATTATGGAGTCGGCTGTGGTGCCGGGTGGTGAGAGGACCGAACCCGAGAATGGTGGAACTCAGACTCAGGGGGAGCTGAGAGTATACACGAGGAGAAGAAAGGAAGCTGAGGGAGCTATGCCAACAGTGCCACCTGTGCCAAGTCCCTTGTCCCTGCCTTCTCCGACTCCTGAGACACCTACACCATCTACCTCAGATTCAGAGTACACAGGTGATATGATTCCTCTCTCTACTCCTCCCACTCCCCTATCGATAAGGAGGACCTCTCGCAGCAATGCGGGAGTTCCACCTGATCGATATGGCTTTCCACATGATATTGCCCATTTTGTCTCTTACTCTCACATATCACCTGTACATGGAGCATTCATTGCATCTTTGGACATTGTCTCTATCCCTAAGTGTTGGCAGGTTGCTAAGGAGGATCCGAAGTGGAAAGCTGCCATGCTAGAGGAACTTGGGGCTCTGGACAAGAATAACACCTGGGAGCTCGTGTCACTACCACCAGGCAAGAAGGCAGTGGGTTGCAAGTGGGTCTTCACAGTGAAGCAAAACCCACAGGGTCGGGTTGAGCGCTACAAGGCCCGATTGGTAGCAAAGGGGTACAGTCAGACTTATGGCATCGACTATGATAAGACCTTTGCGCCCATGGCAAAGATGAGCACAGTGCGAACACTCATTTCCTTGGCAGCGAATGAGGGTTGGAAGTTACACCAGCTTGATGTGAAAAATGCTTTTCTCCATGGTGATTTGTTGGAGGAGGTATACATGGAGGTACCACCAGGTTTCGGCACGAAACAGACGGCTGGTAAGGTGTGCAGACTCAAGAAGTCTCTTTATGGGCTGAAGCAGTCTCCTCGAGCCTGGTTTGACAGGTTTAGGAGAGCTATGGTAGGCATGGGGTATCGACAGACCAATGCAGACCATACAGTGTTCTTTAGACGACATGGAGTTCACACTACAATGCTTGCTGTGTATGTGGACGACATGATTATCACTGGTGATGATGAGGATGAGATTGCTCAGCTGAAGGCCAAATTGGGCAAGGAGTTTGAGGTAAAAGACTTGGGGCAGCTGAGGTACTTCCTTGGGATCGAGATAGCTCGTGGTGAAGAAGGGATTGTTTTATCTCAAAGGAAGTATGTGCTAGATTTTCTTACAGAGACAGGTATGTTAGGGTGCAAACCTGCGGCTGCTCCCATTGACCCGAAGTTCAAGCTGAGTGCTGAGGCAGGAGAGCCAGTTGATAGAGAGAGGTACCAGAGGTTGGTGGGACGCTTGATCTATTTGAGCCACACTCGTCCCAACATATCCTTTGCTGTGAGTGTGGTGAGTCGCTATATGCATGACCCTAGAGAGGGTCACATGGATGCTGTGTACCAGATTCTGAGGTACCTAAAGAGTGCACCAGGGAAGGGGTTGATCTTCAGGAAGAATGGGCACTTGAACATTGAGGGCTATTGTGATTCAGACTGGGCTAGTTGTGCCGATGACAGGAAGTCCACGTCTGGATATTGTATGTTTGTAGGGGGCAATTTGGTCTCCTGGAAGAGCAAGAAGCAAACAGTGGTTGCGAGATCCACAGCCGAGGCAGAGTACAGGGCCATGGCATTAGGCGTGGCAGAGATGTTGTGGTTGAGAGCCTTGCTGGTGGAGCTCGAGGTGGACCGAGGGGCCCAAATGAAGTTATGGTGCGATAACAAGTCAGCCATCAGTATCGCTAACAATCCAATGCAGCATGATAGGACCAAGCATATCGAGATCGATAGGTTCTTCATTAAGGAGAAGTTGAGCAGTGGACTCCTGGAGTTAGGCCATGTTGCAACTAAAGACCAAGCAGCAGATTGTCTGACGAAATGACTAAATTCGTTGGACTTAGCGAGAGGATGTGACAAGATGGGCTTAGTGGATATCTTTCGTCCATCTTGAGGGGGAGTGTTGAGATTTATTGTATGTTTATATATATTGTTGGGTGTTTATGGGCCTAATTAGGATTAGGCCCGTGTCATTATGAGATAATCTAGGGAGAATCTAGGGTAAATCTAGGGTATTAATTATAAGATTGCATTGTAAGGCTATATAAGCCAAAGTCATTAGTCAATAAAGAACAACTTTTTGCTCATTAAACTTTACCTTTGAAACTTCTACAGCTTGTAAAGGATGTTCAAATGTACATATTTTGAATTTTACAGAGTTTTTAGATAAGCTGATTAGGAGGAATAACTAGATTAATCTCAATCTGAAAATAAAATGAAAGAGTCAAACCCTGCAGTTGACTATTTTTAAAAATCAAATTTTAAGGGTAATAAAAGTTCACACATCTATAGATACACACATATATCTTTTTTACATAATTTACAACCTTTTTATCGAATCAAACAAGCATAAAAATAGAGTTAGAGAAAATCATTAAAAAGAAAACAAATTAATAAAAAAAAACAGAAATAAAAGACAGTATCTAATTTGTTGATTTCAATTCCAAATTATGTAAAAGAAAGATAAGAAAACAAAATAAGATGTACACTTTTCTGTATAGAGGAATCAATTGAAAGACGAAACAAAATAAAGAAAAATCTGAATTAGCATACATAAAGAAGGCTCTTCGCAACAACCATGTAAATCTGCATTCCATTCATCATATCTGATCAACCCTTTGCTGCTATAACTTACATCATGATCTGTGTTTAGCAAACTTGGAATGCCTCTGTACTGGCAAAGTCTACTACTACAAACAAGAAGTTCAGACTTGAATTATATTGGCAGATCAACAGCTTTCCACAATTTCATACATACCCAAAGAAATTTAAAAGCAATAAAATATCTACCAGCCCAATATTTCCACAAATTATATAAAAGATGTGCAAAATTACAATTCTTTTATCACCTACCTTGCTACAAGACCAAGTTAAAAGGAAGGCTAGCTTGGTACCTTTTGAAAAAAATTTACAAATGAGATGGTACAAGTGATCTTTGCAGATATCATACAATACAATACGCAAAGTTTATAACTAGTATCTATCATAACTAGTATCTATCACTCTTTTTTTATGATTTGGATTTGAATTTGGTAAATAGAAGCCCCAATAGACTAAATAGTACAAAAAGGAAAATCAAGGACTACAAATTAACTACAAATTTATAATACCATCGGCATCAGGTGCTGGCACATAATGGCCGGTACCAACATGATAGGTACAGCCGTACAGGTATTAACAAGCATTGCAATAGCATTTGTGCCTTCAGGTTCAGGTTGGAACTTGACTTCCACAGCCCAATTGATGCTATGTTACAATGCAATATTAGCTAAAAGCATTGCAATAGCATTTGTACAAAATTTTTGTGTTTATTACATCGTGGTTTTGATTATCCTTCTTTTAGTATCAAACAATTTATGAAGTTCAGGGCGCTTAATTAAAAAAATACCATCTTACACTTTGATATCATTTGTCCACCTAAGTCATGGAGTAGCTGTTCTTGAATCGCATATATGTTATATCTATGCATATATTTCCTCATTACTTATATGGATGAATTTCATGTATACCCTTCAAAATTCTCAAATTTTCTTATTATTTCTTTTAAAAAAACTCACATTTACCCAATTTATTTTCCTTTCTATTAAAAGGACAAATATGTAATTTCAAGAATTTTGAAGGGTATACGTGAAATTCACCCTAATTATATTAATGAAATCGCACACGCAAATAAGCATTAATTATAATAATGAAAGCATCTTTCTACCACAATGTACAATGAACCGTCAATCCACAAAGAATTAATCCTTTGTTCCAAACTTGCAAGTTGTAACACATTCAAACTAAGAAATCAACAAATTAGTTGAAGAGAAAACTATTCCTTGATACAAATTATGAAATATATGTACAACTTTCTAACATACTTGCAGTTTCATGTTTCATCATTGCATCATTTTTTGGAACTATTGCATAGAAAGAGTTTTAGTAGACTGAACATGTGATCATGACTAATGTCGTCGTCAGCTTGCCCAGCGAAATCCTCGACAAATGTGGTTGCACCATGCTTCTCTTCAATCTCCTTGAGAATTGAGGGGCAACTCAGAACAAGATGCTTGTACCCATCGGTTGAAGCCATCCGAAAATAGTTATCTTGTGTTGTCGCGAATTCGAGACATCTAGCTTTCAGTTGAGGACAGTTGTGTTGCTCAGCCAAAGCAAGAGTTGTTGCCACTGTGGCTGCACTAATGTTTTTACTCAACTCTTCTTGGCACATCAATTTCAATCTCTCTAATGCGTACCGGTCAGCTGCTACAAGCAAGTGCTGCATAATTATAGTTAATATTGTTTGTGCATCGAGGCCTTCCACCTTGCTGCTAAGTTCTTTCTCTTCTGGCAGTGAATCGGTATATATAAAATGAAGTAGAGCCTTGAAGACAATCGGTTCCATGTCTTCGATTGTTATTTTCTCGGCATGATTTTCCTTCATCGAGCCAAACAATTCTGCTTTAAAGACCGGTGACCTCAGAGCTAGCACGAGTTTGTGCGCGTAAAAAATCTCTCCTCCAACCACAAAAGTTATATCAGCACCTTCTTTACTCCTCAACAGTTGGCCGAGCTGCTCTGGTAAATCCGATGGCGGAACCACAATTAAGCAATTGTTCGGTTCTGCGAGGCTTTTGGGACTTACTATCATGACGCCACAAATAATTTCAAAATGATCATCACTTATATACTTCTCGAAGTCGTCTCTTTTCATGAACTTGGACCATCCTTTATACTTACCGTGCATTCGAAAAGTGTGAGTATTCCTGCTGCGTAAAGAAGTTACAGCGTTCCCCAATTGATCCAACAAACAGAATTCAAAAATCACACCTACTTCGGTTTCACTCGCATAAGAAAGATATAGTGATACATACTTGCCTTTATCCTTCGCATAGTATCCTTCGGGGTAACACTTGATGTACCATTCAAGTCCTCCAATGGTGAATTTCGGGGACATGAAGAAATTACCGATGCCGATTCCCTTGACTTGGGAGAACCCGGCTGTCAACCTGTATGATCCGCTTGTTATCTCGGTGAGGCTAGTTGATGCATGGTCGGTGAAGTCGGTGTGAGTGGTTCTTCTTGGAGGCATTTTGGCAATTAATTGAATTACTATTTGTTATATTCTTCTTGAGAAGTTGATTTTAGAATGAGAGAAGGATGGAGGTTGATGTTTCATTATATTGTATTAGAGAGAATTGATCAAGTATTTTGTTGAATTAGAAAAAAAGAATCAAGATATCTACCTATATATATCTAATTCCATTATTATATAGTAGTGTCAATTTGGTACAAAAGACTTTGAAGTCACCTACAAGCATATGTTATATAATTTGTCTTAAAAGAATGCTATCTTCTATCCTAACTTCCAACTTTGATTGATAACTTCACGCAAATGTTTATTTTAAAATAATAGCGCTGATAAGCATCTCCAATTACTACTTACATTGAGCCCAAATAATATAATACTAAGATTATTCAAGGTTGGTTTTAAAGTAAATATAATAAATATTTTAATGAAAAAAATACTAAATATTAGTTGAATATTAGTGAATTAATGTGAATTATTATTTTTGGCATTTCAAAGAATATATTCATATTTTATTTAATATCTTCTAAGAAAATAATAAGTAGTCAATTGAATCAATAAGTTAAAAAACCAATGCTCATAAATTATTTACATCAGTATATTTTTGCAAGCTCTTGATATTGATGAAAAAATAATGGAAATTGTGGTATAATTTTGAACGTGCAAGTTAAAATGATAGAGATTATATCTAACGGTTTTATTTATTTTGATACATGAGTTTTAAATTAGAGTTATTAAAATTTAAAAATAATGAAGACATAACATAATCATCAAAAGTCATAATGCGCCTTTTAATTAATATTAAGCCAAACTAAAACATATCTTCTCTATCTTTCCCAATAGCAATAATTTAGGCTTGCAAGAAACAAATGTGTTTCTTTCAAAATCTCTTTTAAGAAAAAAAATATGATCAAATACTCTCGAGGACAACCGTTGGTGTTTTGAAGATAAAAAAAAATTAATACTATTGTTAAATATCTGTTTTGAAACTATCTTGCTTATCAGGGGACACATATTATATTTGGACCTGTTTATTTTATTTGTAAGATTTAAATTTGGTATTCTAGATGACCCAATTTGACAAATTACTGCTTAGATAATTTTACTGGTAGCAATTAAGCTGACCAAGTCTTAATTTTACAAACAATATTATTTTTTTATATGGGTGCCCACCAACTAGAATGCATTGTGTCGTCCTTTATTTTTTTTATAATGTATAACTATCAGGTTTGTACAAAAAAAATCAGACTTTATATAATTTTATTATACTTAAAATTGTACTAGAACAAAATTGAACATGCATAATGGTGGTTGGCAACCTAAGTGTTGAAAATGTATCTAATTACATACCTTTCAGAGTCTATTGAATTTTTCATTTTTTTTTTGTGAATACTGCTACACCTGCAATTAGCAAATAAATAATCAAAGCAAGCCACAGGCGCCAATACTTTCTTAAATAGCTCACTTGCATTGGCCTAAAACTTACAATGCCAAAAGAAATATAAAAAATCCAAAAAAGAGAAATTAAACCAAGAAAAGGGAAACAAGTAGGAGCTACTGAAATCTACGAATTTATAAATTATACAGCTTTGAAAAATAAACGTTAAATAAATTCTAATAATCACTTGTGCGAAGCAAAGAAAGTTAACCCAAGTCCGGCGAAAACAGCCATTAAAAGTACAAAAATAGCCACTAGAAAATAGAGATTGCTCCCTTTTGATGATGATGAGCTGTTTTTTTTCTTCAAACAATTATTCTGAACTGGTAAATCTGTGCCAGTCACAACTTGCCAGAATGATTTTTCTACTGTTGTGGGTTCAGATTGAGATTCGATTTCTAATATCGATGATGTGTCAATTGTGTCTTCCATTGACATCATCTCCTTGCACCGATCCTTTGTGTCCTGAAAGATAGTAGAGATAGAGAGAGAAAGATTTGAATTATCGATTCATTTGTTGTATTTAACTGATTGTAATTACATTCTCTCTTTATATAGAAACACTCATATCTAACCCTAAGCTATTAACTAGAGTAAACAAGAAATATATTCATAGCAGAAGTTTGTTAGAGAGAAGTGCCTTCTTCTAAAATCTTGTGTAAATGGAGGTCTCCATTTGATTGTCAACAGGGCTTAATTGAGGATTTCCAAGGATTAATTCGGAAATTAAAACCAGGTAGTATTATAGGTACTGATATCATCATATTTGATCATGCACTGAAACACCCACATATATATATTATAGCATGTTTAAAAATATGCATTTGTAGAATGAAAACAAACCTCAAGGGTCTCTGATGGTTGCATATAATCACAGATATGTATGCCAGCAACCCAAGGGATCAAAACTCTTCTAGGAAATGAGACCCGGAAATTTTTCCTGTATTTGAAATATAATATAAAAATAGTACCAATAGCACCTTGAACTTTTAAGTATTAGAAAGGTTCTTGTTATCCTTTCCTTCCTTTCTGATTTTTTTTTTTCAAGAAATTGTCGGTTTCCTTCATGAGTGTGTATTGGGAACCTTAGGTCACAGGGGGTGGGGTAATTATTTGTGGCCTGTATTAGTTGTCCTTTAGATAAACAACTTGTGAGAATTAAATTTACTTTAATTCATGGAAATTCAGTTGGCCAATCGATTTCTCAGATTTCACATCTTCTCCCTCAGCCTCATCAAGCATCAGGTCGAGTCTACTCCTTAAACTGGCGATTATGTCTCCCTTACATACCCAATAAATAGCAGCCAATTAAAACAAAAAAAAAAAAAATGAAGACAATATTCCAAATACAATCAAAGGGTGAACTTGTTGAATTTTTTTTTTTTTTTTTTGAAGTAGATAACCAACCTTTAGGTCAGAAATAACTTGGGCAACAGATTCTTGTGGACCCAAGTACGCTGAGGCACAGACAGATCCACTAAAAAGCACTAACCCAGCTACATCCTCCAAGCTGCTTTCTTTATATAAAACATTGACGTGATTAAACTATATTTTATTGAAATGTGTTATTTTGATGAGGAGGGATCAAGTTACAACAAAGTTACAACAACGATTTTCTACATTTTGAAATTCCAAATCGTCGATCCAAACCGTTCAACATAATCTCCACAGTAAAATATGCTTCCAGATCAAATTTTACATTTTTTTGAATTTTTTTACTATTTATTAAGTATTTTACAAAAACTAGTTAAATTCAGACCATTGAATTTTGTACTCATCTTAATAAATAGTAAAAAAATTCAAAAAAATATAAAATTTGATCTGGAAGCACATTTTATTGTGGAGATCATGTTGAACGGTTTGGATCGACGATTTGGAAATTTCAAAATGTAGAAAAATCATTGTTGTAACTTTGTTGTAACTCAAAATTGTTGTAACTTGATCCCTCCTCTATTTTGATAACTACATTTTATAGTTTGTGGAACCTACCTTCAGCAGTAGATTCTATCTCAAATGGGAGAAGCAATTCAATATTATGCGGGCCCTCGGTGGTAAGGCTCAAACTGTCTTCCACCTATAAACCAAGTATAAAAAAAGTTTAAGAAGTCACGACAAACAATTTTCAAAAAATAGTTCAAAAATTTGGAATATAGAATTGTGACAAACTAAGATTGTATTATACTCTTGCCATATTTCCATCTAAAAGAGCTTTTGCAGTTTGTAACTTGTTCGAAAGATGAGTTATTCCTTTGGTAACAACATTCTTGAATGACTTGTGATTGGGCAAACTCGCCTGATCAATAGGTAACCTAAACCACCAAAGTAGAAGAATAAATAAGAAAGATAAAAAATTGAAGGATTAAAATTAAAGCATGCAAGAGATTCGTTTGAGTTGCATTACCTTACTTCAAAATTGTACATGCACCTGAACTCCTTAAGAGAAGTCACTACTTTGCTAAGTTTTAAGTCACATGGGCGTAAACTACCTGACTTCCAGTTACAAATCCGACAAGCCCACCTGCCAAATTTTTTAAAAATAAACTAAAACATTTCAAAAAGTAGCAAGGATACTTTTTGAATTTCCTGAATGAATTACAGCTGACAAAACAACATAGAGAAAACGCCTTGAATTACCTTCTTGGGGCATAAGAAATATGAATAAGTAGCCTCTCGTCAAATTGAGTATCGGACCAAGGCGCAGCTTGAGCAACCCCCCTTATAACCTTTCAAAAGTTTTCAAAAATTAGGATTATGACTCAATTTTTACCTCTCTGAAATTGAATTGTAGACAAAAATAAAAAATAAAAAATTTGTCAGAAAATAATTAGTTCAAAACCTGACAAAAGATGGCAGTAGAAGTAGCCTTGAATGACGCCTCAGAAGCCCAAATGTATATTCCCACCACATCCATGCCACCAAGAAGCATTTTTGAGACCTAAATATATATATACAGAGTATGATCATCTAAGCCTATCTTGTTGTTTATATTGCAACTAAAAAATACACAAAAAATACCTGACGAGCGTGCTCGGCAACCCAATCACCATCAACCTCTATGGATTGCGGCGCTTCATTGGATGATTTCTTGGACCCACTTTTCTTCTTCTCATCTCTCGCGCCACCTCCACCGTCAGATCTGAGGGAGCATGCTGGATCACCGCCATCTGTCGGCGGTGTAGGGATCAGAGCATACACCTGTCCTCTATCTGAAGAGGCACTTAGTTTGCCTATCACAAGCCCCACCTGTTGAATTGTAATTGAAGAGAAATAACAATCAACCTTAGCCTTAAGTCTCTAATTCCAGTATTATTTCAAAAATTCTAAGTCCTTTAGGCTGGAATAAAGCATGTTCTTGCATTATTAGCCCAATTTTTATTCCATTCCCTCTTTGCTGTCACTGGAAATTTGCAAGGTTTAAGTCTTGTTGCTTAAACAGAAAGGAATTAAAGAGAGAGAGAAAGGGGGTATACTTGAACAGAGAGAGGAGCGAAGCCAGATTGAAAGAGACTGTCCTCTATGGATTTGAGCTGGGTTTCATCGGCGACCACCGTCTTCACCATTGTTTGTTGTGTTTGTTCTCGTGCGGATCGGGCGAAACGAGGCGTTAAGACGACGAGAAATTTAACATACCGCACAAAACCAAGTTGCCACTGAATTTGGGTCCCACTTGTCAGAGAGGTTGGTGGCAACCGAGCCGGGTCGAATTATTTGAAGTTCGGATTAAACGGAGATCGGCTCCGTTTTCTGATTCGACTATTCGAGTCGTTTTGAAATTGCAGGTATAATTGGATTATTAAAAAGTTTTGACCCCTTATGTATTGTGTTTATTACATGTTTATCAAAGTATCTTTTAATTAAAGTTCTTATACATTTTCTTTACGTTATTTTATCGGTTCGGTTCGGTTGCAATACTAAATTAGTTCAGTTTGATTCTATTTTAGAAACCGAATAATTACTTTAGTTTGTCTAATTCGATTCGGTTTCAATAAAATCAAACCGAACCGATGAAGACCCTAGTTAGAAGATCCCATTTCTATTGATCGGCTCAATAACTCTCAATTTTTTTTATTGTGCTCAGTGGAGACTGGAGAGCATGTTTCGGGTCATTTCAGCGAGAAAAGATAAGCCACTTGCAAATAGAAACAAGGTTAAAGGTCCAAGTGTTTTTTCAATGAAGGGTTTTGTTTTGTGACCCAGTAAAGCCCATGTAACAGAAGCCCATCCCAATCTTGTCTAATCAGCTTTAAAGGTCCAAGTGTTTTTTCAGTGAAGTGTTTTAAAGGTCCTGTACAGGGGTGGCAACGAGCTGGATTTAGTTTGAACTCGTTACGAGTTGGCTCGTCCGAGTTATCTGGACCGAGTTGGCTTGCTGGATTTGACTGGATTTTGTTTTAAGAAGAAAATTAATTTTATAAAATTTTTGGACAGAGCTGAACCGAGTTGAACAGTATAAAATGCACACACATTCATACAAATTCACAAATTGATATCTAACCTAGCTAGCTCGCGAGCTGGCGAGCAAGCTAGGTTTCAGTTTGAACTCGTTAATTCTAGACTGAGCTAATGGCGAGCTGGCTCGTTAATAGCTATGTCTAGTAACAAGCGAGCGAGTCAAATACGAGTCACAATTGAGCCACGAGCTACGAGTTTTTTTGCCACCCCTAGTCCTGCTCTTAATCAGCTTTATTTATTATTAGTTTATTGCAGATTATATCGTCATACATAATTAGATCGTCTTCTGCTTTGTAAAATCGTGTGGTGCATTTTTTTATAAATAAGGTTAAATCTCTGCTTAATTGAGACATGCTTAATAACAGTATCTTGTTGTATCGTACCTGACACGACATCATTATTTATATCTCATTAAGAATTCAATCAGAATTTATGTATATCACGCTATATCGTGTAAGTATTTGAGTCAGCATCCGTCCAGTCCTACATAGAATAAAATATTTAAGGATCGATCCTTGAAGAGGGAAATTGGTTTAATTAAGATTCGGAACAAATGAAGGGAAATTAGTTAATAGTTGACTAGAATATTTTAAAACAAATTTCTTATTTGGTTTGTTTGGCTCACAGGTCGACAACGAAATAAGAAACTTTAGCATACTGCATCATAAAATATAGGGTTAATTTCTTATTTCTCCCTGAAAACAATTTCAGTTTTCTATTTACTCTTAAAGTCTTTGTTATATCTAACAAATTCCTTAACTCTACTTACTCTTTCCTATTTACCCATAGAGTTAAATACTCATTTGTCATAATTTACTTTTTTCCGATATACCTTATTCTTTCTTAACCTTTGTTTAGATTGTACTTCTTATCCTTCTTTCCCAACTGTGAAGACATGATTTGTAAATTCTATGAATCAATTAAAAGTTCGGATTCATTTTGATTAGACCCTATTGTTTTTGCAAAGGAGAATAATGATCTCATAACATATGTGCATAAATAAACGATAAACCTTAATTTAGTCAGGACATTGTAAGGCAAACCAAATGATTCATATTCATTCAATCGAAACAATCATGGTCATTCGTAGACTGCAGGAACGAGACGTAAAAAAAACATTTTCCAAATGCAACCAATCACATTTTGTTAACTATTGCAATTTCTATATTCTGATGGAATTTCTATATTTACTTGATGAAATTTCTGGTAATTTTGACCTCTGTGATTCTCTGTCTTGAACGGAGACTAAATAATTATTAAATTGTTCATTAGCCAACCGTCATGCTAGAAATCCTTCAGCGATTGAGACAATAAATTTCCTTTTTCTTTATTCCCTCGAGCAAACTTGAGCCCTGCGATTGAAGCTTCGTTTTATCGTATTTTGCTGCCTATTTCGGTACCACTAAGAGGATGCTTCAGAACACCCATGGTTGCTTGACTAGAAAATGTATGCTTCCGATCAACAACACTAACTGTAGAGAACAATAAAAATGAACTTATTGAAAAGCATCCAAGGAGACAGGAGAGAGCGGGCAAGGGCGCAGAAGAAGGACAACGAGAGGTGAAGAGGAAAACAAATGTAGATTGATCAGAATAGCGGGAGAGTGCGGGAAAATAAGAAGACCGATCAACTTCTTTAGAAAGGATATTTTTGTATTTTATTATTTTAATCACATATTTAACTATGGTTAACTTTAGAATTATTGTGTAATGGGTAAAAAGGAATGAGTTTTAAGAGTTTAAGGACAAATTTGATATATTTAAGTGTTTAGAGGTATATAGGAAATCAGAGAAGTCTGTGTGAGAGTATAAGAAAAATTAACCCTAAAATATAATCCACGTCGCTTTCTCATATAATATATATACACCGAAGCAAACCTTCATTATCTCATAACTTGTTAATCAGAACAAACGTTAACATCTAATCATTTTGTTGCCTTAATTTGACTGAACTATTATTTTGAGAAATGATGATTATACACCTTAATCTGCGTCTCCTATTTAAAAAAAGTATTTATGCTTGACCATAAAAATATTCATACATAACAATTAGGGCTGCAAATGAATCAAGCTGAATCAAACTTAACTCAATTCGAGTTCGAGCTCGAACTAGTTCGAAATTGAAGCAGGGTTTCGAACTGAAAAGAAGAGTTCGAGTTTGATTCGGTGAGATTCGAACCATTTTCGAACCGAACTGGTTCGAAATTGAAGCAGGGTTTAGAACTAAAAAGAGAGTTTCGAACCGAATCATACTCAGTTCGAGTTCGATTCGAACCAATTTCGAACCAAATTGGGTTTGATTCGTTTCAGAACTGAGCTGGTTTGATTCGTTTCGAACCGAATTTTTTTTTGAATTGAACTCAATCGAATTACGAGCTACGAGCTTTTTTGTGCATCCTGCATGACATTATTCAAAAATAAAATAAAAATGAAGTATTTATGATGCAAGAAATATATTTTCATTTCTATTATTTAATACATATTATCATGTCATTCTTGATATTATAAAAGATTACAAAAATGCATGACCCAAATCCAGTGGTATTATATTAGAAGCAGGCATGGCCATGTTCATCCAATATAACTAAAAAACCAAAAAACACACCTCCTCGAATTGATCAATTCGGTCCAATTAATTATATCCCAACTTTATTTTAGAATTTCCGGTTTAAAGCATCGAGCAAGTAGTTGAGGAGTAAGGACAAGTGATTTCGGTAATGAAACAGATTAAAATAAGCAAAGCCGCTATTTCTGGAATGCATGTCTCCTGTGGCGAGTCCCTATGCAACTATCCTGTAGTAGAACCGCACAGACCCCACATGTCACATACTCACATGTCATGTTCAAAGAAATAGGAAACTGGATTGGATGTATAGAGTGAGTAATAGAGGATCAATCCCACTGGTTGTGCACACGGAGGTCCCATACGCTCTCTTAACTTGTACCTCCGCTAATTTTAATCCTTGACTGCTCCAGCAAGGGCAAAGATGTCATCCAAAAAAGACAAAGACTATTCGACAGTTGGAATAGCGGAATTGCGGTATATTACACTATTCCAGTTGAAACATTCCTCAAATATTAGTTAAAGCGTTTAGTACTGGAATATGCCATCAGTATTCCAAAATTGATATAGCATATTAGCGAGGACATTTTTATCGGTAGTAATTAATAGAAAAGCAGAGAGACAAACAGTAAGAGTACAATAATATTTATATTGGTAATAAGATCGGTAGCAATTCTACCGATTTTAAAAATAAAAAAGTTTGGATCAGTAGAAATTTTACTGATCTAAACCAGGTTGTTTTTTTTTCCTTTTAATTTTTTCTAGTAATATATATATTTTTTACAAAAATAGATAAAGTACCTTAAAATTTAGATATATCAAAAACATTCCATCTATTTTTTAAAAACTTTTTATATTTTACTAGAAATCAAATATAAGAATTCTCTCCATCTATACATCAGATTAAAAAAAAATTAAGATCAGTAGAATTGCTACCGATCTTACTACCAATATAAATATTACTGGACTCTAACTGTTTGTCTATATTCTTTTTCTATTAATTACTACCGATAAAAAATTTCCTATTAGCGAAGCGCATGGCAGCAATTATATTTATATTATTATCATTATCAAAGATGGGCTATGGTGCATTGCAATGCATAGGCATTCTTGTGCATTGGACTCTAAACCGTTAGATTCAAAGTCCAAACAGTCAATCCAAACCGTTCAACTTGATCTCCATATTAAAATGTGCTTGGAGACCAAATTTTACATTTTTTGGAATTTTTTTGCTATTATTTTAGAATTTTTGAAAATCGTTGTTTTTCAGAATTTTCTGAAACATTCAAAAACAGTTATTTTCAAAAATTCTAAAATAATAGCAAAAAAATTCCAAAATATGTAAAATTTGGTCTCCAAGCACATTTTAATATGGAGATCAAGTTGAACGGTTTGAATCGACTGTTTGGACTTTGAATCCAACAGTTTAGAGTCCAATGTACAAAAATGCATATACATTGCAATGCACCATAGCCCAGCTCTCATTATCATTATCATTATACTATTATTTTTGCCATTATCATAATCATCATTTTATCAGTAGTAATTGTATGAATTTGTATTATATATAATGAATTTTGTCTTTCATGTTCGAACAGTATCCAAATATATTATTTTACTACTTTTTTTCAAAAAATTTAAAAAGGCCTTCAATAGTAAAAATACACAATATCAAATAGGATTTTTTAAAAGCCGAAAAAATAATATATTTTTATAAAATAATATAGCTTGATCTTTTTTCAAAATTTGATATCATATTTAACGATTAAAATTAATTGTTCAGATTTAAAAAAAAAACATGATGCACTATTAAAACTTCAAATGAATACTAATATTAATATACTCCATATATATTTTACTTCACTATAAATAATTAATATAGATAAAATAATACAAAATCATGAATGTAATTTAGTACCTTTTGTAAAATATTATACTACAAATTTATGGTAGGATTAGTGTATTGATTAAACCCGCCTGGGTCAACCCGGACCGAGCAAACCCGTGATCCGAATCCGGACTGGCCCGAACCCGTGCCTAAATCCGGACCGAACCGTCCTAACAAGTGGGCCGAGTTAACCAAGGCGCGGATCCGGTTTTTTGGACCAAACCTGCCCATACCCGACCCGTTTGAACCCGTGGACCGAACCCGCCCCGGACCGTCCCAAACCCGGACCGGACCGCCCGAACCCGTGCCAAACCCATGCCTAAACCCTGGATCCGAGTCTAACCGGCCCGAACCCGTCCGAACCCCCCCCCCCCCCCCAAACCCAACCCGAAACTGCCCAAAATCCGGTGGGACCCGAGCCAACCCGCCCCAACCCGTCCGAATTTGAAATTTAAAAAAAAAAAAACTCAGGAAGTTCGAGCATGTTTCTCTGTGGCCCTCTTGTGTTATACTACATACAGTTTTGAGTAAATATAAGGTCATTGGTCAATCTAGGAAGTGCTAACCTGCTACCTCCGTTTTGAGAAGGAAGATTTCATCAGCTTGAAATAAACATGAGTTTTGCATTTCTTTATATATCACAGTGGATTTCAAATTTATTGAATAAAAACAGAAAACGCATCACGTAAGAGCATCTTCATCCCATAAATTGTTAAGTACAAACTTTCTGTCACATCTTGAATTTTAATAATTATTCTTCAATGAATTTCATATTATATTTATTTCTGTATTTAATTTTATTATTGATAAATTTTAGTAATTTTTAATGTCAAGCTTTTTGTCCATGTAATTGTCAATTACAATCCAATTGCAAATTGTTGTGATGTATTTACACAGAGGCGGAGGCAAGTTTTTGAGTTACGAGAGTCAAGGAATTATTTTCATACAAAAAAAATATAAGAGTTAATTTACAATTTACAGTATTTATAGCATTTTTTGTATTTTTTCCTTTAAATATATAAAAAAAATCATAGAATTATAAAAATGAATACCTCCATTCTTACTTGTGGATCCGCCACTGTTTATACATACTGCTAATTTAGAAAGTTTGTTGAACTAATAGCTTCTCGTTTAATTGATATTGCAATTAGTCAATTACCAACCAACAATTGAAATTTGAACCCATATCCTCTCAATTACAAAATAAATCTTTAATCACTAGACTACAAGCAAATATTTATTCAACTACAAAATAAATCTTTAACCACTCGACTCTATAAAATATTTTAAAAAAATAAAATTCAATTAAATTTCAATCTATATATAAAAAAGTGAAATTATAGGAGTGGCTTAGCAACCTCCTAGAATGTACTAAGATCCTCCCATGTTGTCTTTAACCACTAACAAAAAAAAGTTCTTGAAAATGCTCTAAGATATTGTGGCTAAGCTGATTGATTTCTATTTAGCATAACTGACATTGATAAAAATTACACTTAGGGCCCGTTCGGCAACAGCACTGTTGTCGTGGGAAAAAAAAATTGACTCTTGAGTGATTTTTTTTTCCCACGGTGAACAGTAAAAAGTAGTTCAAAATTTTTAATTTCTATTCCCATTTCTATTTCTTAGCAAGCCGCCGAACATGACCTTATATTACAAGTCAACTACAAAATACAGTACCCCATAATATCGTTGCTTTGATATGCATATCTGCTTACATGTGTATTTTAGAAAACCAATAGTCATACAATGCCAATCTTCACAAATATACGATTATTTCCATCCTAATTTTCGTTCCTCTATAATATGATTATTTAAATAAACAATACAACCTTCGGTCACTCTCACAGTCACATATATTGCCAACTGAGTCATCATAGAAAACCAGTTCGCAATTGATTGATCGATCAACTGGTTTCTTCAATGGAAGGAGCTGTCTTTGATATAATTCGGTTTTAAACTAATTTAGTTTTAGAATAATTCGATTTTAACATAATTCGGTTTTGTTATAACAAAAATTATTGAGTTCAAATTTAAAAAAAAAAAAAAAAAAAAAAAAAAAAACCAGAAAAAAAAACAGAAAAAAAAACAGAAAAAATAGCAACAAAAAAAAAAAAAAAAAAGGACCGGCCCGGACCGGACCGTGGAACCGACCCGACCCGCCGGGTTTAGGCCGGATTTGGGTTGGCTGAACAAAAAAAAACCGCCTGACCCTACCCGACCTAACCCGCCGATCCAACCCGCCGACCCGAGCTAATCCGTGCCCGGGTCAACCCGTGGACCGGACGGGTTTGGACCGGACCGATCCACCCCGGCCCGCTTTCAAAACACTAGGTAGGATCACGTTAGTTACTCTCATTGCTTGTTTAAAATTTTGAAAGTAAGATTTAGATTAGAATAACATTGGATGCCTTAAACCATTAACCCCAAAAAGCAAAAACAAATCAAAATATATATATACGCAGAGCAGAAAGAGACAAATTCCCCCGGGGGAACAGCACACCGTAGTTGCTTTCCCTTTTCCTACTTTTTACACCAAACGAAACCCCTGCTTTCACACTTTCGCACTCGTCTCACTCTCGCCTTGTCCCTCTCTCCTCACTTTCTCTCGCAATCTCCCTCCCTCTTTTCATAATCCATCGTTCTTAGCAAAAAAAAAAGGGAAGCACAGCTAAGCTAAGCTAAGCTAAACCAGTGAAGGAGTGCAAGAATGGGGGGACCATTGGGGGCGATAATAGGGAAGTTTCCGACGGCTGGGATGGACGGAGATTCGCAAATGGACGGCGGGATCATACGCCACAACAGGAAGTGCAAGGATCTGGTGTTTCTCTTCATCTTTATCGCCTTCTGGGTTGCCATGATTGTCAACTCCAGCTTCGGCTTCAACCAAGGCAACCCTTTGAGGTACCTACATTTACCCCGCTTTCCTTTCACAACATAGAAATTAAAGGTGCCTGCTTTCTCGTACAAATTTCCATACTTTCTTTACATGAATCAATTTTGCATGAATTTATTTCTCTATTAATGTCGAATCAATTCAATTTTTTCATGCATGTAGACTTAAGTATGGCCTTGACTACGAAGGAAACATCTGTGGGGACCGGCATGGGACTCGTGATTTGCGCGAGTTAGAGGTGAAATATTATATGAACCCAAATCAAGTGTACCAGAGTGGTACAAAGAACAGCCAGTTCAACCTGGCTGATGCAAAGACAATCTGTTTGATGGAATGCCCCTTACCAGCCGAAGACGGGGTCAATTTCGTGTGCGATTACCCGGAGGGGGATATCCACCTCTCTACTGATGATTGGATTGATAGGGACTATGATTATTTTGAGTTTCTCACTCCGGAAATGCGAAACAGTTCTCTCCAGTTGCAGGGCCCTTGCTACCCTGTCATTTTTCCAAGCCTAAACGGTATTTATTTCACTATTTTACAATTAACTTTTCTTAATTTTGATACCACCAAACTTTGTTCTTATACTTTGTCATGTCATTTTGTCCTAGTTTTTTGGAGCTGTCAGTATATTGCTCGTGCATCAAACTCTTCTATGAAGCATTGGCAACAAATGGGTGGTGTTGCCATAGATGAGAATATATTAATAGACAAAACTATTCATAAGGCCATTAACTCTCCATCAGCAGTGCTAAAGGTTTGTTAATTACCACTTAGCTTATACTTTTTTTATGTGCTGATTCTTGCCTCGTTATGTAAGTTCAGAGATTTTAATTATCCACATGTATCGCTTAATCCACAAACACATTCAAAATTTCTCAGATATAACATAAATTTTGAATTTGTTTACAGAGATATGTAGCAGATATAGGGAAATCGTGGCCTGTATTGATTGTCTGTGGATGGATGTTGCCACTTTTCCTGTCAGTTATTTGGCTATTGATGATTCGATACTTTGTAGCGGGGATGACATGGGTTACTATTGTTCTCTTTAACGTCCTTATCATATCTGTTACAATGTTCTACTATATAAAAGGTTAGATTACTATTCCCCAAAAATTATTTCTTTTCGCTATAACTTATCCGTTATATTGCATTGTTTGTTCAATTATTTATCCATCTTTTTTTTACTATTTGTAGCCGGGTGGATTGGGAATGATCCTTTAACAGTTGTAATCGGTACGAGCGATCCATATGTTAATATTACTGGAAGGGTAAACTAAATCTTTTTTATTGTTGTCTTGTCCATTTGTAACTATATCTTCTCTTGTTTGAAATGCAATTTTTTTTTTGAACTTACTACAGGAGATAAGTCACCTCCGAGCAGTTACTATTCTGATGACTATAGTAATGATTATTGCATTTCTCACCTCCCTTGCCATTGCCCGGCGTATACTCATGGCAACATCTGTCCTTAAGGCATGATTGCATTTCTCTATACATATTTGTTGATAATTTTTTACTATTTACCAACATTTTAAAATTTAAGAAACTTTGCAAGTAAGATGGGGACTGAGAGAGCGAGCGAAAACAGCTCTCATTCAGAAATCTAATATTTCAATAGATTTTTGGAGAACTTCAATAAGTCAATAATAAATTTATAATTCGGAAAACTTCAGGTGGCAGCAAAGGTAATAGGAGAAGTACAAGCACTAATAATATTCCCAATCCTGCCGTATTTTATTCTCGCTATATTCTACTTGTTCTGGTTCTCGGCCACCCTGCATCTCTTCAGCTCAGGCCAGGTACTGAGAAATGACTGCACTGCCAATTGCTGCTCTTATGACCTCAAATTGAACAAAGTGAGTTGTGACAACTGCTGTGGATACAGTGTGCATTATACCCCACATATCGGTATTTCAATTCTATTTCACCTTTTTGGGTGGTATTGGGCAACTCAATTTATTCTCGCGTGCTCCTCTACTGTTATTGCTGGGTCCGTCGCCTCTTACTACTGGGCCCGTGGTGAAATCTCAGTAAGTCTAGATGTTTTTCTGAAAATTTTAATTATTTTGTTGCTAAGCAGGCAAATAAATTGAGAGAAAATATAGTACTGGGAATTGATGTACTGGTATTATTCGGTTTTTTTTACCTATTACTGCTTTTTTGTTTTTGGTTGTTGATTGGTTCTAAATAAAAGCATTTGTATTTATGGAACTACAAGGTGGGAACTCTGGTACCAGTAGTGACTGATGCAAGTTGTTCACAATTTAGACTTCAATTTAGAGCATGAAGCTACCATTTAGCAAAATATGAACAACTAAGTAATTTAAACTGATGATGTGATTGTTTTATTCAAATATAAAAACAGCCAGAGATCCCGTTCCTTCCTGTATTTGCTTCTTTAAAACGGTTGACACGATACAGCCTGGGCTCAGTTGCTGTAGGCTCCCTTGTGGTGTCAGTCGTAGAGTCGATCCGTTTCATACTCGACTCGCTACGGCGAAGGTTGAAATATGTCGATGCAACTTCTGAAAACTTCATGGGAAGAATGGTTTCTTCCTCATCTCATTGTTGCTTGAGTGGCATTGACTGGACCCTCAGATCCGTAAATCGGAATGCTTATATTATGGTATGTGTGCATAACCCTTTCTAAAACTTGATACTATGCATAGCGCCGATTGGTCCGTACTACGGATCAATATTTTCATTTTCAAAGTCCAAATGAAAATGTATTTACAGACTAAATTTCACATTTTTTATAATTTCTTTACTAATTTTTTTAGATAGGTAGAAAATCACTACTTTTGAATGGTCTAGAATATGAATATCAAGTGTACCTATCTAAAAAATTAGTAAAAAAATTCTAAAAAATATAAAATTTAGTCTGTAGGTATTTTTTTATGTGAAAATCATGTTGAACGGTTCAGATCGATTGTTTGGACTTTGAAAATGGAGATATTGATCCATAGTACGGACCATTATGCGCTATGCATAGTATCATAGCCTCACTCTTTGCGTTGTGCTAATTTAAAAACCAATGTGCACATGTTAGATTTACCATGGTGTTTTCCGGCCACAGTGCAAAAAATATGCGCATCTTATTTGTTACTTCAAACATGAAAAAAATTCATATGTTAGGAAATCTTATGAGGCTTCATCATCTTTCTTTATATCATAACTTGCCATTGATCTGGTTTTTGCAGATAGCAATTACTGGAAAAAGCTTTTGCAAGGCTTCTTCAATTGCTACGGGTCTGATAATGAACAATATATTGCGTATCGGGAAAGTGAATGTAATTGGAGACGTTATTTTGTTTCTTGGGAAGCTGTGTGTGAGCCTTTTCTGTGCCTTGTTTGCTTTTTTGATGCTAGACACGTACAAATACAAGTCAGCTCACAACAAGATTTCATCTCCTCTTTTCCCAGTTCTGGTAAGCTCTCATTTAATTTTAAATAAACAATTACTTGGTTGTTTAACATAAAAAAGCATACTGATTAGGTATCACTTGGTATTGATATAAACAATTTGGTACCAGAATATGCTATGAAGGTATGTGCTATCCAGCGTAGAACATTGAAAATTCACTTAATCTCATCACTTTTGGAAGTTTCAGAAAGTACCTACAAAAATTGAAATTTACAAATTTTAAGATCCTACATCAAAATCCAAGATTCTTAATTTGAATTGAAATTTTGTACTGTAGGTGTGTTGGGTCCTGGGTTACATTGTGGCAACCCTTTTCTTTGGGGTAGTTGAGATGTCAATTGACACAATCATTCTCTCATTCTGCCAAGATGCCGAGGAACACCAAGGGAATGCACAATACGCACCTCCTCTTCTAATGGAAACCCTAGATGGGAGTGGTGGGCCAGGCGAGATGCAGAGATTAACACAGGGACCCTAATTACCCTTTTTTTGGTTCAGCAACTAGGTTACGAGGAAATAGGTGCTTAGGTGGTAGCAGCATCCTCATTTTGTAGTAGTATTGTATCAGCCGACCAAAGCAGGCATTTTTCTTAGCATGTCTCTGTGTTGAAAACTTGAAATATTATTAACCAAAGGGTTGTATTGTATTATAGCTGCATGCTGTGTTAGCTTTTAGTTGCCAAGCTTTTCAGATTTTAACACTAGTTCAATTTTCGTTTATCTCAACTCCTTTTAACAAGCAATCACAAACTTATCTTTGTTCTTAAAATATAAATATTGTAATATTTTGTATCACCTATTTCATAAAAACACATTAGAAAATCCACCCATTATCACAACTTGAATGAAAAGAACAAATCATTGTCTAATAATAAGGAAAATGAGAAACTACATTTATCAATCTAATCATCGTCTCTTTTTGATACCTTCAGTGCCTATTATACTAACCTTGATTATGGAACCATTAGAAAACTGAAAAAATTATTACGACAACTCTAAGAAATGTCTAAACCAGAATTCCAGGACTAAAGTAGTGAGATAAATATTATCACAGCACACCTTGTTTCTTTCTATTTAATTTTTAAATTACCCATAAAATGGCACAAATTTTTTTTCTCAAATCCTTCCTTTTCTATAGATCGCATGTAATAGCTTGTGGAAAATCTCCAAATGAGTTAAAACTTAAAGACATTGTACTGATTATGAGAAGCAAGTCATTGTCAAATCACTTAATAAATATGAACATTGAATAAATATATGATCAGTAGTCCTAATTTCATCATAGAACACACTTTCAGATACAACCCACAGCTTCTTTTGATCAAAATTTCTTGTTTTAAGGTTTCTCCTTTTTAAGAACCAACCAGCTAAAAAGAAAAATTAATTTTAAGGGGATCTTTGTCATAAAAACTTCGCCTCAAAATTATGTTTTACTTGCCTCCAAAATTCAGGGAATTAAATAAAATTTTAGAGTGAGGCTACGGTGCTATGTATAGCACGGATTGGTCCGTGCTACGGCTTAATATTTGAGTTTTCAAAATTCTAACAGTTGATCCGAACCTTTCAATATGATTATAAAATGAATATGTACTTGCAAATCAAATTTTACATTTTTTTTAAATTTTTAACTATTTTTTAGATAGGTAGAAAATCACTGTTTTTGGATGGTCCAGAATTTTCAGATCAAGTGATTTTCTACCTATCTAAAAAAATAGTAAAATAATTCGAAAAAAATATAAAATTTGGTTTGCAAGTACATATTCATTTTATAATCATATTGAACGGTTCGGATCGACGTTAGAATTTTAAAAACTCAAATATTGAGCCGTAGCACGGACCAAGCCGTAGCCCTAACAGTAAAGATTTATTATTGTTACTGTGATCCTATCACGAACTCTCTAATTCTCTTTTAGAAAGTGCTTCTTTTTTTGTCCCTTGGGAATCCTGTTCATGAATTATTATTATTAAAATCATATAACAGCGGCTAAACACACTTTTGACAAATATGATTTCAGATATGATTAACAAACTAAAGTCCAATTATATAAGCAGATAGAGCTTTACTTCTCATGTTGTTGTCAAAGAATATATTCTCATTTACTTTGTTGCTGTACCAGATTACCTTTTTTTGGGGACAAAAGAACAATATGTTACCCAAATATCACAAAAGCTAATATCAATGTAATAAAGGTATGCTAAAGTTTATACTATGTATAAAAGTATAGATAACAAATGCAAAAGTGCACTGAGAAAGATTACACACTAGATTTCAAATTTTTGATATCTTACACATAAGAGCAATGATTATCAGCCAGAATCTTGATGCCACATTATTAAATCATGACTAACACCTTACTTGGATATAGAATAGAGGAAAAGAAATTTCGTTAATAAATCTTATTTGATTGAACATTTAATATGACGATAAAACTGATGGAGATTAGAGCATCTACATCCTGGTACTATTAGAGTTTCTAATCTGACATGGCATTTTCTAATTTAGTTTCAGGAATGTGGAAGAGTTTTTTATTTACAAACTATGCAGTAAAATTTCTTATTAAGAAACTGTTTATAAACTACATGCTGATCAAATGATTGGCTCAAATTATTTGTGCTTTTTAATTTGTTGCTGATGTGGCTTAATAGAAACTCTAAAATTAATTTTAGAGACCTTAATTTCTAAAAAGAGGTTAACAGTTATTTAGAAACTTATTTGAGTTGCTGATATAGATGCTCTTACTTTTTTTTAATCTCGTAATGTTTGTAGTTTGTTACTTCCTAAAATCTAATATACACGTCTATATATGTACGTATGTATGTATCTAGTTTATAAATTGAACATGTAGGATTTACACTTTAAAAATAGAGATATAAATTTATGTAATATGTATATCATCATAACCTCATACTATTATTTATGTTGATTGTATAATGACATCTGTTAGTAGGTACACTGTAATAATGTAATAAACCTCACCACTGTAAAATTAACAAATCAACAAGCATTTCTACTCGGTAGTTTTCGCAAATGCTCGTTGTTTTCCTCTTCTCTAAAACTTTCACCGTACCATGTGTAGCCATAGTAACAATATACGGGTATGATTTACGAATAATTCGTGTTTTATTCGTTTTTGTTGACGTTTTCGAACCGAATTTCGAATAAAACGCGAATCACGAATTATTCTTAAGAAAAACACGAAAAAAACAATAATTTTTTTATTTTCTATTTTTTATTTTTGGAGGGTTTTTTGGGGGTTTTTTTTGTTTACTTTCTTGTTGTACCGAATTATTTCCGAATTATATCTGAACCACGAATTTTTAACCCCACTGAACTGAATCTGAATTTTTCGTTTGTCACTGTGTAGCGGATAGGAAATCACAATTTTCAAGCATTAACACGGAAATATACACTGCCAAGGCGACGAAAGATCTACAGCCTCATTTTCATTTTCGCAGGAGGAAAGCAGGCCCCACAAGCTCTCTCTCTCTCTCTCTCGTACATACTGATTTTCTACGGCATATCTATCAAATCACAGCGAGACGAATCTATAGTTGACCATTTAGTCACTTATGCTCTGGACTCATAACATAGTTGGTTAGTTTTAGAGCGTCATAGAAAATCCCAAGAAAATCAGCTAAAGCTCGAAGAAAATCGGACAAAAAATGAGAGAGGAGAGAAAGCCAAGCAGATTACATAAATGGGTAATCAACAACACAATCTTCAAATACATGTCAAATTAGCTTGATAGTAAAAAAATTAAAATATAGAAATCCAAGCATCTTTTGATTAGACGGAAAACTTCAAGCATCTCGAGCACATCTTAGATAATTCATTGGAGCAGATAAAGAGAGGGAGAAAGAGGGATGCTGACATGGCAACCATCCATCCATTGGTTATTGGCTATCATCATTTCTTGATCAAGTGGTGACGGACCTTTGCCCAGCCCTTCTTACAGCCGGACCCCACAACCTTTGCGCCTTTCTTACAAGGGGGCCCCACCGCCTTGATCGCCTTCTTGAATAGCGCCTTCAGATCCTGCGTTCTGCCATTCACCTGCGTTTTGAAATCACCCATCGCCGATCAATCAAATCTCGCTTCCAAGGAGAAACGATATCGGGTTAGGGTTTCGAATTTGAGATCCCTTCGTATTCTATCTCTCTTATCTCGTTTGCAAGTTGCAACTATAGCCGCGTTTCCCAAATAGGAGATATTTGGTTGGGCGCAAAACTCGCTCGCTTTTAAAAGGCACTTTTAGCTGCGCACAGTTCAGCATTAAATGCGGTATTAGAATTTTTTGGGTCCCACTATTCGGTGATTTGATGTTCGCCAACAGCCCAACACGTGGCATTTACAGTGTAAGGTTTTAGAATTTAATGCTAAGGCACTCTCCGGGTAATATCTTCCTTCACTTTCAGCGCTCTAACTGGATTCGAAATTCATCCACACGTCAGATCGTGGTGGCAACAGGCTGGAGAAGTAACAGATCCAGTCCGAGTACGGAATTGGTTGGCCGACTGAAGAGACTTTGCGACTCGTATAAATGTGGTTAGGGGTGATTAATGAGCGAGCATGAGCGAGTTGTTAATGAGCGAGTTATCGAGTTGTTCAAAATACATCATTCAAAAACTAATTTTCATTTATAGAATTTAACAAATTGTTCATAAGCAAGTTTAACAAAAAATTGTCTATAAGCAAATTAAACAATACATAATTTAACATAAAATTGTCCATAAGCAAATTAACAAAATCAAACAAACTATCTTCTTGTCGTTCTCACGGCTTGTCACGTACCTACAAATTTGCATTATCAAAACAATAATAAAAATGTAGAATTTAGAAATATACAAACAGTAACAAAATGAATCGATACAATAACAGAATGGATATACTAACAAAATGAATGGATATACTAACATAATTTAGAAATATACTAATCCAGTACCATACTGTATATGCCTAATATGAATGAATAAGAATAGCTCATGAATAGCTCAGGAATATACTAACATTTAGTTTTGCACTTTTGCACATTTTGCCTCTAAAGTTTTAAGTATGTGAAAATTTTGATGCCGCCCAAATAGTTTCAAAAAATTTAGCTACAGAACCAAATATTATTCTAGAGATTAGATGTGGCAGAATTTGTGTTACTAATTTCTTAATGAGCTAATGAGCGAGTTATGAGCGAGTTGGGGTATGCTCATGCTCGGCTCATTAAGTTAATGAGCGAATTATAGCGAGTTGCTAATGAGCGAGTTGTTAATGAGCATTAGCGAGCGAGTTACGAGTTGTGAGCGATTTACTCACCCCTAAATGTGGTGAATCGAGAGTTAAAAAATGGTAAGACGGAGCCGGCTCCGTTACGAAACGGCACGGTACACGTGTCGGTTGCATGTCGTGACTCGCGTGTCTCGTGCTGTGACTATTTGCGTGTTGTGATCATTTTTTGAAAATTTAATACGTCACCGTACGTCACGCGAATGATCTGGCCACGGCACGTGGTCACGTGTAATTAGAATCGTTAGATCTTGAATTCTTAATCAAATGGGTGAATCTTGAATAAACTAATCTAAATTATGAAAAAAATAGTTAAACGTGGCAAATCATGTTTGGACACGGCACGTTTGAGCACGACGTGACTTACGTGGCATGACTATTCGCAGACCTTGACCACCCCTGAATATTTTGGTCACGACATGTGAAAATATTGAGTTAATCATAGCATGACACGGACCAAAATCACAGCGTGTTAGCTACGACACGACACGGCTAGGGGTGTTCAAACGGTCGGTTCGGTTGAAACCGAAGTAAAATGACCAAATCAAACTTTTCTTCGGTTTTCAAATATAGAACCGAACCGAACCGAACCAAACCGATTAAACCTATCAACCGATTAAGAACCGAACCGAACAAACCGAAGTAAATTTCGGTTTGTTCGGTTCAAACCGAAGTAAATATATTGGTACCATTATTAATGAAAAGAACACATTGTCATACACAATAATTGAAGTTCGGTTCGGTTGGGTTCGGTTTAGTTTAATGAAATCATTATAATACCAATAAAATTAGAGTCAAACCAATATAAACCGGTCGGTTCGGTTTAGTCGGTTTTGAAAAGTATAAACCGAACTGATCCATTTAAACCGAAATAATTCACAATTTCAACCAAACCGATTTATTTAAACCGAAAAATCAATCCATTTAAACCGAAATTATCCGGTTCGGTTAAAAACCGAACAAACCGAACCGTTTGAACACCCCTAGACACGGCATGATTTTCCAACTCTGGATATCAGCCAGTGATTGCCAAGAGGGATACATATATTGAAAAGCACCCATTCAAAACCAAATTTGAGACAAATAAGGACATTTTAGGAAGAGATGCTTGCTAACTTTTTTTTATTCAACACTGCCTAGCTTTGTAAGAATCTTATTTTGAAATAACAACCAAATAAAGACTCTGACTTTGTGAGGCACAGGTAATTAATTGCCACCGTATCGATCATGGCATGTTGAACACGTACTCCTCTAAAGGAGATGAAATCATATAATTAGTACCATCTCCACAAGGGAAGATCAGAATTGTGATTGATAGGTGTTTTGCTGCCGACTTCTTGATATCTCGTTCCCGGTACACACATTTGTATATGCTTGAAGGAGCCCAGGAAAAGGATGCTCATATGGGAGAACAAACAAACTTCTTCACAAGCTTGATTTCACAGCAGAGGGGGACAGGCTCAAAGATAGTTGTCTCCAATATCATAATCATATATGTTATCAGTTTGATTATCTCCTATGTCGGTAATTTGGAATCAAATAAACAAATAATTGGTTAAAAAATTATATTTGTATTTCTCTCTGATAGTTTAATTCCTCAAATGAAAAAAACAATGGTTACTTGTATATAAAGACCAAAGATGGGCACAATTAAGTCACACTTCTTTTACTTAGATGTTAGATATGTCATGCAATTTCTCATCCTTGTTATAAACCTACTTGTTGTATAACTCCCATTCAAGTTTCAACCACTCTTTTAGCATGAAATTTAAATGCAGTTTTATCTTCCCTCTAATCTAAACCATGGCAATGCAGTTTTAGCTTCAATAAAGTGAATTTTGTTCAATGTTCTAAATAGCGCGCTATAGCGTTTTCGGACCAAAAAAGCTATGACGCTATGGCCATATAACGCCGCTATAGCGTGCTATTTCGCGCTATAGCGGCGCTATAGGCCATAGCGCCGTTTTTTCAGCCGTTCCGCTATGACGCAATAAAAGCTATTTAAACCTTTGATTTTGTTAAATAAGCCATGAGTTACATGATGAGCACTAAGCACTGATCAATGAAATATGTCATTAAAATGCCATGAGTTACATAAGCACTGATTTTTGTTGCTCCATAAGTCGCCAGTACTTTATTTTATGCATATATAATTAGTGCATTGCCTCAGATCAACGGAGTCAATTTTGACAAATATCTTTGATGAGTAAGTATAATAAAATTAGACACGAGTGTTAAATTCCTTGGTTAATTTGGTTATGGAGAAGAATTTCAGTGAAGCATTTTGTCAAACAGGTAACAGGCAACCTGCAAACTCATTCTAGCATACAGGTGATTTCTTTTACAGTTCATAAATCAACTCATTGGTATTAGCATTCCTTGTATTATATTAATGGGACTGTTTCAATTCAAAACAAAATTATTTGATAATTATAATAACGAATATAATTAATATCATTATAATTAAAAAAAAACATAAATCAATATGATCTTTAATGAAGTTTGCAGGGGGCTTTGCTCATGTTTCAAAAGACTTTCACCATGATTTTTAATTTGTTTAATTTGTTTTTCATCAAGCTCGAGATTAAAAGAAATATGTGTACATAGTCCAAGATTTATGGTAGGCAATTACAATAATAATAATAATAATAATAATAATAATAATAATATATTTTTTATTGAAAAATTTTAATTGAATTTTGACCCATAGCACAGTGTACTACTGTACTAGGGGTTTGTTATTCTTTTTGCTTTATTTTTATACACAATGATATATTGACATGGGTAAATCATGTTTATAATTCCCCAGAGATCCTATCCGTAGGTTTACATATTATGAATTCATTTATGTGTTTTTGTTGTTAATATGTTTTCTTGGTCTCGGTTTTCTGATTAAAACAATATATGGATTGATCTGCGATGTCATAAAAATACCCACCATTAAAGGACATATTAATTAAATACATGCCATAACAAGTATTATAATTATAGAAATAGAACATATGTTGACACTGTCAGTGCAAGTGTTAAGTTGAAAATAATACTGTTCTATGTATTTACATAAACCTGAAATTAAACACATTCCCCTAAAAAAGATTTCTCATTGTACTACCTGCACATGGTTCTAATAATTCAGTACTCACTGATGTAGAGTCTAAAGAGATAATACAAGGCAACAATGCTAAGCATGGAGAACCAAGCACACACAACTTTTGAATTCGCATCCCCTGAGATATCTCAAACTTTTGAGTTGACCTGTGAAAAATCCAGATCGTTCAAATCCTTTCAGCACGAATCTCAAAGCATAATAATACTGAGAATCTGAGATATCTCAGAGGATACGGACTCGCAACTTCTCCTCCAAAGCCACAGTATTCCCTGCTGCTTATCCTAACTCATCAGAAAATTTTATCTAGCTATAGCTGTGCCTGCTGCAAATAATTCCCTATACTAAAGTATAAACATAGGCACCAAATTTTTCATCAATAATCATTCCTTTCCCATGAAGGCATTGAATTTGACCTTGAGATTCCATTCGCTTCGTGATTACTAACAGATGGTGAAGTCGGCAAAGAGGATGATGACTGAAGGAGAGGTACGCCAGATCCATTAGTGCTGTTAACTGTATAAAAAACCCAAAATAATAAATTTAAGGCTTCTTTTGAACGCAAGCTTTTATTAAACCATTGGTCGGCGTTAGTATGAGAGCTATCCATGATTCAAAATCTGGCACACCTTGTTATAAATTAGTTTCTTCCCAATTTGCATCATGACAAATTGTAGAACAAATTCACACCATACACAGGATCTTTTGCAAATTAGTTTCGACATTTCCATATTTTGAATTGGCACCTAACATTTCAATTTGCAACTAGCACTCTTATTTGCTTATTTTTGTTATGGGGATATTTACAGTAAACCAGGGGAGTTCCATAAAATGTTGATATTTTCCATTATAATTCTAAATGGCTTGAGTATTTCTAAACCCAGTTGAATAAAGTCAAGCCAAGTTAGCATGCAATTTGGTTGGCTCACGAAGTCAGGGACTTAGCTAAACTCACAAGGATAAATACTGTACCAGTAATTTTTAATGACAAATTGAATGAAAACCAAATGAAGTGCAACACAAAACCGCTCTAATCCCAAAAAAATAAAAATGAGAGGAGGATGCAAACAACCCCAAAAGAATTTGGTGTTAATTGCAAATGTTAATGGTTGGTCATTAAATGCAAAGAACAACTCAAGTTAGGTATTAGTTGCAGTTACAGTAAAATATCAAGTGCTACCAACCTGTGCGGGCACTTGATGCAGTTGAAAATCTATTTTTGGGTTTCGATTCTTGCAACTCGATTTCAACAAATCGTGGCCGATTGTTGGTCCCCTCATCAAATAGCTCTTGGTCACCTTCATCCAAGGAGCACACAGTGCTTGTCTCGGTGCGAATAGTAGACTCATCGAGGCCTCGCCGGTGCTTTCGTCTTTTTCTAGCAGCCTTGCCCCACCCGTGCATCGTTTGTCGAATCCTTTCTGGGATCAGAGCAGCTTTGTAGTTGGACCCCATCTGGTTTATTGTTATTTATTAGTGTAAAACAAACAGAGTGAGGCTATGGTACTATGCATAGTGCATAATGGTCCGTACTATGGATCACTATCCCCAATTTCAATGTCCATATAAAAATGTACTTGTAGATCAAATGTTATATTTTTTAGAATTTTTTTACTAATTTCTTATATAGGTAGAAAATCACTTGATCTAAAACTTCTAGACCATTCAAAAGTAGTGATTTTCTACCTATCTAAAAAAATAGTAAAAATAATCTAAAAAATGTGAAATTTGGTCTGCAAGTACATTTTCATATGGAGACCACGTTGAATGGTTCAGATCTACTATTTGGACTTTATAAACGAAAATATTGATCCGTAGTATGGACCAATCTATGCTAGGCATAGTACCGTAGCTTCACTTAAACATTATTATCCAACATTTTATTTACTACTATTTGGTTATTGAAATTGTTTTGGTCAACTTATGTGGGTTTCTATTAGCAAAATAGGGAGTTCGATAAAGTGCTGACGTGGTTCATGCACCACAATATCCCGAATTATCATATCTCATTCTTTTCACATGTTACTTCCTGTAGCTTTGGGTGAGGCTTAGTTGAGTATTAGACGTCGTCTACAGGCAGAGGACAAAACAAGAAAACCAAGAATAGTACAACATGAACCTATGAAATTTGAAACTTTAAATTAATTACCTGTGTGACAAGTGCATAAAGCGGTAGTGTACTATAACTGCAAAGGAATTGCCCAGCAAACCTGGTAAGAACATTCCAAATTAGTCGGTGATTTCTGAGAGTTCACAGAAAACAAATCAAGAGTTTAGAATATGATGTGCAAAAATGTACTATACCCCAGAATTAGGCGGCAATAGACAGCCAAATGGTTTCTGATGAAGCATGAATCATATCCAAATTGCCACTGCAGTAAAAAATGATATTTAAACACACACACTTAATTACCTATGTTGTAAAAGTTTTGATGCTCAAATGTTGAGAGAGAGAGAGAGAGGGAGAGTACCCAGAACCAGAAAAAGGAAGCCAGCTCAAAGGCATTCTGCAAGAACAAAAATAACCAACAGAGTCAATCCTTTTGGCCAAATAAACTAAAAATTAAATTAAAAAAGAAACAAAGAAAATTCAAAGTGACTATCCAGAAAAGAAATTGTGTGTTTACCTGGAAAAGAACAAAATGGATCAACTCAAGAAGCAGCTCTGGTTTCTTAAACCAAAACAGGCTATCCCTTGGTCGTAGCTGACCCTCCAATCCAGCAAGCCCGGCACTCTCTATTGATAGAGTGGCTATTACATGTTGTAATTTTGCACCCACTATAAGAACAAGCTATACATATATGGTAAAATATAGAAGTGTGTATCAAAACGGTAGTTGTTTGACAGGTTGGGCATAGTTAGAAAAACAAAAAAGTAAAGTACTCACCGAGATGGGAATTATTGCAATCCAAAAGTAGAGGTTGCTTCCTGAAACATTAGAGGATTTAGGTGAATTTCTGCACGGCAATATTTTGTTTTAAGTAAGAACCACTCACTGATCACAGTACTTAATAAAAATGTTAAATTTGCGAACCATTTATGTTGAACAACATGAAAGCAATAACAAAGCCCCACAATGGTCCACTGCAAAAGATACAGAAAGGTGGATTAGGTCTTCAATTGCTAAATTTATATATATATATATATATATATATATATATAACAAAGGATATAAACTAGTCTTCGGTTTAGATCAAGCAACATATTTAATCAGCAACTAGAAGCATTAACTATGATTACATTATTCTTGTGATGCGTAGAGTTTTAGACTT
The DNA here is from genome assembly GCA_025461045.1 of Carex parvula. Classification (NCBI taxonomy): domain Eukaryota; kingdom Viridiplantae; phylum Streptophyta; class Magnoliopsida; order Poales; family Cyperaceae; genus Carex; species Carex parvula. The sequence goes on along the minus strand of JAJGRW010001397.1, from coordinate 414,687 downwards.
GTAAAAACTAGCAAAAAAAATGTTTTATGCAAGCTTAAGCTTTTGGAGAAGTCTGTAAATTCAAAATGCCAAATCTAAATGGAAAAGAAAAATAATAATGTCAAATTACCTCACACCAACAATCTTCTTGAACTCTTCTTCCAGGGAGCGTATCATGTACTTGTGAAAATCATACGTATCCAAGAGATTATGATTCTGCCAAAATCCAGAAAATTAAAAGAAATTGTCAGATAACACAAGTTCTACACCGATTGGCATAGAGTATGTAAAAAATTGAACAGTTATAGAGAAGAACCTACATATAAGAACAAAAGCACAAGTGTATGATATGTCAGGAAAAAATTTAGGTTCAGATCAATACTTTATTATACATCTTGTTTTTTGTATTTGTTATCTTTATTTTGAGTTCATTTGGGGTTCTGTGCTGGATTACAACTTCAATCAAGGCAAAAAAAAATAAGTTCTTGCTAATTTGCTTAAAGAATCATTTAATCAAAATGCAGTTGGATTGATACTGTTCCTAATCACCTAAAGGTTCTGATGAGGCAAGATAACTACTTAAGGATCAGCAATAGAAATTTACCTGGATAAAGCCACTTCGAAGAGTGAGATAATCTCCTCGAACTACAGAGTTACCGAATTGACGAAAAAAACAAGTCTGGATCACAACAAAAAACATCCAATCAATGTATTTCTGCAATACTAATTTAACTAAAAAGCTAATAACCAAAGAGGAGGGTTCAAACGTCCCCATTTTTTAATTTCCTAATAACAAAAATTCTAAAATTTATATGTCAAAATAAAACTGTTAGATGTGATCTATGTTATTTTCTCTATATGCACGTAAAAAATTATCACTTTTTGGTTTTGTTTTTATGTGAATTAATAAGTTGAAAAATCAACGTCCATAAATTATCCACATCAGTGTATTTTTGCAAGCTCAAAACAAAGTTGAAATGTCATAATCTTTTACGTGTGCATAGAGAAAATGATGTAGATTATATCTAACGATTTTATTTTAACATTTAAATTTTGAGTTATTAAAATTTTAAAAATGGAGGCATGATGGAGGCAAAAAAAAATGAGGCATTCGAACCCCCCTCATACCAAATTAAGTGAATTAGAAAATAAACAGCATACCACCCACACAACAAATTCATTGCTTTTCCACGAGCTCGAGGAATGATGGATCTTGACAAATGTTGACTGCCTTGTAAACGTCAGTGCTCTTGTTACCTCTGTTTTAAAAGAACATTTTTTTAAAAAGAAGGAACATTATATTACTAGTTAAAAAAAAAAAATCAGAGGAGAGAACTTTGTACCAGCTAATGTGTCATAGTGAGCTCTATGGGCTTCCTCTTCCCATTTCCTCCATGTATGCACCTAGTAGTAACAAGAGGAATTGGAACAAAAAAATTAAAATTAATAATCCATTTTTTATTGAGAAGCATTACAATTCTATTGGGCCCGTTCGGTAACATATGAAATAGTGAAAGAAGAGAGGAAAAGTGGAATTTGGAATAGACTTCTATTTTGTACTATTCCAGTCATGTTCGGTTGATGGTGGAAGAGTAGAATAGTGGTAGAGTGTTGGTAAATTAGCCAATTCCTCTATACACCATCCCCATGGAAAAGAGAATTGTCTCACAGAGGAATAGAGGAGGGACCAAAGTGTAAAAAGCAGGGATTTGACTGCAAAAGGTTCAAATCCAATTCCGCTTTTCTGATTTCCACAATTCCACTCAATTCTTTCTTGTTTGGCGGGAATAAAACCTCTATTCCACCCTATTCCCTTTTCAAGGAGGTCAACTCAGTGATGATTCATAAAAATATATATATGTGTGGAGTTGGCTACGGTGCTATGCATAGTATAGAGGGCCTCCGTGCTACAGCTCAATATTTGAGTTTTCAAAATCCTAACGGTCGATCCGAACCATTCAACATGATCTCCATATGTATATGTACTTGCAAACCAAATTTTATATTTTTTAGAATTTTTTTACTATTTTTTTAGATAGGTAGAAAAACACTTGATCTGAATGGTACAAAATTTTCAGATCAAGTGATTTTCTACCTATCTAAAAAAATAGTAAAAAAATTCTAAAAAATGTAAAATTTGGTTTGCAAGTACATATTCATATGGAGATCATGTTGAACGGTTCTGATCAACCGTTAGAATTTTGAAAACTCAAATATTGAGCCATAGCACGGAGGCCCTCTATGCTATGCATAGCATATTAGCAATTTCCTATATATATATATATAGAGGAGGGATCAAGTTATAACAAATTTGAGTTACAACAAAGTTACAACAACCATTTTTTTCATATTCAAAGTCCAAATCGTCGATCCAAACCGTTCAACATGATTATCTAAATAAAATGTGCTTGCAGATCAAATTTTACATTTTTTTGAATTTTTTTACTATTTATTAAGATGGGTACAAAATTCAATGGTCGGAATATGACTATTTTTTGTAAAATACTTAATAAATAGTAAAAAAATGAAAAAAAATGAAAAATTTGATCTGGAAGCACATTTTATTTAGATAATCATGTTGAACGGTTTGGATCGACGATTTGGACTTTGAAAATGAAAAAAATGGTTGTTGTAACTCAAATTTGTTGTAACTTAATCCCTCCTCATATATATATATATAGAGAGAGAGAGAGAAAGAGAGAGAGAGAGTGGCTAATATACAACCGTTTGTTCCTGCACTCAGGAACAAACGGTTTTGTTCCTGAACTCAGGAACAAACGGTTCCGTTCTCCAATTTTTAAAGTCCAAACAGTCGATCCAGACCGTTAGATATTCAATCTATATTAAAATGTGCTTGGAGACCAAATTTTACATTTTTTGGAATTTTTTTACTATTTATTAAGATGGTTTGAAAACTGCTGTTTTTATTAAATTTCTATAGCATTGAAAAATAACGGTTTTCAAACTAGCTTAATAAATAGTAAAAAAATTCCAAAAAATGTAAAATTTAGTCTCCAAGCACATTTTAATATAGATTGAATATCTAATGATTTGGATCAATTGTTTGGACTTTGAAAATCGGAGAACCGAACCGTTTATTCCTGAGTCCAGGAACAAACGTTTGTATATTAGCCACTCTCTCTCTCTCTCTCTCTCTCTATATATATATATATATATATTAATGATGTTAGTGTCAAAGCGGGGAAAATAATATACAAATTATAAACCTTGACAATAGCGAGCAGCATTGTTAAGCAACTGTAGGAGACATGCGTGATGGCCATGACGAATATAAACCGATGAAGCTGTTCAAGACCTTCATATGACACAAATGACTCATAACCCTGCCCGGCAAAAGATAAACTTATTAGCTCAAGACCAAACTAGAAAACATACCGAAAACTCATTAGGTGATCACACCTCAAGAAATAGATACCTTTGGACAAGGAGAGTGATGATAGTGTCCCTTGAGAGATCTTCTCAAAGGATGATTGAGAAAAAATGCCAACAATTTACGGACACGCTCCTTCCCCGGGTCATCCTCAGCGCTCGCACTCGCCTCCACCTGATCATGCGTGCATGGCGAGAATGTGCTGTCGTAGTACTTTGAATCGATGCAAAAACTTGCAATTGTTCTTGAGGAGGCAACAAGAAGCAATGAAATGAACCCCAGCAGCATCATCTCTGTGCAAAATAGGGAGCCGAGAGGTGATTAATGAATACAAAAATGAGCAATTTCATGTCATCATATGGAGCCAGTACCTCCAGATATCACATTATTCAGAAAAAGGAAAAATGAAAAAGGAGCGATAAGAGACGGAGAAAAATCCTAAAAATCTCAAAATCTCAATAAATTATGGACTTATTTGACTAAAATGGTTGCACATCTGTTTCGCAGGGCTTCAGTTCTTCAGAGGGTATATTTGGTGTTGTCAGGTATGGAAGTACCAGTAGAAATATATCAGAAAACTAATCCCCTGTACTCGTATTAAGATCCACAGTTAAGAGGTGATTTTGATCAGAAGAAAAAATGTACCTTCTTTCATCTTTTCTACAGTTTCATAAAGTGGATTGCGGCGGGTTTTCTTCAACCACTGAAGAAGAGTAATCAGCGAAAAGTTAAATCATCATTGTTGGCTTAAACAATGCAGCATTGTAAAACTCATGGTCTATTGCCAAATTATAAAAAAAAGGTGCAAAAACATATCCAATTTTGTAAGCAAGGAGCACCAAAATTCCAGTTTAAATTTAGCTTTTCTCTGGTTAACCACTTATGTTCATCTACATGTTGCATCATAATTTTTGAAAATGGGAGAAAATTCACAGTTATTATGCAAAATTTGTGACTCAATGGCCTGTTTAGTGTAATGCATTTTAAAGATTCCAATTCAACAGCAACAACAAAGAATGTCATCAACAATTCCAAAATCCTCAGTTTTCCCCTAAAAAAATTCGAATCACATGGAAATAGATGTGTAGAGGAATGTTTATATACTTACATAGCTCAAGCGGTGGATTGATCGCTCAACGACCAAACAAACCGCGACTAAGATCGTTAACACCGTGGCCACCGACCAAGTCGGAGTAAGAGCTAAAGAACGGAGCTCTCCTTGTTCCGCCATTTTTTTCTGAGCGTATACCTCACTCTATCTCTCTATTTCATCCCAAATCGAAACAAAGAGAAAGATGAGGAAGGTAGAGGAAGGTGAAGAAGAGTGTTAGTTTAATGGCACTTCACCGAACAAAATACCACATTGGCCAAGAAAGGGGGAGATTTGAAACGCGCTTACGAAGAAAGCTATTTTTAGAAGTCGAGACTCAAGAGAGTTAGACTAGGAGAGGGAAGGTAAGAGACGGTTATAGGTGGACACCTCCATACTATCTCTAGCTGGACTGACACATACAGTACAGAGAGAGAGAGAGAGAGAGAGAGAGGGAGGGAGGATGAATTTTGTATTGGAGGTGTCCTGTGCGCTGGAGGTAGTGATGTGCTGAGATGTCTCTTCCCCAGTCAAACCTTGTTTTCTCCTCGAGATTCATGCCATCTCCAATACAAATCCGACGGCCGTGATCTCGTCTAGTGATCCCGGTCTCCAAGAATGTGATACGAATTCGGTCGGAATCCATATCCTCTGATGTAACCGAATATTTATGTTTGAATGACATCCGTCCGAACAGAATCCGGGCCAATCCGGCCCAACGCGGAACGCACGGGACGCTTTAATAGTCGTGCGGATTATGATTGGACGGTTCAGATCCAAACAGAAATATTCTGTTACTTTAGGTGATACGAATTCGGTCTCCAGGAGCCAGGAGAAGAGGAACTTCGTCAATGCCACCTTTGTGTTGGTTTTCTGTGATCAGGGCAATGTAGAGCTTCGTGTGGTTTAATGGTTAAAAAAATTCTCCGACTGCTCTTCTTGTGAGCTTCCTAAAGTCGCAACTTATATTAATACAAAGTTACAAACGAAGCGAGGAGGAAAGAAAATAAAACATTTGTTCACTATAATATGCGATTTTAAAAATAGGCTGCAGAAAGTATTGGGTAAATATATTAACAGAGTACTTTACTTCATGCAGGGCACTAACCATATCCAGTGCTGTTTTGATTCTATAGTCCGTGCGCTGTTTTAAGCCAAAACTGCTCTGTTAAAATCTTTACCCAAGTATTGCTCTCTCCATGTGAGAGGAGATTATAAAATTATTCCTCTCTATAATGCGCAGTGTGCTTTTATTCCAAGATTCATTTGGAGAATAATCAGCTTGTTATAATTAAATCCCAATATAAAGTTGTAGAAACAAATACAAGGAAAGTATAATAAAAGTTGAGGGACAAAAGAAACAGTGTAATTAATGCCTACCAGATAATTATTAAACAGCTTCACAGGCACAGCAGTTATTACTTAAAAAAGAGCACAAGTATGAAGTATCGCTTTTTAATTTATTTCGCCATGTGAGCACATTAATAAGTATCTCACATCTGGCACCCACAGTCCATTGCGAATGTCAAGGGTATTTTAGCTTGCACGTGCAATGCACATGTGCCACGCCATGCATGATCCAGGATTTTCTGAAATTTCTGCCTTGTAAAATTCGTGTAAATTTGGTAAAATTGGAAGATTAATAAGTTCGACGACACAATTTGGATTTGATATGTTAAGAAATTTATGTTTGATTGTTTTCATTCATAAACATATTATTAAAAGGCTAATTTTATGGACAGGTGTGCCTTACAATTCTAACAACAATAAATTAAAGGGAGATGATCTCCAACTTTACTAAATAATATTATTTTAATGAAAACAATTCACAACAGGAATTCGTATCCTCTGCATTAACTTAAAAAATAATCTTTTGAGTTAATGCATCTCCACCGTTCGATCTGTTTTGAAATCTGTGCAGACTAAATCTACACTAATATTGAAAAATCCCCTGCTTGGCGGAACAGGATTGACTCTGTTTAAAATTAGACGTTCAAAATGCATTAACTCAAAAGATCAAAAGATGCAGACGATGCGGACTCTCACAACAGTGGATTCTTACAAGCTGGTGATGTAAAAAATATAATTGAAATTGCATAATTTTGTATATGTATGTTACAAAATAATATAAATCAATACCTAACGGTCCTTAATATTTAAAAAAAATTGAGTTAATGCAAGTTAATGTATTTAACCCTCCTCTTAAAAATGTATAGAGTGAATTTATATATATTTTTTTTTTCTCTTTTTTCCCATGGGAGAAAAAAGTTGGCTTCTACAGGGACCTTCACCAAACGATAGGCATGGTTCTCACGCACAATGCATGTATCCTGCCAACTGTGCAATTCTGTTTTGGTGACGATTAATTCTTCTATTATTCTTCCGATTTTTTTTTGTGATATCCTTCCTAAATAAAAAAATTCCAAACATACCCTCGTTTTATTTAAAAAAACAAAGGTGCCTCAACCACTAGAATTATGGGCGGTTCTTAGCCTCACAGAACCGCCAGAAATTCTAGTGGTTCTGGGTTTATTAAACCGTCAGAAATTCCGATGGTTTGCTAATAAAATACCCCAGACACTATATATACTTGTTTTTTCTCTATCTCACTCACAACTCACTCAAACTCAACATAAGAAAAAGAAAAAAAAAATAAGAGGTGATTTTGGAGGCGAAAAAAGAGTAATTAAGAACTGCCCAGAATTCTGATGGTTGGTGCATTTAAAACAAAAATCTAGAGCATGTTTGAAATTTTTTATTTATGGAGGATATTAAAATAAATCGGATTCTTCTTCATTTGTTAATTTCTTGTATTTGTAAACCAACCTTGACGTCTTCAAACTCTCCTTATAAAAAATAAAAAATAATGAGCTGCTATGTGCGGCGATGCTTGTCTATTGAATAAAATTTTGTGACCATAACATCTTCTGCCGTGTCAAGTTGCAAAAAAATTTGATTGACTGTGTAAAAGAAAATGATAAGATCAGGTGATATTCAACAATATTTCGTAAATGAAACCAAGTGCTTTTGAATGTTTAGTTAAATATTGCAAATTATTACTGATTTATTTACTCAGTAAAGTAAAAATCTCATGATGCATGCATGTATTTGTGTTATTAGTACACAAGAAATGTAAAATATATAAAACATAGTTCTTGAGGCAAAACTAGAAAACTGATATCGTCCGGAGTGTACTGTAGTATAATTCTATTTTATGAAGAGAGTTAAAAAATATAAGTATTTATATATATTATAAAAATATAAAAAAACAAATTTGTTAATATTTAATTTATAAGATTAGCTACCTCTAATTAACACCTACATCCGCCCTTTGTACAGAAAATTAACCACAATTTAAGTACTATAAGATCCGGTCAAAATAGCACCCGAAATTATGCATTCTATTTTCATAATATACTAATTATATAATGATGATATTTAAACATTAATGGTTGATTTCTGTTAATGAAATAACTACTTGTTCGTATTATGCATTCTATTTTCATAATATACTAATTATATAATGATGATATTTAAACATTAATGGTTGATTTCTGTTAATTATATAATGATGATATTTAAACATTAATGGTTGATTTCTGTCAAAATAGCACCCGAATTTGGATCATCTAAAGGTAATCACTACTTGTTCGTATTCTAAAGGCAATTACTACTTGTTGGACAATATTCCAATTTAAAAATAACTACTTGCACGAAAATGCAGGACGCCACAGAATGCAAACTCGTGCTGTGGCTCGGGAGTAAGCCTCTGATTGTTGCTAAGGGCATGGTACATCCAGCAGCCGACAAAGTGCACAATCAGCAGCTACTTCCCGGCCATGCCGCCGTACAGATTGACAATGTCGTGAAGGGATGGGAGCGCGTACCTCTTCCTGTCTAAATAATTGAGAGTGGCATGCTCTATGTCGATGATGCCCGGCTGTCATTCGTACAATGGCCCAAGAATCAGATTATTTTGGATCAGGTAATGCATAAATAGTCAAGTTATTTGGTTACATTCAAAGCACTTCCTTTTGAAATACTTGAAAAAGGTAAAAAATTTCGATACAGACATGAGGAGATGATGGTAGTCGCACGGAGGGCGTGATGTCACCGGTACGGAGGGACAAAGCAAAAGGACCTTCCCAAACAGCAGAACATGTCTCTCCTGCCGGAGCAGCAGTTGCTGACCCTACTGCCCAACCAGCAGGCCATGACCCTCCTGCCCAAACATCAGAACCTGACCCTACGGCCGGACCAGTAGTTGCTGACCCTACTGCCGGACCAGCAGGCCATGACCCTCCTGTCCAACCAGCAGGACCTCCACCTCGTCTGCTCACCGAGGAAGAATACAAGCTCCTTCCCGGAAAGGATTTGCGGGATCTCCACGACCGCTTGATGGTGGCACCCAAGGACATGACGGAAGTCGTCATACCTGTCCCTCCGGGGATATTTCTACACGATGGCTCGACTGTAATGCTGTCGTTCACCGACTTCAAGGACTTTCTACATGCCTCGGGGTCCGATAAATGGCTCGATGTGGGGCACATCACCATTTTCCTCATGTTAGTGACCAAAAATTGTTTATATCATGTGTATAGCACTGAAGAATATATTCTAATGTCATATGATAATTTTTCAGGAGGCTAATCAATAGTTCTCAATGCAAGGGCAAACAGAACTTGTGTGCTTTTCTGGACCCCAGCGTACTTAGTGCGTTGAACGTGAAAAATGCTACGAAGGAGGCTATGAATTACCTGTGTGGCGCGATGCTCCAAGCTACTAAGGCGAAGAAGAGATTTCTTCTCTTGCCATACCACCAGATGTTAGTTCTAACCTTGTGATTAAATATATAAATAATTGAAATCACACCATCAAGTCAAGCAAACACGTGTCTCACTATTATATATGCCAAAATATCTGGGTACTGTATGCTAAGATTCTATAATTTTTCTCCTCCCACAGGGGACACTGGTGTTTGATCATCATTGTGCCTTGCATGAGTGCGGTTTACTTGATAGATTCTTCACAGCCCAAAGAAAGGATCGAATTTAGCACGTGCAAATCAATCTACCCGTATGTGCAAAAGTAAGCAATAATCTTTCACTATGTTTGATTTTTTTTCAATTATAATAAATTGTGGAATTGCTAATTAGAGTCACTCCATTTTGTAAGGGCTTTTGCTGCATACGTTACAAAAGGAGGATTGCGCAGCAAGGACAAGAAAATGGGAAATAGGTTGACTTGGAGGTGGTGGCCGGTGAGCACAACACAATTCTATAATTTTATATTTTGTTCAAAAAATTATTGTCATTCTAACATAGGCCGCTAAATGTAAATTGTAGAGCCCGCAACAGGAGGAGGGTTGGGAATGCGGATATTACATGATGATTTCCATGTTTCACTTTGTCGAAAGAATGCAATTCACATTTTCATATGTGGTATGTAATTCATATTAATTGTGCCTATATAATAGCAATTGATATTTTCATATTATGCTTACTTATAATTCTCATTTCATTAAATTAGCAATTGATATTTGCGACTGTCTTGCATCTACCTTTTATTGTTACTAACTAATACCAAATTATAATTGTAGCAACCATCAAAGCAAACTGAGTACAGCAAGGAGCAGATCGACTTTATAAGATGTAGCTGGGCAAGATGGTTTCTATCTGAATATTGTAATGCTGAACATGGATTTGTATAACAATTTAGTGTATATATGAATTTAGCAAGCATAATGTAATGTCAAATTATCTGGAAAACTGGCTAGCAAAACAGAATGGGAAAACTGGCTAGCAAATTAAACTGGAGGCTAGCCCAGAAATGAAAAAAATCAAGAAAAAAAAATGGGACAATTCTACACGGATATTAAACGAAAGCCCGTGTAGAACGAGTTGAGTGAGCAAGGATTATTTTATATTTGTCCGTGTATGGTAGTTACGATACCTACACGGATGTGAATTATAAGTCCGTGTCAAAAGCAAACGCTACACAGACGTTAAACTAAAGCCCGTGTATGTGTACAGAGAGCTACACGGATGCTTTTATATAGTCCGTGTATGTTAGTTAAGAGAACTTCACGGATATGAAACTAAATATCCGCGTAGAACATAGTAATTCCACACTGTTGTTAAACAAACGACCGTGTAGAATGAGTACAGATATTCTTTTATAAAGTCCGTGTGGATAGTTAAGAAAGCTTCACGGATATGAAATTAAAAGTCCGTGTAAAAAAAAGTAATTTGACACGGTTGTTTAACAAAAACCAGTGTAGATCGTTTTCGGAGAGCTACACGGATTATTTTATGTTAATCCGTGTACGATAGTTATGATAGGACACGGATATGAAATTAAACGTCCGTGTAGATAGAGTAATTCGACACGGTTGTTCTGACCAATATCCGTGTAGAACGAGTTCGGAGATACAAGGATTATTTTATTTTTTATTGATTTGCTAAGAGAGGAACACGGATATGCAACTAAACGTCCGTGTAGGTAAACTAACATACACGGACATTTAGTTGCAATGTCCGTGAATAAAGAGTAGTCGTACACGGTCGTTTACGTAATATCCGTTTTGCTCGGTTATATGGAGAGCGCCACAGGCAGGTGTATGCTCACGGCTGTTTATTTGGTAATCCGTGTAGAAAGCGTTAGATATACACGGGTAAATATCCGTGTCTATAGAGGGTACCTTTTATACACCCTCAACTCATACACGGCAGGGAAATCCGTGTAGCTCTTCCGGTAATGTCCGTCTGCAATCTCTTTTTCTGTAGTAGTGGGTTCTCATCAAGTGTTTGGACTTTTAAAAATAAAAAATCAATTCATACAAAGAACTGATATATATGCATATGTCTAGCATCATATAGCCTTTCTAATATAATTAAGCATTAATTATAAATAATAATAACAATAATAAAAATAAATATTAAAAATAATGATGATGATGATGATCAATAGTAATAAGCTAGTTTATATAGATTATACACGGGGGCGAGAGGGATTTGATGTTAGAGGCTTTGACGTACATTAACATAACCGGCTAGTTTAGGATAGAGCATCAACAATCGTTTTGTATATAATTACTGTATCTGTGGTATTAATATAACCTTAATTAGCAGCCACTGCTAAGTTTTTTTTTTTTTTTTTAAAAAAAAAACTTTAGTTTGACTAGTCAAGGTACCTTTCAACATAACTTCAATCTGACTGGTAAAAGTATCTTTGAAGTATCGTAGCATGTTCCATTACCAAACTAGCTTCTCATTATGTTTTCCTCCTTTTCAATTGTGGGCCTTATACAGACAGTCCATTGGAACTCCACTTCAAATCAGGCTCGTCCTCGGTTTTTAGTTTGAGTCTTAGTGTTGGGAACTTGGGATTATTGTTCAACCGATCGAGAATTGTGTATGAAATCATGTAATTCCTACTTTACATGATAATATCATATATAATGGTCTCAAGTTTACAAGTAATGAAAATTATAGGGCACTTGAGAAATTCGTAAAAAATGCATCAATATAAAATAAATATGCGAAAGTTGTCTTACATATTTTTTCAAGCCAAAAGTTCATAAAGATTTACAATACATCATACATAAAGAGTTGACACATGCTTATTCAGTATACATATACCAAAATATATATTTCCAAGCTAAAAATGAAACAAGTGGTTCATCAATTACCCCCTTCTAGTTCGAGCAGTTCTAATCTTTCTCACCCAAAGCACAACCTTCACATATATTATATCACCATACCAGTCCACCAGAGTAAATAAAGCATAGCGCCAATTTCTCTTGAAATAAAGAACGGCCATGAAGCACCAAAAACTGACTACGAAGAAAAGGAAGAATGAACTGAACAGTATGAGAAAATCGGTGCCGTCATACCTTTGGTTGTCACTCATTTCATTCGGGGAAGGCTGTGTTGTGCCAAGAGTAGGGACACAACTTTTTGACAGGGGAGGCCCGCAGAGATTGGGGTTGCCTTCATAGCTGCTATTATCAAATGAAATAAATTGTGCTTCTACACCTAATGTAGGACCAGATAAATCATTATATGCCACAGAGAAGGATTCAAGAGAGGTTAGTTTAGTCAGTTCTCTCGGTATTTCCCCTTTCAAAGAGTTGTGAGAGAGGTCCAAACTTTCTAACTGTTGCAAATTGGATATTGAATTCGGTATTGCACCGCTTAAATGGTTGTTTGACAAGTTCAGTGTTATCAACCAATTCATTCGACCGATATCTTCGGGAATGTTGCCTACTAGTTTGTTGGAAGACAGATCTATTAAACACTAAATTTCCAAAATTTCTTCCAAATAGAAATCTAACCTTCCTTTTGACATAAGTTTCAACCCAAAAGTTGTTGAATCCTCGCTATCCCAGAGGATAGGCAAGAAGATATAATTTTGAGCAGGTAAGAGAAAATTTGCATCACTGAAGTTCAGCTCCCCTGCTAATTTAGTAACATTTTGAAAATCAAAAAATTTTTCCGCAATTGCATCGTAAAAGAAACTGTCATACGATGATCCCATATCAATAATGCATGATGGTATTTGTCCTGAAAGATCATTGTAAGACAAATCTAGTATGCGCAGATATTTGAATTGACATATTTGTTCTGGTATAGGTCCTCCAAATAGGTTTTCACTTGCTTGGAGCATTTGGAGATTGGAATCCTCACCAATCCAAGCTGGAAGTTCTCCAGATAAATGGTTTTCTCGAATGTCTAGGATATTTATATAAGAAATATTGAGCCATGTTATCGGGAAGTTCCCGGTTATATTGTTTTGGCTCATATCTACAATATATAAGGCTGACTGATTAGAGCAAGCAGGTATTGATCCAGAAAGCTTATTTTTTGAAAGGTCAAGCCACCAAAGATTTTCCACAGCACACATCTCCAACGGTAAGGATCCTTCTAAATAATTTTCATTTAACTTCAATATTGAAATTTCAGCTTTTCCAATGCAATCAGGTATACCACCATATAGTTGATTGTTACTGATTTCCAGCACTTTGAAACTTGTATTGCAAATGCTAAAAAGAATCTCTCCACTTATGTTATTATTATTTAACAATAATATTGAAGCTTGAGTAAAGTTTAAGTTGTCAGTGAAAGATCCATAAAATTTATTATTTGATAGATCCATAAAAGAGGGGATTGAAGGCTGAAGTCTCCAAAAACTATTCTGTATATCATCAGTGAGATTGTTACTAGATAAATCTAGACTTTGGAGATTGCTTGTAGGCATGATAGGAAGAGGGCCTTGAAAATAGTTTTTTGATAAGGCCAGGGACAATAAATTTGGAAGCTTAGTGGTAATGTTAGCCGGTAATTCTCCACCAAGATAGTTCTCAGATATATCCAATATTGTGAGTTTTTCACGAGTTAAAAATGGAAGTTGAAGAGGCCCTGTGAAGAAGTTTTTGTGCAAATCTAATTCGATCAAGTTTGTGTTGTTTTCTAACAACAACCACATAGCTGAAAGAGGACCCTTGGACCGAGTATTAGAGAGGTCCAACACTCGTAATTTATGTTGAGAGCACAAAAAAGTGGGCTCAACATCAAGAATGCAATTAGCTAGTTCAAGGTCTTGAAGCTGAAAAGGCAGATTCATAACTTCGACTCGAAAGTTCAATGACTCTAAAGTTGAGAGCCTTAGAACTTCAAGATTTGAATGGTTAAAAAATGACCTTGTTGATAGAGTCCCCTCAAGCTGGTTATAGGATAGGGAAAGGTACCTTAGGGACGTGAGTCTCTCAAAAATAGAGGAGGGAAATTCCACTTGAAATTGATAATTATCTGACAAGTCGACTAGCTTAAGAGAAGAAAGATTTCCCATACAAGGAGGAAGATTTCCACTAAAATTATTGCTTGAAAGATCCAACTCTTCGAGATTCTTTAGTCGGCATAGTCCTATAATTAATATTGACAAGAATTAAAGAACATCAAATAAGATATATTACTAAGGTGAAACCCAGAGGTCAATTATGAGAGAGTGTTTCTTCATTTTTTTTTTTTTTTTCAAATCTCAGTGTTATGCCTCAAACACACACACACAACATATAGTATGGCTAATGCCATAACGTTATAATTTTAGCTTAATTTAGTTATAACGAATTATTTTTTGCTATTTCAAAGTCTAAACAGTCGATCGGAACCGCTCAACATAATCTCTATGGTAAAATGGGCTTGGAGACCAAATTTTATATTTTTTTTGAAAATTTTTTACTATTTTTTGGATAGGTACAAAATCACTGTTTTCAGATAATTCTGGACCATTCAAAACAGTGACTTTGTACCTATCTAAAAATAAAATAAAAAATTTCCAATAAATATAAAATTTGGTCTCCAAGCCCATTTTAAGATGGAGATCATGTTGAACGGTTCCGATCGACTGCTTGGACTTTGAAATCGCAAAAACTGACTCGTTATAACTTAGACTGAAATTATAACGTTATGACATTAGCCGGACTCTATATATATAGCCACAACCTCAACTTTCTTAGTACGGTGATATTGAGCTAAAAGAGACTGAAAATATTGTTGAAAACTCTCATGAATATACATTAGTTGGACTGAATGTGAAATAAAATATATATTTTGAGCAAATTTTGTGATGTCAAACATCTATATATGATCTACGGTGTAGAGATACTGCAGAAATTATAACTTCTTTCCTAATGTAAGAACTAAAATAGTTTAATTTTGAATAACATTGTAGATTACCTTTTGATGTTAAAGTACCACTGAGATCATAATTTTCCGACAACACAAGGGCTTTAAGAGAGGACCAATGTCCCAAATAAGGTAACCTCCCAGAAAACATACATGCGCGTAGACTAACCACCTCCAAATTTAGTGCACTAAGCTCTGTCAGATTGTTTCCATTGAAATATTGGTCAAATTAATTCAAGAAAATAAAAGAAGACTTGTGGTTGTCATAAATATATATAAAATGGTTCGTTTGTGAGAGGGTACCTTTGACTGGGACATTGCCTTCCATAAAATTATAATCCAGATAAAGTGCTCGAAGTGATGATACTTTGGTTAAGGAGGAAACGATGCTCTTTGGTAGGTCGTCGAATGAAAGGTCTAGCATCTTTAGCTTAGTCAAATTGGACCAAGATTCAAACCCTAACAAAAGGTGCTCGGATCAACAAACCAGAAACAGCTCTCTTTAATTAATATTAATACGAATTGGCAGATGCAGGAATTAGGTCATTTTTTTTTATTCATTTCCAGTCTCCATGTGGCGCGGTTTGTATCTTATAATTGATTAATTGTGTATCAAATATCATGGAAATAGGTGGTATATATGAAGTTATAAACAAAGCATACATATATACATATATATAGATACACACACATATAGTCCAGCTAATACGCTTATGTAGGAACTTCAACACCATATGCTTATGAGTCATTTTTGCATTTTCAAAGTCCAAACATTCAATCCGAACCGTTCAATATAATCTCCATATTAAAATGTGCTTGTAGACTAAATTTTATATTTTTTTTATATTGGTTAACTATTTTTTAAGGTAGGTAGAAAATCCATTGATTTCTGAACCATAAAAAACAATGATTTTCTATCTATCTAAAAAAGTAGTAAGCAATTTTCAAAAATATAAAATTTGGTCTCCAAACATATTTTAATATGAATATCATGTTAAACTGTTCGGATCAACTGTTTGGGTTTTGGAAACGCAAAAATGACTTGTAAGTATATAGTGTTGAAATTCTTATATAAACGTATTAGCTAGTCGGACTCATGTATATATACATGTGTGTGTATATATATATATATACGCACACACACGTACATATACACACACACATATGCATGGACGAGCCTTTGTTAATTAATCAATTAAAGAAGGAAGTACATTAAATAAATCATTATTTAATTTAATTTTGTTACCGTTGATGGGGAGACTGCTGTTTATATTATTATCACGTAGGTCGAGTGTACGAAGAGATGAAATACTAGCTAAATCATATATGATGCTTCCGTCCAGGGAGTTGTGAGAAAGGTCTAAAATCTCCAACTTGGTCAAATTGGACCATGTTTCAAGTCCTGAAATTAAAAGAACAAATTAAGGAGAAATTGCATTAGGATTTGCTAATTTCTTTCTTCTCTTCTTAACACCAACATACCTCAAATTAATCAGTTATATATTCTAATAAACTGACGTAAATATAATTTTCTGAGGTTGTTTTAGTTTTTCGTATTGCGTTAGTTCTACTAGAAAATTCGCCTCTAAGAATACAATTGGAAAGTGAAAGTAATTTATAGTAGAGGCCAGCTAGATTTTATTATAACCTTCCACTGGAATCACGCCAGATTTTAACAACAAATTGTCCTAAAATTTGAGCAATTAACAGTACGTTCAGTAGCTTTATAGTCTTCATAAATTAAGCACAAAGTCATATGATAATTGGTGATATTGGGGGCTCGATCCATATAGACACGTGGTCCTTCTAGCAAAATGAGAAGTACGTCAGTACTTAATTGTAATGTCGATTGATAAGCAGGAACATCCATACAGCATGGGTATATATATATACACACACACACACACACACACACACGATGCATGCATGCTTAAACATGAAAGGTGAAGATACATACCAGCACCATGGGTACAATTGTATATGCCATGCGTAGATAATGACAGTGATCTTAGTTGATGGAGAGGCAAGAACATACTGGCATTTAGTAAAATACCCCGCTCATAATCGAATTCATCTTCATGGAATACACTGAGGTCAAGTTGAGTGACATGGCCGGTGGTTGGATCGCAGGTGACTCTTTCCCATCGGCAACACTCCTTGCCTTCCCACTTGCCATCTAAAGAGTTTATAGGAAAGGAAATTGAAGCATTGATGTGTAGAAGAGCAGACCTCTCCTCTTCCCTGCACAGTACTGAGTCTGACCCGCTCACAGTACTCATCTCCCACTGTACTAGAACCAGAACCAGAACCAGAACCAGAAGCGCTACTGGCAATAATGACTTCATTGCTTCTGTTAATTTTGTGATTGATCTGGGGCATGAACAGACTACATATATATGTGGCCTCATTTATACGAGTAGAGGATGATTTTAGATTGTTAGAAATAAATAAACTGTGCAGCAGTTGGGTAATGGACCTGTCACAGTTGACGACGAACGACTTGAAAGGTCTTCAAGTGATATAATGAACCGCAGGAGTATTATTACAAAAATAAAAAACACTTTTTTGGAATTAAATATGTATATAGTTATACAAGGTTCATCCTTAATTAGCGTAAATTCTGCACAAATTATTTGCACTATAATTAGTCCAAATCATATTAATTAGTACGAATTATAAGTAAAAACTATGTATATATCACTTGTTACTTTCAAATGGTGTATAACGTACTTTGCTGTTTCAAAAATAAAAAGAAACACTTTATTTAATGCCGCGCTGCGCCAAAAGGTTTTATAAATGTCTTATATATTCTGGATTTCTGACAAATAATGTAACGTTTGAAGAAATCAAGTTTGTATAAAGTGCAAACCATGTATTACCCAATAAAGTTTGAATCGGATTAAATAAAATTTGGCCCATATTAAATATATGAGGATGAATAGGATGACACTCTTTTTTGTGACATCGGATGACACCGAGTATTTTCAAACTCCAAACAGTCGATCTAAACTGTTCAATATGATAGATATATTAAAATGTGTTTGCAAATCAAATTATATATATTTTTTTTGAATTTTTTTACTATTTATTAAGATGGGTACAAAAATTCAATGGTCTGAAAATAACAATTTTGTAAAATACTAAATAAATAAAAAATATAAAAAAATGTAAAATTTGTTCTGCAAGTACATTTTAATATATCCATCATATTGAACGATTTAGATCGATTGTTGGAACTTTGAAAACTTTAAAAAGGCACGTGTCATCTGATGTCACCAAGAAAGATTGTCATCTGATCCCTCCTCTAAATATATTATATGGTTCATATTAATTGATAAATTATATATAATTCATACTTTAGTTTAATAGTACAAAATATATAAAATATTGACCTAATTTCCCCTTGGAAGCGTCTTTGGACAAGACTAGACAGTTTCGTTTAGTAATTTGTTGGAAAGATGACTTGAATGCCACGTAAAAGAAAAGTATTATTAGAATTTCCATAGGCTTCTATTTGTCCATTAATTGGCACATCTCAATCAAGTCCAATTCACTCACATGATCACATCCATTCACTGCGTTTGACAAGTCTTGCGGGCATATGACCTTTCCTTCTATCCGATTTTGAGGATTTTAACTGTTTTATATCATCCATTCGTTCCCAATCTTCATTCAAAAAAATCTGACAAGTCTTGCGGGCATCCGACCTTCCCTTCCATCCGATTTTGAGGATTTTAACTGTTTTATATCATCCATTCGTTCCCAATCTTCATTCAAAAAAATCTGACAAGTCCTGTGGGCATCTGACCTTCCCTTCCACCCTATTTTGAGGATTTTAACTGTTTTATGTCATCCATTCGTTCCCAATCTTCATTCAAAAAAATCTAACAAGTCTTGCGGGCATCCGACCTTCCCTTCCACCCAGTTTTGAGGATTTTAACTGTTTTATATCATCCATTCGTTCTCAATTGGCACATCTCAATCAAGTCCAATTCACTCACATGATCACATCCATTCACTGCGTTTGACAAGTCTTGGCATATGACCTTTCCTTCTATCCGATTTTGAGGATTTTAACTGTTTTATATCATCCATTCGTTCCCAATCTTCATTCAAAAAAATCTGACAAGTCTTGCGGGCATCCGACCTTTCCTTCCACCCGATTTTGAGGATTTTAACTGTTTTATATCATCCATTCGTTCCAAATCTTCATTCAAAAAAATATGACAAGTCTTGCGGGCATCTGACCTTCCCTTCCACCCGATTTCGAGGATTTTAACTGTTTTATATCATCCATTCGTTCCCAATCTTCATTCAAAAAAATCTAACAAGTCTTGCGGGCATCCGACCTTCCCTTCCACCCGGTTTTGAGGATTTTAACTGTTTTATATCATCCATTCGTTCTCAATCTTCATTCAAAAAAATCTGACAAGTCTTGCGGGCATCTGACCTTCCCTTCCACCCGGTTTTGAGGATTTTAACTGTTTTATATCATCCATTCGTTCCCAATCTTCATTCCAAAAAATCTGACAAGTCTTGCGAGCATCCGACCTTCCCTTCCACCCGATTTTGAGGATTTTAATTGTTTATATCATCCATTCGTTCCCAATCTTCATTTAAAAAAATCTGACAAGTCTTGCAGGCATCCGACCTTCCCTTCCATCCGATTTTGAGGATTTTAACTGTTTTATATCATCCATTCGTTCCCAATCTTCATTCAAAAAAATTGTTTGATTTCTTTAATTTCTATTATCAGTAATTAATACTTTTTGGAACGTCAATATGCAAAATGTGAGTGCTGGAATTACTTTTACTAAAAGTAAATTTTATGACTTTAATCTTATTTGAGATGAAACGGTAGCACAGTTAGATAGAAAGAAAAAAAAAGTTATAGGATTGTGGCTATTAAAAAATCGAGAATTTGAGTTATATTCACGACTTCGCAGTCTCTGCGAAGATTTCAGAAAAATACTTTAACCTGTATTTATTTAGATTATTGTTACTATTTTTTCAAAATCATTTGTTTTTCAAATGTAAAATTATAGTTTAGTTTAATCAAATGATTTTGAAAAAATAGTAAAAAATTTCCAAAAAATGTAAAATTTGGTTTCCAAGCACATTTTAATATGAAGAACACGTTGGAAGAGTCGAATCGACTATTTGAACTTTGAAAATGCACTCTATAGGAGGTGCGCTCACGGTGTGAGCACATCACACCCTAGTTTTGCTCTATATATATATATATATGTAGAGGTTGGCTAATATTAAAACGTTTGTTCCGGAGCCGTGGTGCAATCAATTAGTTTTATGATTTTCAAAGTACAAACGGTCTATCCAAACCGTTAGATGTGATCTCTATATTAAAATGTGATTAGAGACTAGATTTTACATTTTTTTGAAATTTTTTTACTATTTATTAAGTCAGTTAAAATCACTGATTTTAATAAACAGTGAAAAATTTCTAAATCATTAAAAACAACGATTTTAAAAATGACTTAATAAATAGTAAAAAAATTCTAAAAATATAAAATTTGGTTTCCAAGCACATTTTAATATAGATTGAATGTTTAACGGTTTGAACTTTGAAAATGTAAAAACCAAAATGCTTGTTCTATGGACTAGGAACAAACGTTTTGATATTAGCCAATATATATATATATATATATATATATATATATATATATATATATATAAAGAGATGTGCTATGGTGAGGCGTGGAGTAAAACAAGTTTGTACTCCACGTCATATTTTCATTTTGAAAATTCAAACAACCGATCCGAATCGCTCAACATGTTCTCTATATTGAAATGTGCTTGGAGACTAAATTTTACATTTTTTGGAATTTTTTTACTATTTATTAAGCCACTTTGAAAATCGCTGATCCACTGTGAACAGTAAAAATTTCTGGACCACCGGATCAGCGATTTTCAAAGTGGCTTAATAAATAGTAAAAAAATTCCAAAAAATGTAAAATTTGGTCTCCAAGCACATTTCAATATAGAGAACATGTTGAGCGGTTCGGATCGGTTGTTTAAATTTTCAAAATAAAAATATAGTGCCATGGAGTAAAAACTTGATTTTACTTCACGTCTCACCATAGCTCATCTTTATATATATATATATATATATATATATATATATAGCTAGTGCTAGGGCTTATAGGTGCCGGTCTTGGGTCTTGCACCGTGTTGAGCAAGGGGAATGCGGCTTATCTGTTCTGGTTCAGAGCTTAGCGCTGCAAGCTGCTCAATGAAATCATCATCCGATAACTCCATGTCAAAGCTTTGTGTGAGGGGTGATTTGTTTTCTAGCGTGGGTGTTTCAGTTTGTATATATAACTGCCTTTTTTATTTCGGATGGGGATTGTTTAAAAAGGCCCAGGATAGATGGATAGTGTTGGTTGGCAATTATTTCGGTCTTCTTAAAGACCTTGGCCTCCTTAGAATTATTGTTCTGACAACACTTAATGGGCTCTTTAATTTGAGGCCCGTTTATGGCAATTGCTTTTGAATTGTTATGGTCTAGCACTTAGCTGGTAGAAGTCTTCAGTTTTGGTCTCCTGTACTACGTGGCCACGGCATAAAGGCCTCTGACTGATATAAGTTTCTTTTAAGACAGGTATTACCTTATTCATGCAAGCTTTCTCATCTGAGTATGTTGTAGAATAGTGGAAAAAAACGTATCATGCCGTGACTAATACACTGTGACTTTGGTCTTGTGCCGTGTTGTCCGTGATCAAGTTTATTTTTCACGTGCCGTGCCGTGATCAAAATATCAAGAGATGATCGCGGCACGCGAATAATCACGCCACGTGAGTCACGCTGTGCCTAAACGTGTCGTGTCGTGACCATACGTGACTCGCATGACTATTTAATCATAATTTAGGTTAGTTTATTCAAGATTCACCATTAAATCAATATATAATAGTCCTAATTATATGTGACCCGCTTGACTATATGTCGTGCCGTAACTAAATCTTTCACGTGCCGTGCTTAGAGAATACCCACTCGGGAGTCGAATTCAGATCCTCTCCGGTACCGTAATAGGGAATCTTTTACAATTACTTGATCTGGACCGTTTTTTTTAACTTGGCACGAATCTCAAAGCCCAATAATACTGCTCCTCTGTCAGCCCGAATCTCAAAGCGGCTGAGAGTTAATCTCAAACCGTAAAGTGAAGTGAATCTTTTACAGTAATGGAGAGGATATTGTCCCTCGGGAGTCGGGACTATGTCACTTTCTCTATGAAAAAAAAAGAATGCAAGACAAAATGGACTCGAACCAGTACAGGAATCCGACCCAATACAAGGAAATCCAATCCAATGCTCCACCAACGACCCGGATCCATATCCTCGACGGTACCGTAAAAGATTCCCTTTTACAGTTAGCTATTTACGGTTGAGATTAACTCTCAGCCGGTTTGGGATTCGGGCTGACTGAGGGGGCAGTATTATTGGGCTTTGAGATTCGTGCCAAGTTAAAAAGAACGGTCCGGATCAAGTAATTGTAAAAGATTTCCTTTTACGGTACCGTCGGTGATATGAATTCCCAACGACCCGACCCAATACAGGGACCCATAACCGCTTACAAAATTGAACCCAAATTCAACTAGCAGACAAAATTCAACCTTTTCCTCCAATCAGCAGAAGCGCGAGAGATCGATCAACTTATTCATCGATATATCAAAAGTTCGAAAAAATTCCCCGATGTTTCCCAAGGACTGGACGCCTCCATGCGGCAGCTGTTGCACTAAGAAATACGCCACTCTTGTACAGATTCCATGTTCGTCTTACTTCCTCCCCTTTTGTGTTTATCTATCGCAGATGTTTTGTATTTTGGTGCTTATTTTGGTTAGTATTTGATTACAGGGAGGGTTTTCTGCAAGAAGGGTTGCGATGCTGATGGAGATACTTGGGATGAGTGTAAGTGACATTTTGTTAATTTTTTGTTCTGATTTGTATTTTTCAGAAGGCAGTTTTGAATATATATATATATATATAATCTGATACCTGTGGATTGGGAATAAACATGGAATAAGTGCTGCATTACCTTAGATTGGGAATAAACATTGAATAAGTGCTGCATTACCTTAGATTGGGAATAAACATGTAAAGGAATTAGAGAAATTTTAATTTTGAAAGACCATGGAAGAAATTAGCAAGATTTGGAATAGTTGGTACTGAGTTCATACCATAACATAAATTTTACTTATACCAGCTCATTCATACTGGCTTAAATATGTTACTAAGTCTATCAATTATTCATCATTGCCAGGCATAGGTGAATGTGAGGAGATATGCTACAAAGACCCAGTCTTCAAAGACCAGCAATGGAGTGCGTATATTGACAGGTCTCCGGGCGATAACAGCTATTCAATGGTAATAATTTACGCTTTTATCCTTACTCTTGGACTATTTTTCAATATTAGTCTCATGCGGTTTGAAAATTAAATTTTTCTTGATATGCAGGAGTGTTTCAATGCCTGTATCTCTGGATGTGGATTTAAGGTTAGATAAATATTTCTATTTCTTTGTTTTCTTGCTTGTTTGGATTTGGAGCGGTAGGGGGTGCCAGTATAGTAAGTCTTCAATGAACTGTCAGAAAACATGGGAAGAAGAAAAAGAAAAGAAAAGAAAGAACTGCTGTGACTTTTTGTTATCAAATCGAAACTGGTGGCCTTTAGCTACTTATTTTCAAGAAATGATGATGGAGTGAATCAAAAAGATTATGCCAGCACCAGCTCGGTTCTAAGGGAAAAAAAAATACCCCTTTTGTGCGTAGTTTAATGACAGCTAAGATCTTTTTTTTAATCTATTTTAGCACAGATCAGCACAAGTTCGAAGGATAATATCCATCCTGCTTATTACTAAGAATCTGTTATGAGGCTAATTTATCTAAGAATCTGTTTTTTTTTTAATTATTATTACTATTTTGCACATGCATATTGAGTCTGATTCTGAACTAAATGAACAAGAAAATCTTATCATCAGAAATAGCAGAAAAATGAGCATATATATCTCTGTTTATTTTTTGCCATACTAAAAGTACTTTTCTTGTATTTCTTTATTTTTTCCTGTCATTAAATAATTTGTTTAAAAGGTTTGCCGACCAATGTATGAGTTAGCAGTATAGTGCAGTATATATCTGTATGTAAAAAATGAAACATACAGTATCTATCAGTTAGATAACTGTTCTTTCATCACTGCATTTCTAAGCTGTCTCCATTTAGTTAGGTTTATTTTATTGATATTTTCCCCTGCAAAACCATCTATCAGTTGATATACCCTATCAGCTTTGCTTTGGTGCTGTACCAGTCACCTTTGTTCATACAATATCAATTACTATACAGCATTTCAACTTTTATTTTCCTTATTTTTTTCTTTCGAATATCGCAGTTTGAAATCCCTCCGGAACAGGTTAAGGAAGTCAAACCCAGTAGGCCACTGCCACCTCCACCTCCACCTCGACCACCTGTGACCAAACCTCATTCGCCAGAGAACCAGCCTACCAAAACTAAAGAAGAGTTACCCTGCACTTCAGCTTAAGTTGCTCTTTGTTCTTCCCTTTCTATCCTTTCAACAATTTTTTTTCCTAAGATAGAGCACAAAGGTGCCATTTTTGTTTTGTTTTGATCTTGGTGAATTTCCAATATTTTCGATTTACACCAAATTTTGAGAAGGGTACAAGTTACCAGTAGAGTTTTTACTGGTACCGTCATGCTCTGACTAGAGTGTACGAATGCTGACAAATATTATTCTTTTTGGGCAGAGCTTTTTAAAGTTGTCTCCCCATAACTTTTCAGTTCAAATTGTTTCATCTTATCTTTTTCAGTTTTTTGTAAGCTGTCACCTTATAAAACCACTGTTTTACTGTTATTTTACTACATATATGATGGGGACAGAGCTACAATTGTTATTAATTGTTAATTATTCCTTAAGTTGCATCTGTCAAAATAGTAGAAATACTAGGGTATTCTTAAGCTCACCAATCTACCCGGTGAACTTAACTCCAAAACATATCAAATTGGTCTCAAATGACAAATTCAAATTGATAAATTGATCTACTTTTCAAATGAAATGCAGTTACATGTGAAATTATTAAATTCAATTAATATAAAATCAAGCAATAAAAATAATGAAAATAAATGTATTAAAATTAACTTGTAAATCTTTTTTTTTTACCACTTGACTTTATACTAAATTAATTTAAAAATTAAATTTTGTATTTAAATGCATCCAACAATTTAAATTTGTCATTTGAAACTAGTCCAACAGATTTTGAACAGATTTTGAAGTTAAACTCTGCAAGAAGCTTGGTGAGCTTAAGAACACCCTAGTTTACTCATAAAATGAATATAATCTCTCAAGGGAAAAAAAAGGACTAAAGAATCGCTTATACGCCACCTTGTAGCAAGCCCTCTCGATCTACTAACAATAGTTTGCTGCAATTTTTCCCATACGAACTTACATGGCTAAAATAATTATAAGACTGCTTCTTTTATAATATCAAAATGGCAAAACGTTACAAAAAAATAGATAATAAACAATGGTAAAGGCGATTTCATTACAACAATCATCCTAAAGTGCTAATGAACAATATAACAAAGAAAAATGGTGCACTCAAAACTTTCTTTTTACTGTATGGAGTAGCATCATCACACTGCAATACAGTAAGAGTGACTGATACCTGCTGTATTAAATTTATAAAAGGTTAGAACTTGGAACTATCTAACTCGTGAATAACAGTGAAAACAAAGGAAAACTGATCTTTAAAAAAAAACAAACCATCATCAGTCCTCTTCCATAGGAACTTCCGGGACATCCCATCTATCTTCTTCTATTGGTTTATTTACCACCGACATAGAAGGTAAATTGCACGTCAAGGAATAACATTATACATTATAATACAAAGTTACAAACATAACCACTAGTCCAATATAAATCAAGGTGGTGTTTTCCTACTTCCAATTTTTCTAAAGATGAATGATTGTTTCATTAACTCCGCCTGTGTAGTTTCTACACACCTGTCCCAAGCCAGGAAAAAGGAGAAGGGTTCGTGTAGGCTTGGCAAGCCAGCGGTAAAAAAAAAAACAGCCTCTTTATGGAAATGAAACCCTCACGAATTGGACAGTAGTAGTACTAGGATGGGTGACCTCATGGGAAGTCCCTGTGTTGCTGATTCCGGTTGGGTTTCATTTCTAGCCTACCCCAACTTGTTTGGGAATAAAGGCTTTGAAGAAGAAGAAGAATGATTGTTTCATTATTTGTATTGGTAGAGGTGTAAATTTTGTAGCTTTGCTATCTATGATATGAAGCTGTGAACAAAAACTAACTGGTAATATTGGAGATTATGGCATGTCAGATATAATAATGACACATTAAAAGGATATAGATTGACATGACATCATCCTCCCTTTCACCACGATTGCGACTACTTTTTAGCTCCCTCTTTATTTCTGGAGTAACCTACAACAGATGAGAACAAGGATATGTTTAACACAAGACCACATAGAATAATTTTCTAAATTGAAAAATATACAAAGGTAAAAGTAAGAAAATGGAGTCTACCAAATAATGCTTCTGATGTTGCATCAATCGCTCAAGATTATCCTTGTCTTTCCTCTGCAGCTCATTTTTGTACCTGTCCATTGGTTCCACAATACTTGAATATTAATATACCATACTTGAATATGCAATGATGTTATCTTATTGCTACTAAATCACAGATCTAATTGTAGCAGCCTACTTAAATTTACCTAGGCTGACAACAAAAAGTACTGTGTTGATTTGTTTTTGGCATTGGTAATCATTTGACCAAATCAACCACAAAATATGAGGTCAAGGAATGATTTTCCTTTTTTTTTTCCTTTTTTTTTTTGCTCTAATGAGACAAACTGGCCTGTACTGGACCTTGAAACAGGTCATCTTAACCTAACCAGTACAATTTGCTATCCATAATTTACAAATTAATTTGGGTTAAAAGAGAACCTACAAACCTTTGGACAAAAGAAAGAAGAGATTGATGCCATATGACAGGCATGATAGTTCCTTTGTTAAGAAAACTCATGAAATGATCAAGTACTGCATCCAGAACCCGGTAAGGTAATGCATACTTCTTGTCCAAAAATAGTTTTATAAAATAACTGCAATGGCAAGTGAAAAAAAAGGAATGAAGAACAAAATCACCAAGGCCAAATAGCAAAACATGTTAAAAACAAATAGACATAAATGACCATAAATTCTCAAAGGAATGTCCGAAATTTACCTTGTTGTGCCACAATAATCCATCTGTGCTAGTTTCATCAATGCGGCACTGTTATTAGATCACATAACATCAAAACATTATAGAATTCATTAATGTTAAACATGAATGTTGTATTTAAACTTTCGCTAAAATAATAAAAAATGACATACCTTGAATGGAGAGGAGGAATAGACACCTTTTGTATGATACTACCGATAATAACAGCTTCGCGAAGACTACAAGTCCCTGACTGTATGTCAAAACAAATTTCATTAATTTTGGATTAGGGTTTAGGGTTTAACATGATTAACTAACTTCTTCATGGTTGCAAACTTTGAATTATTTTCAGATTAAAATGCAACGTTCGATCTAATGGGTGTCAACTATACAAATACTAACTTTTCATAAGACCAAGCAATAACTTTACTGATAAATATCAGTACATCCTAGTGGCAGCATGTCTAAAATTAAAGACAATGATTAGCAAAATACTATAAACTGACACAATATTTACATATCTTAGCATAAGTTGGTAAATAAATACCTCACAAAGTGGAAAAAGGATCCCCTTGTTGAAAGCCGCCGGCTTGTAGAGAGACTTTTTCAGTGACTGGTACAAAGCAAAATGAAGCCTCCTGTTTTTTCTGATGTCATCTCTGGCACGCGGTAACAGCACGTTTTGGTAGAAAATCTGAACCTTTTTTGCATTCATATTAGACGAAAATATTCTCGTCGCCTGGTACATGGCATTAGCCGACCAATTTTGAGGCTCTGTCAAATAAAGAACCTCTTCCCAAAGCTCCAAGGCCGGAATGTGCTTAAAAGCTTTTGGAATCTTGCCGTTTGTGTACCGGTTTAAGAATTGTCCAACCCTGAAAAAAAAAGTTGGTATATAAATTTTGTATGGTTTAACATTTATGGGACAAGAATATGCTCATTTTTTCGATCAGTTTAAGTTCTCTGAGACAAAACTGGTGAAACATTGTTGGTACTGTACCATTGTGCAGAGAAAGAGAGAGAGTAACATACCCCTTGTAAAGGTCGATGATACTATTATCCAACTTTGGACGGAGTTGAGCATCTGAAAGTAAAGAATAATGATAGGTTTATCAAAGGAAATTACTAAAAAGAAACGGAAATAATCTTTTAAGGAACAATAGAAATCTCTGATAATTTTTTACCTGAGACAACCTCAGCGTCTTTCTCTTTGATTCTTTGAATTATGATATCGGCCAACGTAAGTTGCGGGCCTGTCTCTTTCGGCATAAATGTGGCCAAAACCTTCTCATCCTCCTCGTCAATTTCCAACTATAGCAAAAAATTTGCAAGGAAAAAAGAGTATAAACTCTATTATTACAAGATAAAAAAAAAAAATTAACAGGGGAAAGAGAAAGTTCCAATAACAGTATCTTGTTTTTATCACTATATTTTTGGGGTCCTAGTCACTTATAAATCATTTCAGGGCTTGACAAATAACTACAAAAAGGAGGCCTAATAAATTTGCTACAAATCATGACCAACAAAACCTGTAAGTGAATACATTGGAGCAAGGGGTAATATTGCATGAGAAAAGCATAACATCAAAACAGATGATATCAATTTCCTAACAAAAAAATACTAAATAATAAATAATGGTTAAAAAAGGGAGCACACCTCGCCACCATCATACTGGCTTAGAGTATCAGAAAACCCATCAAATGCATCTATATCTTCTTCTTCATCATCATTCTCTTCTTGACCAGAAGGTGGGGCCGACACATCAGAAAATGAGGCCCTCAAACGATGATCAGGCAATGATCTATTTTCTTCTTCCAGGATTTCTTTTTGTTGCTTCAGCGCTTCTTTTATGATCTTCGAGCTAAGATCTGAAGATATTGTCTGAAAAGCAAATAAAATTAAAATGAGATATAGAGACGATAAATATTATGAACTGACACTAGCAATGGATATGTCAAACCACTTATACTGGTTTTGAATTTTTTTTTTCTTTGTGACTATGATTGGGTTTCATTTCTAGCCTACCCCAACTTGTTTGGGACTAAAGGCTTGGTTGTTGTAATACCACTATACCAGTAAGTACAGCAGCCCAGCTAGGAATTTGTTCCTGTTCGTTTATAAATACATTGTGTCTAGCTGCGGCAAGTTAAGACATGACTAAGGATTTATTCTGGCAAAATTGAAACTAATTGAGTCTTGATTAAATGGATATGAAATATAGATTTTTAATTAATTGAGATAATATAAAATTAAAATGAGATATAGAGATGATAAATATTATGAACTAATACTAGCAATGAAAATGTCAAACCACTTATACCAGTTTTGAATTTTTTTTTTATAATACCACTTTACCAGTAATTACAGCAGCCCAGCTAGAAATCTGTTCCTGTTTGTTTATAAATGCATTGTGTCTAGCTGCGGCAAGTTAAGAGAATAGTAACTCAAACTATGACCAATTAAAATATAATCGAATAGAGGCGCTAACCTTGTCTTCGGATTGGTGGTGCTTGGGTGCACGAGCGCGTTTCTTAGAAGAAACAACGGAGTCTGCGTCGGTGTCTAAGGCGAGGCGGTGCTGCTGCCTCTGCGGCTGCTGTGATTGCATGTCCTTTCTCTTCTTCCCGGCCATGGAACACAAATTGTTGAATTTTCTCTTTTCTTTAATGTAGGGATTCTGAAATTTGATGTAACGAGAAATGCGACGGAGAGGAGACAAACGGCGGGTAAAACCCTAATTTGGTAGGGTTTTCTTCGAATTTGTAAATTGAACCCTTCTTTTTACGATATCGCAAAATATAGCCCATATTTCTCGTTCAGTAAAACCCCTTGAGCAACTCAAATTTTGACTTTGAATCGGACCGTCCGATTCGCTATGTACGAATATTAAAGGGATCTCATGCGTTTAACTTTGGACTGAATTAATCTGAATCATGATCGGATGGTCCGATCTAAACTCAAATATTTTGTTACCTAGACTTCTATTATGCATTTTTTTTCTTTATATTCACGCAAGTTTTAGAATAATAGAGGAGAAAATTAAATATATTTTAATCCGTAAGAAAAAAAAATATTTCACGCATTTTTTTCATTAATACCTCACTTAGGGAGCCCTGTTCATCTAATAGACGTGAATGTAACTTTTAAAATATTTTTCTCAAGTTTGAATATAGATTTTTTTAATTAGAAACCGCAATCATGGAAGTTTTCCAGGTCCGCCCGACATTTTTATTAATATCCAAAGTTAATTACAAATTAATATATTTATCCATGATTCCCGAGTTTTTCCAAAAATGTCCAAACCGGTCATGGCCGGATTTTTTTTTTTTTTCCTTTTTAGAGACACTATGAAAAGCTAGATAATGAAATCTAACACTGAAAATTCGAATTTTTTGTTTAAATTATTTGTTAGATTAATTCTTTTGATTTATAATTAGTATATTTATACTAAAATATGCTAGATTACTTGAAATTATTTTGAATTACACTATATTACGTTAAATCACGCTAAATTATGTTAAATTACACTAAAATACGGTAAATTACTGTGTGTCTTCATAGTGATGTATAATTAGAAACTATTTTTTTTTTCTCTTTTATCTTCATAGTGAGTTATAATTAGAAACAATTTTTTTTCAGAGACACTATGAAGAACAAGATAATAGAATCTAACACTGAAAATTTAAATTTTTTTGTTTAAATTATTTGTTAGATGACTTCTTTTGATGTATAATTAGTATATTTATACTAAAATACGCTAAATTACTTGAAATTATGTTGAATTACACTATATTATGTTAAATTACGCTAAATTACATTACATATGAATAGGGACGATATCTTAACTGAAAATGAGAAAACGACGACGAAACTTCAAACGGCCATAAAACGGCGCTCGAGTGTCCGATTTCAGCAAATGACCCTTTCGGAAAACTTGTGAAATACGCATGCGTCAGTGTTGGTGATGCCAGATTTTAAAATTTAGAATTGCCAAAAAACAAAGGGAAGAGCCTCAAAACTTGAGTTGAAGTTTAAGATTTTCATTTCTATTATTCAATCTAAGTAGCTCAGTAAATTAGTTACATAATGAACTTATAGAATACCAAATTTTACTATTTTCGAAATTTTTTTACTATTTTTTATGATGCATGAAAGATGGCACAAAATCGGTCTACTTTAGCGAAATTTTACGTACTTTAGCGTAATTTACCGTATTTCATTATGATTAGCGAAATTAGTGTAATTTAGTGTAATTCAACATAATTTAACATAATTTAGCATAATTTATTGTAATATAGTGTAATTCAACATAATTTCAAGTAATCTAGTGTATTTTAGTATAAATATGCTAATTATAAATAATAAAAAAATCTAACAAATAATTTATACAAAAAAATTGAATTTCAGTGTTAGATTTCATTATCTTGCTCTTCATAGTGTCTCTCTAAAAAAAAAAAAAAAAAAAAAAAAGAAGAGGAAACCGGCCATTTTGTGGCCGATTTGGACATTTTTGGCAAAACTCGAGAATCATGAGTAATTTATTAATTTGTAATTAACTTTGGATATTAATAAAAATGTCGGCAGGTCCGCTATTTGAAAAAAAAAATGTGAAATCATAAACATTTTTGTGAAATTTGCATCATCTTTGCACAGTTAAAAAAATATTTTGAGAAAATACCACCACAACTTCTTAAACTTTTTATATTATGAAAATTAGTTTTATGAACATTTAATTTCGACAATTAACCCCTCCTTTCTAAAAAAAACTTTAATGCATAATGATCACAGCCTGAAAGTTTGAGAATAAAAATCACTTTGACCTGCTCTTTTCCCATAATATTTTTTAATTCATATAAATTGCTCCATAGGATTCTCTGCTCAGATAAATGGAAGTGAATCTGCTGCGATTTTAAGAGATCGTAGGATTCTGCAATTAAACTCAGAATTTTTTTGAAAAGTAAGTTTTTATGCATGAATCTCGAAACATATGAACGGTTGGAATTGAAATCGCAGGGACCTGCAATCCCAGAGGATCGCAGCAGATTTATTTCCCAGATAAATATTAATACGAAGAAGCCTTAAATAAATTAGACAAGGAAAAAAAACAATACTCGTATAATCACATGGATGTTGTCATGCAATGCAAGTTCAGAATTCTATTTGAACATCATAAATCTTTTTTTTTTTCACAGATGATCTATAAATTATAATCCGTCTTCCATTTTTATACATAAAAAGTTTGTGAGTATATTTTTTTACTTTAAAATAGCACTTCTTATTTATCATTTTGATCCTTAAAGTTTCAAAAGTATCATTCTGATCCTTAATGTTTTTAATGTGTACCAAATTTATCCTACGTTTAGAATCTGTTGGAAAATAAGATTTTCCAATATTGTAGTATCATTTGTTAGCATTAAAGCTAATTTGGATGCAATTGTTAACAATACAAATAAGGTGGAAATAAATATAATTACTCACGACATCACATATCAATCAAATTTATACTCACATGAATGCCCGTGCCATCATAAAAATTTATTCATATGCGAAGACAAATAAAAATATAAAAGAAGCCAAAAGAATGTATAGGCCCCAAAAATTCTTACTATAGAAGTTTTAGGGCATAATTTTTCATCTCTTGATTTTGTAGAAAAAAAAGTATAAAAAAAACCTAACCTAGTCAATAAATTATTTGGTGCTTGTAGTTGTAGGTTTGTGACAAAAAAAATTGAATAATAGTTATATATGTAAGATATAGAACTGGACATTTGTGTCTTTTTCTCTGAAAACATTTATAATAAAATTTCTTTCCGTCCGTTACACTAAAATTGAGAGGAAAATCAATTCTACTAACTAAAATCATGCAAAGTTAAACTATTCTCATTTTGTATCCCTCATTTCTGCTGTAATTTTGTCAACCAAACACGATTTGATGCATTTGTTGCAAGGTCATGTTTTTCAATTTATCCAATACGAAGTTAAGATTATTTTTGAAAATTTCTGAAAGAGAGGTATGAGGAAGCAACTAAGTAATCGCTCTGCATTGCATAATCCAGCATTTTTTAATTAATTTCAATTAAAAAAAAACAGATATTGAAATAAGGAATCTGAGAACGGCTTCACAAATGAAGGATGCGAATTGGGGTCTACTCCTAAGCGATCCACATATAGGGAGCATAAATAATTGTACATGACATGATCCATAACCCATCCAAACTAAAATATAGTGATTAATTAACTTTAACACATCAAGTACAAAACCAACTAGCATAAGATTATAGTTTGTTTTACAAAAATCAAGATACGAAAAGAAAGTTGCAATTTCTTATTATTATTATTTTTTTGAAAACAAAGGCTGCTATCCAGCCCGTTGTATTAATTACCAGTAACCAGTACATGGTGAGGAACTACTGAAAAAATCGAAATTAAGCCCTGAACCTAGAAAAACCCATGGGGATCCCTCAATTGCCTCAGTCACACACACTCCCTTCTTTGTAAACTAGCTACTGAACTCTACTAACTGATCCATTAGTGGGAAATAGCAGGGTTTCAGTACATACAGTTTTGCATCATTGGTGAGGGATCCCAAACTCAAAACCTTAAACCCAAACCCAAAAAAGAAAACTGCCTACTGGTACACATGTACCATATTTTAGTCTATCATCTCACATAGCATTTTATTACTTCTCAAAGATTTTAAAAAGAAACCAAAATCCAAACATCTGCTCAACAATGCAGTTAAATAATACATAGAAATCAGTTCTTATCACAGAACAGAGTTACTAAAAAGTGGAAATCATGTTACTGTCATCCCCTCCACTGGTACCATCTGTACCAGTCAATCATGCCTCTCATCCAAGGTCAGTGCAATTAGTGGGCGCAATACACTGTAATGGAATCATATCCATATCTCCAGGTCTCCACTTTTTAAGTTTTGATGACTTTGCAGCTGCTTTGTCACCTCCTTTTTTCATACTTCCTGTCCAAAGATCCAACAATGAATTAATGGTGAACATTGTGTTTCTGATAGAAGGGATAGGAGATCCATTGAAACAGATATTATTACTCAACTTCCAAACAGTCTAACATACTGCACTAAATATTATTAAAAAAGCATGTTGCTGAATAGTATTAATTAAATTGAATGTATATTGAACCTCATCATCAAATGAGTGCCAGTTTTCAAACTGATCTTGACAAGCACCCATTCAAACAAATCTGAACCATTTTGAACCATTCGGTGAAATAAGAGTATTTCGAAAAAATAAAATATAATCACTTTGTGGTATGTTTAGTACTGAATATATTAAATTGTAATGAGAGAATTAGATATCCTGAGTCCTTTCCTGTCTCTCTCATGAATTTCACACGTTATGTTCCCATCTCCCCCTCAATTCCATCAAATTCAATAAGGGTAACAATGAAGCAATAAGTGTTACTGCTTAGATTTTGGAATTTTTCCATTAGATTGATGACTTTATTGTTAGTTGTCTTCCAGTGTGCTTGTTTGGATTTTAACCCTACAATTTTTTTACCCAGGTTTGGAACAATTGCAGTACATTGCTAGATTGTTCTAACACAAGATTGCATTTTGCTCAGGAAGGAAAAGATGATGGGATCTAATGCAATTAATATACCCATAATAGAAGGGTCTTTTCGTAAATGTCTCTTATTCCTGTAGGCTGTAATACCATACGATAATTTTTGTAGAAAACATAAAAAGAGTAGGAAACTTCCTAGAATTTTAAAATAATTTTTTGTCCAAATCTCCTTCCAGACAAAGTATTAGATATATTTCTAATTTTTTTTTTTTGAGGTGGGGGGTTGTTGAAGGAAGCAGACAACTAACGATATCGACTATTGTGTGAAAGGTCTTCAATATCTCTGCCGCCACTATCTGACAAGTGTAATCCATTTCTGCATCAATTAATTTTTAAAAATTATTTTATCAACATGCAAACAAGCCAACCTGTTTACTATTTTTGTTCAAAATGTATGTGATCAGCTTACATAAAGCATGTATCATCCCAGTCTCAACGCTTTTGTATTGCTCTAAACAAGTTGGTAACTTTGAAGCTTGTGTCTGTGCGGCTCAGTTCAATGCACATTTCTATAGTGTACTGTACATGCTTCATATGTCCTAATTCAGGGGATAAAATTCAAATAAATAACTTCGCACATATGTGGTGATATAAGAAATAAAACTGAAAGGGTGATGCATAATAGGTTAGCTTGATAAATCACCTTGCTGATTCAACAAGCATTTTCTCACTGACTGGAGGGCAGCTAATTAGGAGAACTACACGTGTCATCTCAGATAAACCCTGCATGTGAAGGAACAGCAGTATTAGTACAATCCACATAAGACATACAAATTCAGGTAAAAGGAAAAATACTGTTTGTTCTGTATCAGAAAAATACTGTTTCCATGTGCAATTAAGCTGGAATATATTATAATTTTACTATACGCAATTCCTAATTTGGAAATACGGTCCAGTCTCAGGTCGGGATAAAATGTTGGAAACTTGGCTGTATGCTGCATCCTTTTCTGGTACGAACTGGTATAGAGAAACTGTTGACAGAAAATACTGGTAAACAGAAAACTCATTTTCAAAATGCTCAATTGTATTTTCTCATACAACAAAATTACAGAAGTTCACACCTACTTAAATTACTACCTAACAATAACCACCCACTACTTTCTAAAAATACAGTTTAATCTAGATATAACATCTGCTTTTCCGACACTGCCCCTGCTGTACATTATGGAGAAAAAATGCTATAACATGACTTAACTATAGACTCTAGGCTAATTATAGAACATGCTAATTATGGTATCTACTTCTACTAACTCAACTATTGAATCAATATTTAACATAAAATTCTGCGAACCACAAACCATGATTGAAATAATAACCA
Organism: Carex parvula; assembly: GCA_025461045.1. Taxonomy (NCBI): domain Eukaryota; kingdom Viridiplantae; phylum Streptophyta; class Magnoliopsida; order Poales; family Cyperaceae; genus Carex; species Carex parvula. The sequence continues at coordinate 378,383 of JAJGRW010001397.1, read as the reverse complement.
GCGTGGTTGTATTTTAAGTTTCCAACTAATACCGCTACTAGCCCCTGGCTGGTACAATAACCAAGATACTGCAACCAATGACAGGTAACAGACACCTAGTTCAAAAACAGCACGACCGTCTCTATCTCTTAAAACCAAGCAACAAAATTTGCTTCAAAAGAAAATGAAAAATTGAAAATTAATAGAAAAATAAAGTGAGAAGTACTCTGATCTAAAATCCGATTTGTCACATGTTGTCCTTGTACTTCGACAGAGGCACATACAGACTCAGGCTGTAGGATGCGGTTTTTTGCCACCAAAATAAACTTATGCTAGAGAAGGCTGTACAGGTGAATTCTGATTTTAGTAGAAAATCACATAGCATAAAGTCGGGATTGAATTAAAGAATTTGCAAAAAATAGCAATTTTGTCCAGTAGTTATTACATGAAGCTGTTAATCCTTGAAGCTTAAGACTCTGCCTGGAGTTCCATTTCCTGTACATCAGCCTTCATTCAAAACCACAACACACATCCACAAAACAAGACTTCATCTATTTGACAAGTCACAGTGAACATTTTTTTTAACAAAATGAGATAAGAGAACCAAATTAAAGAAACAAAGAAGAAAATGAAAACCGGCGAGAGTGGGCTGCCATGGCCGAAGCTGTACTGCACGGTGGACGACCCAAACAGAACTATCACTGGCCTCCAGGCTCCCACATTTCCTTCCATAATCTCTAATTAGTATATTAATCTGAAAATAAAACAAAATTAATGAAAATCCAGTGCCTCAGTAGATAATGAATGCCAGATTCTATCTATATCAAGCCTTTTTCATTCAAGAGATTGGCAAATAGCAAGAATCAGGTCCTTTTTTTTATTTTATAGATAAAATTGTCCACGATGATTTGGTCATTCTTGTTAACTATTCAGCAACGAAAATTTTGCATGCTTACCCCTTAAAGTTCCATAAATATAATAGAATTAGAAAATGAATCTGAAATTAAACTTGTTCCATTCCTTGTTCACTTTGAGCCTATAAAGGCATTACATCTTACATCCATAACCTCACGAATCTCTATAATTCCTATCTTACCAAAAGGACCCTATAGTTCTATATATTGCATAAATCTCATAAATCTCAACACTCCCCCTCAAGATGGGCAAAAGATATCCCTCAAGCCCATCTTGTCACATAACCTAACTAGATCTATTGCGCCAAGTCCTTTGGTGAGGCAGTCAGCTACTTGATCTCCAGTAGCTACATAACTCAGCTCCAATAGTCCACTTTCCAACTTTTCCTTTATGAAGAACCTATCGATCTCCACATGCTTGGTTCTGTCATGCTGCACAGGATTGTTAGCAATGCTGATTGCTGACTTGCTATCGCACCACAACTTCATTTTTCCTACGTGATTCACCTTGAGATCTTCCAGTAACCTCTTCAGCCACAGCATCTCAGCAACTCCCAATGCCATAGCCCTATACTCAGCTTCTGCCGTCGATCTCGCAACAACCGGCTGCTTCTTGCTCTTCCAAGAGACCAAGTTGCCTCCTACAAACATGCAGTAGCCAGATGTAGACTTCCTGTCATCGAGGCAGCTAGCCCAGTCAGAGTCACAATAGCCCTCAATGTTCATGTGCCCATTCTGCCTGAAGATCAAGCCCTTCCCTGGTGCACTCTTCAGGTACCTCAGAATGTGATACACTGCGTCCATATGGCCCTTTCTAGGGTCATGCATGTAGCGGCTCACCACGCTTACTGCAAATGATATGTCGGGACGAGTGTGACCCAGATAGATCAATCGGCCTACCAGTCTCTGGTACCTCTCACGATCAACCTGTTCTCCTGCCTCTGCACTCATCTTGGCCTTCACATCAATTGGAGAAACTGCAGGCCTGCACCCCAACATGCCTGTCTCTGTGAGCAAGTCTATGACATACTTCCTTTGGGATAAAACAATCCCCTCTGCTCCACGAGCCACCTCAATCCCAAGGAAGTACCTAAGCTGTCCCAAATCCTTCACCTCGAATTCCTTCCCCAATCTTGCCTTCAACTGTGCAATCTCCCCCTCATCATCCCCGGTAATGATCATATCGTCGACATACACAGCCAGCATAGTAATGTGACCACCATGTTGTCGAGAAAACACCGTGTGGTCAGCATTGATTTGCTGATAGCCCATGCCTACCATAGCCTTCCTGAACCTATCAAACCAGGCCCGAGGGGACTGCTTCAACCCATAGAGCGACTTCTTGAGCCTGCACACCTTACCCACTGTCTGGTTTGTGCAAAACCCTGGTGGAACCTCCATGTACACCTCCTCCAACAAATCACCATGAAGAAATGCATTCTTTACATCGAGTTGGTGTAGCTGCCATCCACCATTCACTGCCATGGAAATTATTGTCCTCACTGTGCTCATTTTCGCCACGGGTGCAAAGGTCTCATCATAGTCAATGCCATAGGTCTGACTGTACCCCTTGGCTACCAACCGGGCCTTATAGCGCTTAACCAGACCCTCTGGATTCTGCTTTACTGTGAAGACCCACTTGCATCCAACAGCCTTCTTGCCTGGTGGTAGTGACACAAGTTCCCAGGTTTTGTTCTTGCAGAGGGCATTGAGCTCTTCTAGCATGGCTGCTTTCCATTTCGGATCTCCTTTAGCAACCTGCCAGCACTTAGGGATATAGACAGTGTCTAATGATGCAATGAATGCTCCATGTGTAGGTGATATGTGTGAGTAAGAGACAAATTTGGCAATGTCATGTGAGAAACCATACCGGCTAGGAGGAATGCCTGCATTCTCGCGAGGAGTCCTCCTTACCGATAGGGGAGTGGGAGGAGTAGAGAGAGGAATCATATCACCTGTGTATTCCCCATCTGAGGTGGATGGTGTAGGTGTCTCAAGAGTCGGAGTAGGCAGGGACAAGGGACTTGGCACATGTGGCACTATAGGCATAGCTCCCTCATTCTGCTTCTTCCTCCTTACATACACTTCACCATATCTCGACTCCCCCTGAGCCTGAGTTCTACCACCGTCGGGCTCAATCCTCTCAACTTCCGGCTCCCCTTGAGCTCGAGTTCTACCACCTTCGGGCTCAACCCTAGCCGAATCCAACTCAAGTGTACCACCCACACTTACTGTCACCGTCCTCCTCTCACCATCACTACTATTCTCCCCCTCTCGCCTCATACCTCCTGTATCGAGCGAGTCTTCAAATGGTGATGTTGCTTCTGAGGAGTAATATGGTTCGAGCTCGTGAAAAGTAACATCCATACTAACAAACATTCTCCTCTCAACCGGGCTCCAGCAAGCATACCCTTTTTGAGTAGCTGAGTACCCCACAAAGATACACCTCACAGCTCTTGGATCAAGCTTTCCCACATTTGGCCTATTGTCATGTACAAAGCACACACACCCAAAGGTTTTGAGAGGAATAATATCTCCATTCTTACCTGTTAGCATCTCAATTGGAGATATCCAGTCCAATACCCGCGAGGGCATCCTGTTGATCAAATAGGTTGCTGTCAGAACTGCTTGCCCCCACAAGTACTTTGAGACTTTCATCGAAATCATCATACTTCGAGTTACCTCAAGGAGATGCCTGTTCTTCCGTTCCGCTACCCCATTCTGCTCTGGTGTGTACGGACACGTGGTTTGATGCTGTATTCCCTGGGATGACAAGTATTCCCCAAATGCCCTATTAGTGTACTCTGTCCCGTTGTCAGACCTCAATACCTTCACAACTGCACCGTATTGAGTCTGAACCATTTTGTGAAAATCTTTAAAGCAAGTAAGCACATCACTCTTGTTTTTCATCAAGTAAAGCCAAGTCAAACGAGAAAAACAATCAATAAAAGACACAAAATATCTAAATCCATTCAAGGTAGTTGTAGGACAAGGTCCCCATACATCTGAGTGAATCAAATCAAAACTACAAGACCTCCTATTCCCAGAACTAGCATAAGAGCTCCTGGTATGTTTGCCTAACTCACATGCATCACACACCAACTTTTCCTTATCGGCCTTTTCAAACAAAGGCTTATACAACCTACTCAAAATAGGAAATGAAGAGTGACCCAAGCGCCTATGATGGAGCAGCAGTAAGTTCTCCACACTTCTCTCAGTTCCTCTAGCTCTCTCTACAATGGATGAGAGGGCCGAGCCCATACCCTCCTTATCCATGTACCACAAGCCTCTATGTAGTGTGCCAGTCCCAAGTACCTTGCCCGTCCCCTTCTCTCGGAAGATCACCTTGGGATTATCAAACAAAACAACACAATTTAGTTGTGAGATAATGGCACTTATAGATAGAAGATTCACGGGAAATGAAGGAGCATGCAAAACATTAGACAGAGTCAGAGTGTTGGTACATTTCACGGTACCCTTACCAACCACCGGCTGGGCCGTACCATCGGCTGTCCGGATGCTCTCTGGAACTGCTAGATGAGTATAGGAAGAAAATTCCCTAGCAGCACCAGTCACATGGCGAGATGCACCAGAATCGACTATCCAATCTGGTGATCTAGTTGTGGATATAGAAAGAAGGGCAAGTGTATCACAAGTACCTGTGGCTGTACCTGTGGTTGAGTAAGCAACAGAAGCAAAGTTACCCCTAGATGAAGATGAGGTGGATGCATCATCGACCACACTCTTCTCCTCACTTGCTCCTTTTTGCCTCCTCCTGACTATCTGTGAGGCCGCTTCCATGATCAGATCCTCCTCGGATAACCCCACAATAGCTTCTTCCTCTTCCTCTGCAACCATCAGATTTGCCCGGTTGCCTCCTCTTCTACCTCTTCGGCCCCCACGGCCGCGTCCTCGACTCCCAAACTGCCCTCTACCACCTGCATCTCTCTCCTTTGGTGGCTTAGGACAAGCCTTGATCAGATAACCTGTTTCCCCGCAGTTGTAACACCTGCGAGTCTCCCCCTTAGCACCTGTCATATCTGAGCTCGAGACGGTCAAAGCTGATCGTGTACCTGGAGGTCCACTCGGCTCAGCATGTATCCTCATGCGACTCTCCTCTTGCATCATCGCAGCAATGGCCTCATCCAATGAAGGGATCTTCGGCTGGGCTAGGAGAACTGATCTCCTTTGATCAAAGGCCGAGTTCAGATGAGACAGAAACTGCATAGTCCTTATCCGTGTAAGAAGCTGCCGACTCTTGGAGCTCGGATCAATACAACACGACACTTGTGAGAAGTGATCAAACTCTGCCCACAGCTTTTCCAGATCCAAGGAGTAATCTTGAATCGTCCTATCTCCCTGTACCACAGCCTCTATTTCCTGCTGAATCTGGAACACCCTCATGTGGTTCTCAGTCCCACCATAGGTCCTCTTCAGCTTTGCCCAGATGTCCTTCACAAGTCGAATGCCATCTACTGAAGAGGCGATCGATTGTTTCATCGAGTTGAGCAACCAGGTGTAGATCAAAGCATGTGTGGTCCTCCACTCATCGGCCTGAGTAGTACCGCTCGCTGGCTCATCCTCTGTCAGATACCCCTTGAGCTTCCTCCCTTCTAGAGCAGTCTCGATCCGACGCGACCAACTCAGATATGTGGCCGGTCCATCAAGCTTAAGCTCCACAGCTTGGAGATCTAGCTTCACCTGCGGTGGATCACGTGCCAGGGTATTGGTCGAGGCACTGGCTCCCTGGATGAGTCCAACCAACACCTTTAGAACCTCTGGATCAACACCTGTCAATAGTTCTAGAGCCCCTTTACCCTCCGAGCTCTTTGTTGACATCTTCTCTCAAAGGATCCAAGTCTCGATCACACAGATCACATGCGACTTCCTTCCCTTTCTTGATCCGATCACTCGTATCTCTCGTAAAGACCCGATCTTGCTCCCTCAAGACGGATCTAAACCATCTCTCTCTTTCTTGACTCGATCTTGATCTATCTCATCAAGATCCGAGCTTAAACCCGATCAAACCCGATCGAGAACCCAATCCAAACCCGCTTCTCGGGTATCGTGGGGTTAAAGGCCCCCCAAGCCGGCCAAATCAAGCAAATAGCAACCCTTCTTACCTTTGGTTCGGCCTAGAAGAAGGAGAGACCCGGCTGACCTAGAAGAGAGAAAGAAAAACCGGCTGACTTAGAGAGGCGGAGCTATGGAGGAGTCAGACCTAGGGAGGCGGAGCTAGGCAGCTCAGACCAGAGGCGGAGGCATGAACCACCGGAGCTAGGCGGCTCAGACCAGATCTGGCGGAGCCAGCAGATCCACGGCTCAGACCAGATCTAGGGCGGAGCCAGCGGTGGAGCTTTAGGCGGCCTGGCGGAGCTTCAGCGGGGCCAGGCGACCCGACTGGGTGGGGGGGCGGAGCTCAGGCGGCCTGGCGGAGCTCCTCTCTGGTCGCGCGGTACTGTAGCTACAGTGTCGCGTTTTTAGGTTTTTGAAGCTCTGATACCAAATAGAATTAGAAAATGAATCTGAAATTAAACTTGTTCCATTCCTTGTTCACTTTGAGCCTATAAAGGCATTACATCTTACATCCATAACCTCACGAATCTCTATAATTCCTATCTTACCAAAAGGACCCTATAGTTCTATATATTGCATAAATCTCATAAATCTCAACAAATATCTTTCACATTCGTTCTCAATTTTTTGCCTCTTGTAAGTTGTAATAGACAATGTACGGTAAGACAACTCAAAACTGTCAAATGATTTTTTAATGTGTATATTACTCCTATTTACATTCGTTCTCAATGTGTTAAGGTTTTGTGTAAACAATTAAATTTGCACACTAATTGGATTTTCTCATGATAAGATCTTGTCCAAAATGTCATGATGCCAAAACTATACATATCCAATTAGACTTGATTGCTGCTTGATCCTCAAGAGCACCTAGCCAATACTGTGAATTATATTTGTTGACAAGGATCTCTTGGCAAATAGAGCTGTAGCTACTGAATTAGATATATTACTAATAACACTTTTTTTTTCATTTGATAATCTAACCTCATTGATGTCCTCAGCTGACTAAAAGTGCACTGCAACTCCTCTGGGGCATTTTTGCATTTCCTTCCTTTGAACTTGGTAGGAATATGTAGCCCTAAATTTTTCCAACTGCAGTTCTAGCGCTGGCCAACCCAAATAGCACTATCACTGCAATTTTAAAACCTGGTAATCAAATGTTCCAATTAATATGCAAGTTTGGTAAATAATTAGTAAAGGGAATCTTACACTAAAACAACTCAGCAAGGGACTAGTGTACATAATATTTGGTATTATTATATTCATTTAACAAGAGGTAAAAATCTCAACTAGTGTATCGAAGACTAAGTGATAAATTTGCTAATAATTTAAACAAATTAACAACAAGCTTTTCACTGGCATGCTTGTTAAGAAATTGGTGCAACCAAGTAACAAATCTGAAATTGCAGTTTAGTATAGTCCCCATTTTCAGTGAAAAAATTATCTGGTGAGGGAATTGACATCTAGCCCCCTCTCATTAACTTCTTTTGCTACGTATGTGCCAGTATGGTTACAGATGCAGTTAGTTCAGGACTAAACTGGGACAACATATTTTCTTATCCAAGTAAAGACAACAGATCACCCAGAGAACCCAAAAAAGCTGCCTCAACTGGTACCAAAGGTGAAAGATAAATTAGTGGTACTAATTAAAAGCAAAGCAGGTACTGCCCACCTGCACCACTTAAAGAAAATGAAAAGGATAAAAAAATAGCGAACAGAAAGAACTGCTATAAATAACTTCGGCTAACAACATTAGACACTTTAACATGGAATTTAGGAAAACTAGTCCCAGATAGAGTGGAACTTATTGTTAGAAATGCAGTTTGGATGCTTTGCGAATTTTGCGCACGTCCTTTGAAACCATAACTTTTAATTTGCTTTTTATATAAAAAAATTTGTTATTTATCTAATCAGCACGTCCTTTATCTAATATGGCATATAATCCTCTTTCCTCTGCATTCTTTCTGTAGGCAAAAATCAAAAGGAAAAAAACAAACTACGTACATTAGTTGAAGTTTGAGAAGACAAGAGATGGAAGTGACAATATTATTATCTGATGAATAACAGATTCCAATTTATTGCAAGAGCGTTTTATTAATTTTAAGAAATTGAAAAGAACGGACCTTGTGAATACAAAGTTGTGAAATAATGAACCACTATCCTACTGCACGTATCTGATTTCTTTCACAGCCAACGGCCACCACGGCCTTTAATTTTCTTCATTTTTAGAGAAGCAGGTAACTTCGGGAGTTCCTCCAGCAAATCAGCATTCCAGATTTCTAGCCTCCTAAGGGCAGTTAGCCTCGCCATTGTAGCAGGCAATGACTTCAGAGAGCTTGCATTGTTGATAATCAACTCCCTTAGAGAAGCAGGTAACTCCGGAAGCTCTTCCAGATTAGCTTCTTCGATTTCTAGCCTTTCAAGAGCAGTGAGCCTCGTCAGTGTATTAGCAGCCAATGACTTCAAAGAGCTTGCATCCCAAATATAGAGATCCCTTAGAGAAGCAGGTAACTCCGGGAGATGCTTCAGCCAATCAGCATGATGAATATGTAGCTTTTCAAGCATAGTGAGCCTCGCCAGTGTAGCAGGCAATGACTTCAGATATCTACTTAGCATTATAGTCAACGACCTTAATGAAGCAGGTAACTCTGGGAGATGCTCCAGCGAATGAGCTTGGGAGATTTCTAGCTCTTCAAGCACAGTGAGCCTCGCCATTGTTGCAGGCAATGACTTCAGAGAGTTTGCAGACCAGATGGTCAACTTCTTGAGGGTACTGTTGTTTTGTTGCAGCCATTGCTCTGGCAATTCCTCTGTACTTGAACAATCATGGACTGTCAGTTGGCTTACAAATTTGAGGCTTCTCAGTGGTTCAATAAAAAGGAGAGAGAGGTGATCGATTTCAAGATTAGAGAGCTTTAATGACGCCAAGTTGCTTCCATGGTTAACACCAAGTGCTTGTTCCCTAGATGAATGTTCGACGAGCTTGTCACATCCACCGATATTCCAACAACTAAGTGATCCAAAAGCATTTTCTGAGGAGGGAATACGAGAAATGTTTGCACAGTTATAAATCGAAAGATCAGTAAGAGTAGTGAGACGTGATGCTGACTCCAGCAGTGGCACATCAAGTTCACCGCAGTTTTCTATGTAAAGATTTGTGAGTGATGGGGGCAGGAGGTTGCTCTGGTTATTAACTGCCTTCAGCATTGGGCATTCCCTAATAGTTAAGTACAATAGCGACACAAATTTCCCAAAAGCATCTATTGGAATATCTACAAGATTCATGCAATCCTTGATATATATATACCGAAATGACTGAAAGTTTATGTTGTCTGGCTGCAGAAAACCATTCAATGCTGTTAATTTTGGGCAGTTTCTTATTTCCACATTTCTTAGTGATGATGATGTTGATGGCCCGCCCCTTGAGGCAGAACTTTGGTAATATCCTGGAAGAGCACTAACTCCAACATTCTTTATCAAAAAAGAATTCAGAGAAAGTGGTAGACTGGGACATTCGGTTAGATTTTGGCAATCTTTTATGGACAAGCAGCTTAGTGACAATAATTTCCCAAATGTATCTTCCGGTACCAATACCAGTTTCTCACAGCCGCTGATGGTTAATGTCACAATAGATTGCAAATCTAGGCTGTTTTGCTGCAAAAATCCATTCAAGGACATTAAGTTGGGGCAGCTTTGTATCTTCACTATTCTTAGTGATGATTTCAGGAATAATGGTTGAGGAGTGTTATTACCGGAAGTTTGGTGAAAATCCGGAAGAGCAGTCAGACTTACATTATGAATTCTAAATTCAATTAGAGAAAGGGGCATATTAGGTAACTTGTCCAAGTTTAGACAATTACATATATCAATACTTTCCAGATATGGCATTTGCCATGAAAACAATTGGTTTTTCCAAACAGGACAATTAGAAAATTTTAGAGATAACAAGTTTAAAGGGGACGAATCATTCATCCAGCTAGGAGATCTTTGGCCTTTATAATTCTCAACTGTCAATTTCATGAGATTTGGATGGGGTTGGAGGTAATTAATAATTTGCTCGGGGTTATCAAAATTGCTCTCTGAGGTCCATTTCAGAGAGAGCGATTGGAGATTAGTCTTCTCTAATAGGTTGGCACTCTTAGCTTCATTGGGATCCTCTATATTGTCAATGTTCTCAATGGAAAGGTGTTGAATATTGTTTAGTTTTTCCAATTCATTTATATGCTGACCACTCTCTTGTCCAACAAAAAAGGTTAACTCCCGTAGAGACATCAGCTTGTGGACTCCATGAATAGTTTGCATTATCTCCTTGGGAAGCCTTAGGTAACGCAACATAAGTAGATTGGTCATTTCAGTTGTTTCAATTCCCGAATGGGATGAATTATCACAACTTGTTGGAACCTCTAGTACTTGCAAATGATAAAGTTTGTAAACTGAAGCGAGGAATGAGTACTTATTGGATCTAGTGTCAATGGATAGGTAGCGAAGGTGTACTAAACAACTCATCTCTTCGGGCAATTCAAAGCTACCGTATCCATTTATTTTCAATAAACGTAAAGGTTTTTCGATTAAATTTCTCGGTAAAACAAAATATGAACCCTTTTCAATAATAATAACCAAACTACGTAAATTCCCAATATAAGCGACCCTGTTAATTTCACTTCCATGTACAGACACATGTCGTACAGTGCTGTGTATGGTAATAGATTTATCATGAGGCTCTATTCTACAACATTCCCCAATGGAAGCATTACGGGCCAAGTCATGCATCAAATCATGCATAACATACCATTCACCTTGCCATGATCTAGAATATTCAAAGAATGATTTCCTCAAAAGGAGATCGAAGTAATCTTCTCCAATATCTTCTGGGTTTTTTCCTTGGCTTGATTGTTCCCGAATAAATCCAGAGGCAATCCACATTTTGATCAAATCATCTTTATTAAACTGATGATCTTGAGGAAATATGCTACAAAACCTAAAGCATACCTGCAAATCTGCTGGTAAATGGTAGTAACTCAACTTCAAAACATCCATCACATCCTCTGCTTGCTCTAAGTTAAAAAGAGACCCGTGATTCAAAATTTTTCTCCAATACTGGTGGTCCATACGGGAATTCAGTAAGCTTCCGATTACTTTTGCTGCTAATGGACTATTTCGAAGCAATTTTAGTATTTGATCTGCAACTATCTGTAATTTTCGATAATTGTCAGGGTTAAAACCACGAAATGCATAGCTATAGAAGAGCAATCGCAACTCTTGCTCTCCTAAGCCTTTTAATGCTAAAGATTTATGCTGCGTATTTATCACATTAGCAAGCAATTTTGCCACAGATTTCATTCTAGTTGTTAATATGATTTTACTCCCTTGTTGTACAAACTTCAAAGGGGCAATCAGTTGTTCCCAATCGCACCTCCTCTTATCGTCCCATACATCATCTAGAACGAGAAGGACTTTCTTTGAAAGTACCATATCCTTCAAGCTCTCCTGCAGCGCATTTAATGGTTTACCACAATTAGTTTCGCTGAGCATTTTTCTCGTTACATCTTCAACACTGAAGTTGGTTGAAACACAAACCCAAATTGTTTTGTCAAATTGTTTTTCCTTCAACATCTCTTGATATGCAAATTGCGCAAGGGTGGTCTTCCCTTGTCCACCCACCCCGACAATACTAAAAGAAGAGAGGTGAGCATCAGTTGGTCGCTTCAGCCAATCAATTATCTTGTTCTTCTCAACTTCCCGGCCAAACACCTTATTTTCAGCTAAAAAGGAAGTTGTTTGCCCCTTCAAACCTTTACCGACTTCTTGCCCTGATTCCAAAAGACTATTAAAATTGGCAAGTTGGAGGAGATCTTCCACACCGTCAGCAGCCCGATTTAACATTGTTATAGCCTTCTTCAACCTCTCCAAAGGATCATTGGTAGTACACAGTTTTCTCTTCTTTGAGCTAGAAGCGGAGTCTTCCGCCTCATCTCGGTTTTTCACCATATCCTCCAGTTTTTTGTACGCCAACTCATCGAGCACATCTTCGGATGCTTCAACAGCCTGCCTAAATTGGTCAACCCATGAACCGGCACTTGGGTGCTTCATCTTGAGTGCTTCAGCAATGGCCATGACAGCTGTGATCTTGGGAAGAGCTGTCTGTAGCTTCTTGAGCTCGGCTTTGCTATCATCTGCGAGCATATGGCCATGCAAGTACGTATAACCCGTGCTGACAAGGTTCTCAACAACAGAGGACCCCGCGGTGCTGACAAGGTTTGAAACAGAGGAACCCACTAGTCTTGCAATGGTTGAAAGAGCCATCTCGAAGTTCCTTCTTCTCCTGGGTCACCTTCCTCAAATCAAAGCCAGTATGTTTTTTTTTTGTGTGTGTGTTTTGTGTTTCTTGGGAATGACAAGGAACAACTAGCAATTTTTTTTTTTTTTTTGCTCTAAACACGTACCAAATTGTTGGATTTAGAAATGAAGATAGCAGAAGGCAGCTTCTTTCAATAATAAAATAAAGGGAATGAATAGGCCAGAAACGAATATAACAAGAGATCAAGAGTTAGAGATTATGAAAACAGATACCGTGCATCAGATAACAAGAGATCGAGAGAGGGCTGAGATGAGAAACAGAGATTCGGAAAAAGCAAGCGCGTACCTTAGGGCAAGAGATCAGAGAGAGAGAGAGAGAGAGAGAGTCGGAAACAAAGATTGGTAGATAGATTGAAGGTAGTTGCAAAGAGATGGATTTAGCTGGGGAAAGAGAGAGAGAGAGAGAGAGGTGAACAGAGCATTATTGTAGATGGATAAATACTGTGTGGGTGTGGCGTTCACCGAGTTACAGCTGTAGTGATACAATTAATTGCCGTATTGGTGAATTCTTCAAAGTGGAAGCGTCAATGAGACTGACTCGCGGGCTGGTACAATTAATTGCTGTATTGTTAATCCGAGTCATCGCGGGCTGGTACAATTAATTACTTGTTTTTTCTTCCTTTGTCTTGTGGGACTAACGGACCATCCGGACAAAATCAAGTTTTTGAAACTTTGAATTCTTCCCAGTTTCCAAAGCTTGAATTCCAATTTGAAACAGATTTTTTTATTAATAAAAAAAAAAAAAAAAATATCGTCAAATGGGATCGTTTTGTCGGAAATTTAAAATCTAGTTAAAACGGGATCGTTTATCCCGTCCCACGGGACAAGACATTTTAAAACGTCCCACTAATCAACTCCCTTTACTAATAATCAAATTAACTAAACAGAAAAAAATCAGAGACGGTAAATTTGTTCCCGTCCAACCACAAAAAAAAAAAAAAACTCAGGATAGTGTAGATAGTCCCTTCCTAAGAGCGTATAAAAAAAATTAATCACGGAAACATACAATAAAGGTTAGATGCTTCATTAGATTATGTAAATTCGTAACCAATTCAAACAAAAAATCTTGGTTGGGATGGACCTTTATATCACGGACGGGATGGACCTTTATCAATTCAACCATAACAAAAGTTTCTGATTTTTTCTTTTTTTTTGATTCAGATCACTACAGCAAACTATAGTATCAGCGACCGGTATTAGCGACCAGTGAAGTCGCCGGTCGCTGAAAGTTTTTCTCTCCCAAAAAAATAAAAAACAAATGGTTTTGGCAACGACTACTTCTGCGACCGGCGCAAACACCTTTCAGCGACCGATTTGGCCCTTTCAGCGACCGATTTGGCCCGGTCTCTGAAGGTACCTCTAAAAATAACCCCCGCCAATCTTCCGACTCCCGCGCGTTTGGTTTAGCCCCAAAAAAAAAGACAGCCGACCGCGCTCCCGCGTTTCTTCTCTCTGTCTCTCTTCTCTCCGCTCATCTCTCTCTTTTTCCTCCGCTCTCACTCTCTCTCGTTTTTACTCTGCTCATGTGTTGAGAACAAACTCTCTTTCTCTCCTTTTTCCGTTTGCCTCTATCTTGGTGTTTACCGAAACCCTAGGGTTTTCGGTTTGTGTGCTTGTGTTTGCGATATGTTACTTTTGGTGCTTTGCTTGGTGTTTCGGGTGCCTAGCGGAGCCCCTTTCTGTGGTGTTGTTGATTTTGGCGGCCGAGGCGAGCTTTGACCTTCGTTGTGATTCTCTCTCTCTCGGGTAAATATTCAAACACCTTTTATTTTGATTTTTGTGAGATGATGTTGGGATTTGGGGAAGATTAAATTGTCTCACGCGAGTTGTTGATTTTCTCGGTGAGACGGTGACATTGGGGCTGTGCGGTTGCCTTTCTGTGTACTGGCTGCGGGTGTGCCTTTTTCCGATTTGCTGTTTCTGGTTTTTCCTTTGTTCTGGTTACTGGTACGCCCCGACTTGCTTGATTCTTTGGCTCCCTTGTCTCTGTTGCTGCTGTTTTTCTGGCACCGTACCAGTACTGGTACGGTGAGTTTGCGGGTTTCTGTTCTGTGGCTTGTTCCTTTTGTGTACTGGTACCGCACCGATACCAGTACACAATGGGTTATATGGCTTGCAAATTTAAGGGTTATATGGCTTGCAAATCTCTCTATTGTGTTTTTTGCCGAAGGTCAGAAATTTTTTCATTTGATGATCGAATACTTCCATGCAGGGATAAAGAAGAGACCGAAGGAGGTTCAGAGAGCAGCTGTGATACAGCCAAATTTATTGTCCCCGAAGTTTGATAGAGAGATGGGGAATGCTATGGGTATCCCTTTTTCCTTATTTTACATTGCTTTTGCACAATAGGCTGTCGATTGCGTTTAATTTGCTTGCAAAAATGCTATTGTCTTCCAGATATTGTTTATCCGGAGTCAAGCAGATGTTATTGCTTTACAAAAAGCTACTACCGGTATGTGAAGGGTACTGGCTCCTTACTGGCCACTTGTCAGGTACAATTAATGCTTCTAGCACGTTTCATTAATTATTCGTATTTAATCCCTTGGTAGTATTAATAGTTTTCAGCCTCATGTAGTAGCATCACTAAGGACTAAGCAATATATTTATACTGGTACATAAATGGGCATGATCAAGTCAATTGGCATTATCTCTTGTTTATCTCTTGTTTTGCAGAAATAATCAACATAATTGTGCAAAATCGCTTGAATTAGTATCTAGTCAATTGTGCAAAATCTCTTGTTTATCTCTGCCAACATGCATAGACCACATATTAATTGTATGATTTTTTTACTAAGGAACTTAATTTTTGTTATATTCTCACAAGGAAGGAGGATGATGACCATCAGATATAGGTTTGTATAGTTTAGATGTTATTTAGTACTTACATTGATGTTTGGTACTGTACAATGACTCATGTAGTTTAAAAGTTTTGTTTAGATGTTATTTGAGATTTAAATGTTTTGTTTAGATGTTATTTGAGATATGTTTGGTATATATGTTTGATTTTTGGTATGTTTGTTATGTTATTTGGTACTTGTATATTTGATATCTGTTGTGTTTGATATTTGGTGTGTTTGATATTTGGTATGTTGTGTGTTGGTACGTGTCGTACTAATTATTAAATGGTGCAAATTTAAATAAAAAAAAAAATTCAAAAACCTGACAGAAGACTTTCTGTGACCGGTTTTAAGTATACCGTTTCTTTGGTCGCAGATACCTTTTTCTGACGTCAGAAAAAATAACAGCGACAAAAAAAAGTGGTCGCAAAAAAAGTATCAGCGATCGGATGACGTCATTCAGCGACCGGTGACGTCATCAGAAGAGTATCTGCGACAATGCTTACAGCGACCAGGGTTTCAGCGATCGGTTTTCCGGTCGCAGAAAGTCTTTTCTGCTGTAGTGGATGGGATGAAGCTTACCGTCCCTGATTTTTTTTTTTTGGCCCGGACAGGATTGATCTTACCGTCTCATATATATTCCTTTGCTTAAAGAGTTGGGGTTATGTTGAGATTTATAATTGTATCAAGGGTTAAAATGGTAAAAGTGCAATTAGAGGATAATCTAGGGACCTATATGTAAACGGGTATATATACCCCAAATGTTGAATAAAGAATTAGGTTTTTGATTACAATTTGGTATCAGAGCTTCAGCCGCCTCTTTCTTCGCTCTGTCTTCGTCCCGCCCGATCCAACTTACGCGAACAAGAAAAAAGGAAGGAGCGCTTCCGCCAACCCAGTCCGCCTCCGCCAACTCCAGTCCGCCCTCTTCCGCCAGCACACAACAGAGGCGGACTCCCTCCTCTCAGTCGCCCGTGTGGGGGGGGGGGTTCGTTCCCCACAGCCCATGCCCATGAGGGGAGAAGGTTGATGGGTTAAAGTGCAGCTCTAAGTTCGGCACATGAACAAAACTGGAACAGGAGGTGTCCAGTTCGAACAAGGGGCTCAAGGACAGGATATGTCCAGTTTGGAGAATAGTGGATCTGCTACAGTAACGGGTACAGTATCCGCGGGGTACAGTACCGTGAATAGTGATTTCAGCAAATAGATTTTGTAGTGGTATTGTTTGATGTAATTTTTGTGTGTCGTGAGAAGAATTGTAACTTGTGCAATCGTGTGTGATCGAGTGAAGAAGATCAAGATCGGGTCGGATCAAGAAGAGGAAGGAAGTCACGTATAGACTTGGATCCTCGTGAGTGACCAATGGAGAAGCTTATCGAAAAGCTAGAGCCAGAGGATGTGAAGACATTGGTTCAGCTCTTGAGAGACTCTAAGGGGGCGAATACCTCGACATCGGGCCAACCACAGACGAAGTTGGATCTCCCACCAGTGGACATAAAACTTGATGGACCAGGGACTTATCTGAGCTGGTCACGACGGATCATATGGGCACTTCAGGGTAAGCGCCTCGACGGGTGGTTGACAGGGGAGAAGAGTGAGCCAGCACAGAACACAGCTGAGCGGGAGGATTGGAGATCCACACATGCGCTACTGTGTACCTGGTTGCTCAACTCGATGGTACAATCGATCTCTGTGACAGTTGATGGCCTCCAGAGTGTGCCGGATATATGGGCCAAACTGAAGAGGACCTATGCGGGGACAGAGAACAATATGCGAGTATTCCAGATTCAGAACCAGATAGATGAGGTGGTTCAGGGAGATAGGACGATCCAGGAGTATGCCGTAGATCTAGAGAGACTATGGGCAGACTATGACCACTTCTCGCCGAGGAAAAGTTGCAATGATCCGGAATGCAAGAAAGATGAGAGCTTTCATCAAGGAAGGACTATGCGGTTCTTGAAACATCTCAACCAAGCATTCGATTAGAGGAGATCAGTGCTCCTTGCTCAAGCGAAGATCCCCCCACTGGACGAGGCAATTGCGGCTATGATGCAGGAGGAGAGTCGCATGAAGTTGCACTCCGAAACTAGTGGAAGTGCGGGGATGCGTTCAGCCTTGACAGTCTCGAACTCAGGTATGACAGGGGTTCAGGGGGAGACTCGCAAGTGCTACAACTGTGGAGAAGTGAGGCACCTGAGCAAGGCTTGTCCTAAGCCACCTAAGGAGAGAGAGACAGGTGGGCGAGGACAGTCTGGAGGTCGTGGCCGTGGACGTGGGGGCCGTAGAGGAGGCAGAGGTGGAGGCTACCGGGCACATCTGATGGTAGATCC
The DNA here is from genome assembly GCA_025461045.1 of Carex parvula. Taxonomy (NCBI): domain Eukaryota; kingdom Viridiplantae; phylum Streptophyta; class Magnoliopsida; order Poales; family Cyperaceae; genus Carex; species Carex parvula. The sequence goes on along the minus strand of JAJGRW010001397.1, from coordinate 360,893 downwards.
ACCGGAGGAGGAGACAGGCTTCGCTGGCTTCACCGAGGAGGAGCATGAGCTCTTCGAGATGCTGAAGAGAAAGCAGAGAATGGTAGGTGATGGGGGAAAGAGGAGCATGTCAGACGAAACATCCACATCTGACACTAGGGGTAATTTTGCTTCTTCTGCTTATTCCGCCACAGGTATTGCACATGCTCTTGCCTCTAGACCTCCCACCAGAGCACTAGAATGGATCATAGATTCTGGTGCATCTCGACATGTGACAGGAGCTTCTAGTGAGTTCTCTTCTTATACTCACTTGAGCCCTCCAGAAAGTATTCAGACAGCGGATGGCACAGCCCAGCCTGTGGTTGGTAAGGGTACGGTTAAATGTACCGATTTAGTGGCTTTGTCCAATGTATTGCATGCTCCCTCATTTCCAGTGAATCTATTGTCTATCAGTGCTATTATCCTCCAACTAAATTGTGTTGTTTCTTTTGATATTCCCAAGGTGATCTTCAAGGAGAAGGGGACGGGCCGGAGACTTGGAACTGGCACTTGGCATAGAGGATTGTGGTACATGGATAGAGAGGGGATAGATTCAGCGCTGACATTCTTAGTAGAGAGGGCAGGAGTAGGAGGTTCTGGGATGACTGTAGAGGAGGTGTTACTACGGCATCATCAGCGTATGGGGCATACTTCATTTACTGTTTTGAGCCTGTTGTACCCTTCATTGTATGAAAGGGTAAATAAAGAAAAGTTAGTTTGTGAGGCTTGTGAGTTAGGGAAACACACCAGAAGCTCTTATCATAGCTCTGAAAATAAGAGTTCTGGGGTTTTTGATCTTATTCACTCTGATGTATGGGGGCCTTGTTCGGCAAATACAATTAATGGTTATAGATATTTTGTGACTTTTATTGATTGTTTTTCTCGTGTTACTTGGCTGTATTTGATGAAAAATAAGAGTGATGTGCTCGCTTGCTTCAAAGACTTCCACAAGGCAATTCAGACTCAATACGGTGCAATAGTGAAGGTATTGAGATCTGATAATGGGACAGAGTACACCAACAGGGCGTTTGGGGAGTACTTGTCTGCACAAGGGATACAACATCAGACTACATGTCCATATACACCGGCACAGAACGGGGTAGCAGAAAGGAAGAACAGACACCTTTTAGAGGTAGCCCGGTGTATGATGATATCGATGAATGTCCCGAAACACTTGTGGGGGCAAGCGGTCTTGACAGCTGCTCAGCTGATCAACAGGCTGCCCTCGAGAATATTGGATTGGAAGTCCCCTTGTGAGATGTTAAAGGGTGATAATGAAGGAGTTCTCCCTTTGAAAGTGTTTGGTTGTATGTGTTTCGTAAAAGACAACAGACCAACAGTGGGGAAGCTGGATCCTAGAGCAGTCAAATGTTGTCTTTGTAGGTTATTCTCCAACTCAGAAGGGGTACATGTGTTGGAGCCCAGTAGAGAAGCGGGTGTTTGTCAGTATGGATGTGACTTTCCGCGAGTCTGAGCCATACTACCCCTTGAGAGTGACCTCACCCTTTGGTGACTCGCCAGATAGTGGAGAAATAGGGCGAGAGGGGGAGAAATTAGAGGGTGAGAGACAGATTCAATTAGAGGGTCCTGTTTTGAGAAAAGAATCGCCTGAGGATGGGCCGCAAGAAGAAGAGGAAAGTGAAGTAGAAGGAGTAGAAGAGGGAGGAGAAGGAGAAACTCAGGCTCAGGGGGAGTTGAGGGTGTACCAGAGGAGGAGAAAGGTGAATATACCTATGTCTACACCACTCGTGCCAAGTTCCTTGTCCCGGCCTTCTCCGACTCCTGAGACACCTACACTAGACACCACAAACTCAGGTGATATGTTTCCTCTCTCTCCCACACAGACATTAAGGAGGACCTCTCGCAGTAATGCGGGAAATCCTCCTGATCGTTTTGGCTTTCCACATGAAAATGACCAGTCTATGAATTACTCTAACATATCACCTGAATATGGAGCATTCATTGCATCTTTGGATATTGTCTCTATACCCAAGTGTTGGCAGGTAGCAAAAGGGGACCCAAAGTGGAAGGCAGTCATGCATGAAGAACTGAGGGCACTCGACAAGAACTGCACATGGGAGTTAGTGCCACTACCAGCTGGGAAAAGGGCAGTTGGATGCAAGTGGGTTTTCACTGTGAAGCAAAATCCAGACGGGCAGGTCGAGCGCTACAAGGCACGCTTGGTGGCAAAAGGGTACAGTCAGACATATGGCATCGACTATGATGAGACTTTTGCACCCGTAGCTAAAATGAGTACCGTCCGGACCTTGATCTCTCTGGCAGTGAATGGTGGGTGGAAACTACACCAACTAGATGTGAAGAATGCATTTCTTCATGGGGATCTAGTGGAGGAGGTGTACATGGATATACCACCAGGATTTGGCACAGATGAGACAGTTGGCAAGGTCTGCAGATTGAAGAAGTCTCTTTATGGATTAAAGCAGTCTCCTCGAGCTTGGTTCGACAGGTTCAGGAGAGCTATGATAGGTATGAGATACTAGCAGATCAACACCGACCACACTGTGTTCTTTCGACGAAATAGGGGCCACATTACTATGCTCGCAGTATATGTGGATGACATGATCGTCACCAAAGATGATGAGAAGGAGATTGCTCAGCTCAAGGTGAGACTGGGCAAAGAGTTTGAGGTGAAAGATCTCGGCATGCTTCGATACTTTCTTGGGATCGAGATAGCTCGAGAAGCAGCGGGGATTGTTCTTTCTCAGAGAAAGTACGCACTAGATCTACTCACAGAGACAGGTATGTTGGGGTGCAAACCTGCAGTGGCACCGATCGACCAAAGGTTCAAGCTGAGTGCAGAGGCCGGAGAACCAGTTGATCGTGAGAGGTACCAGAGATTGGTAGGCAGGTTGATCTATCTGAGTCACACGCGTCCCGACATCTCTTTTGCAGTGAGCGTGGTGAATCGCTACATGCATGATCCGAGGAAGGGTCATATGGATGCGGTGTACCAGATCTTGAGGTATTTGAAGAGTGCCCCTGGAAAAGGACTGATATTTAGGAAGAATGGCTACTGTGATTCTGATTGGGCTAGCTGTGCCGATGATAGAAGGTCCACCTCAGGTTACTGCATTTTTGTAGAAGGCAACTTGGTCTCTTGGAAGAGCAAGAAACAGTCTTTGGTGGCAAGATCGACAGCAGAAGCAGAGTACCGAGCTATGGCCTTGGGAGTTGCAGAGTTGCTGTGGCTGAAGAGTATGTTGGTGGAGCTAAAGATGGATAAAGGAGACAAAATGAAGTTGTGGTGCGACAACAAGTCGGCCATCAGCATTGCCAACAATCCAGTGCAACATGATAGAACCAAGCATATTGAGATCGATAGGTTCTTCATCAAGGAGAAGTTGAACAGTGGACTACTAGAGTTAGGTCATGTTTCAACTAAAGACCAGGCAGCAGATTGTCTGACGAAAGGACTCAATTCGTTAGACTTAGCTAGAGGTTGTGACAAGATGGGCTTAGTGGATATCTTTCGCCCATCTTGAGGGGGAGTGTTGAGATTTATAATTGTACCAAGGGTTAAAATAGTAAAAGTGCAATTAGAGGATAATCTAGGGACCTATATGTAAACGGGTATATATACCCCAAATGTTGAATAAAGAATTAGGTTTTTGAATACAATTGGTTATGATTTAAATTAGTGGGACGGAATAAAACAACCCGTTTTACTTACATATCGAATTTCTGCCAAAACTATCCCGTTTCGCGATATATATATATTTTTTTATTAATAAAAATTTCATACAGGGCTCGCACTTCTTCCCTTTTTTCTAAAATGGAGCTCTCCAGTGTCTTTCCTTCTGCTCTTTATTTTTAATTAAAAATTATAAACTTTGAGTTTGTCTTTGATTTTGATATGTTATTTTCTTAAATTTAAATTGTAAACTTAAATAAATTAACTTAAATTATAAACTTAATTAAATTATTCATTTATTTTCATATTTAAATTTTCTTCATTAGTATTTTTTATTTTAAAGTAGATATAACTCAATTATTTGACAATTATTCATTTCGTACCCGTATTCGTATCCGCTCATTAAAAAAATGGATACGGATTTGATATCAGCATTATCCGCTTGAAATCCACTCCGTTTACACCCCTATGTACATACGAGATCAAAAGAGTTTAATTTATAATGTTATTTTGTTCTACCGTAAGTTACTCATTCAAGTCAAATTTAACGTTAGCATATCAGCTAACACATTAACAAGTCAAATTTAATTTATTTTTGTTATGATTGAACGGTCCAAAGTACTCAATAAGATCTACATATACAAATATTGTAGAATACAAAAATTTACTATTTTTTACAATTTTTTACTAAATTTTTTTTTTATAAATTTATCATGTTTGATATGCATATATTCATATTTTATATAATTTTAGGTCACCATTAAATTTAAAAGTCACAAATAATAATGATATTAAGTTGAGTGTATAACATATTGTTCAGGTTATATAAGAACTTTTTTATTTCACTGTAGCACCTTTAAATAAATAATTGATTGTATTTTTTCTAACAATGGAAACAAAATTATTTGAACCAAATATTTTTGAATGAAAAATTCAGATATATAATTCTAGACGACAATCCTGGAAACTTCTCGGTTAGACATCTCGAGGTGGAAAGAAAATATCTCATACCCACTGGCCACTACGCCACTACAAACCCTTCATATGCACAAAGAATAATATATATTATATATCTCACACCCACTACAAACCTTACTCGCATCATCTGAGATATCTCAAATTTTGAATGGATCTGTTAAAATTCTGAACCATTCAAATCTTTTCTGCACGAATCTCAAAGCAGATTACAACTGAACCCTCTATCTCAAATGAGAACGGAGTAGGTCCGATGCCCATCGGACCTACTTTTAGGTTCAACGAGCATGATGACCGTCCGGTCTAATTTTAGTTTGTGCGCACGAAAATTGAAACAGATTAGCACGAAGTTTAAAGGGTTCTGTACGAATCTTAAGGCAAATCAACAGTGATTAAACCCATCGAACCAGAGTAGGTCCGATGCCCATCGGACCTTCTCTCAAGTGATTCCAAATAGATACCGAATAGAATTCAAATAGCCTCTTGGTTAGGCTAAGTGCATTTTTTTTTTTTAAAACTAGACAGTGACCGTCTAGTGAAAGAAAAGAAGAAAATTACAAGCAACACATCCTAATACATCATGAGCTACGCTAATTTGAAAAAAAGTTGCCAGTATCTAACATTGTAAACTCCCTCCTGTACCTCGTTTTTTACTAGTTTTTTAGATAGGTAGAAAATCACTGTTTTTGGATGATCCAGAATTTTCAGATCAAGTGATTTTCTACCTATCTTAAAATATAGTAAACAAAATCGAAAACATATAAAATTTAGTCTGCAAGTACATATTCATGTGGAAATTACGTTGAACGGTTCGGATCGACCATTAAAATTTTCAAAATGAAAATATGACTGTGGTACAGACTAATCCATGTTACCATAGACTCACTCAAAAATAAATGCTCTACTTTGAACCCATAATTTTGCAACAGTCTACACAATGTACAATTTGCAATTTTTTTTTGTGCGCAACAGAAAGTCATTAGCGACAGCCCAAACTTTAGAGAGAGATTTGGTGCACTAATGGACATTCAAAGTGATTTATGTGTGCAATTCAAAATTGTAGTCCAAAAAATAGAAAGCAAATAAGAAAAGAAAAATAAAATCAATTAGAAACATAGGCCGAATTAGTTATCTATCGCTCTTCGGTGAAACATAACACAATCATGTTAAAAAAAACGCCGCTCTCAGTGACAAAGAGAGGTGACTCTGCTTTGTTTAAAGAAAAACTGCAATGCAGAGAGGCTCTCAGCTCCTCCGCCGCTGACCACTGCAGTTCCTGGCCTCCTCATCTCCTCCAGTCTACTGACCGCTTATAAGTTAAAATCCTAACTTTTTTGATTTTCTGGTCTTATGAAATTACAAATTAGGGTTTAGAACTTTAGATTGAGATGGAGATCAATGGATGATTTGTCGGTTACTTTATTAAGAGAGATTTGTTTAATGGTGTGAACAATGAAAAAATTATGCACAGATTCAAACTATCAAAACTATTTTGTTTAATGGTGTGGAGAAGAGCTTGTTTTATCGACTTAACTATCTAGTATTCAGTCTTATTTTTTTTTTTTTTTTGAGTAAAGTTGGAGGTCAAGCTACCCAACTATTTAATACTCTTGTTATTACAACAAATGATTTCTTCTATCTGAGTTTCGAACCCATGACTTTCCACATAGAGACTATGTACCTTTGCCACTAGACCAAAGATTAATTCTTTAGTATCTAGTCTTGTTATTTTTTGTTTTTTAATATATAAAAGGATACTATTTTTTTATTATATAAAATAATATTATTTTGTTATTTTGTTATTATGTTTTATCTAATATTTAATTCTTTAATGAATTTAAATCCAGTTAACTATGTAAATCCAATTCATAATTTATTGCTCTACTCTGATAAAAACATTTCATCTTGCATACGGCCCTGGCAACAGATCATGCAAAGTTATAACACAGTTGGGCATCGCAAGTTGCACTTTTTGTTTCCGATTAATACAAAATTCAATTCAATTACATCTCTTTGTATTTTTTCTTTTTCGGTATCTTGATCTTCTTTTACAAAACGCACAACGCCGTAGAATTTTAGTGATATTCAAAAAAATCTGAACCGTGAGATGATGAAAATTATCTAAAGAGATGAGTCATGTAAGAATTGTATGGAGGAGTTGCACAACTTATTTTATTGTTTATTCATATGTGAGACAAACAAAATATTTTTTTTTTTAAAGTTCAATATCTAGAAGCCGAACGAACATACATGCTCCAAAATTTCTTTACTATAGAAGTTTTAGGGCATAATTTTTCATCTCTTGATTTTGTAGAAAAAAAAGTATAAAAAAAACCTAACTCGGTCAATAAATTATTCGGTGCTTGTTGTTGTAGGTCTGTGACAAAAAAAATTGAATGATAATTATATAGGTAAGATATAGAGCTGAACATTTGTGTCTTTTTCTTTGAAAATATTTATAATAAAATTTCTTTCCATCCGTTACACTCAAATTGAGAGGAAAATCGATTCTACTAACTAAAATCATGCAAAGTTAAACCATTCCCATTTTGTATCCCTCATTTCCGCTATAATTTTGTCAACTAAACACAATTTGATGCAATATCATGTTTTTCAATGTATCCACTACGAAGTTAAGATTATTTTTGAAAAATTCTGAAAGAGAGGTACGAGGAAGCAACTAAGTAATCGCTCTGCATTGCTTAATCCAGCATTTTTTTTAATTAATTTCAATTGAAAAAAACAGAAATTGAAATAAGGAATCTGAGAACGGCTTCACAAATGAAGGATGCGAATTGGGGTCTACTCCTAAGCGATCCACATATAGGGAGCATAAATAATCCGAAATTTTTATTAATAGAAAAATAAAATAAAAAAATATTGACATCGAAGAACATTTTTGCTGAAATTCGAGATGTAGCAAAAACGTCCATAACGTTCAGGGCACTGTAGCTGGACGTTATGGTCGATAACGTCTAGTTAATCTGATCGCTAATGATCTCTAATTAACAAAAAACACTATAACTGCACGTTATGGTCCATAACGTCGGCTACAGTGTTTTTTTTTTTTTGCTTGCTTCAGTTTGCAACTTTTTTGAAAAAAACCCACTGTAGCTGGACATTATAGACCGTAACGTCCAGCTACAGTGTTTTTTGTTAATTAGAGATCATTAGTAATCAGATTAACTGGACGTTATGGTTTATAACGTCCAGCTACAGTACCCTGGACGTTATGAACCATCACGTTTTTGCTACATCTCGAATTCTAGCGAAAACGTTTTTCGATGTCGATATTTTTTATTTTATTTTCTATTAATAAAAATTTCGGCATAAATAATTGTACATGACACGAAAGATCCATAACCCATCCAAACTAAAATATAGTGATTAATTAACTTAACACATCAAGTACAAAACCAGCTATCATAAGATTATAGTTTGTTTTACAAAAATCAAGATACGAAAAGAAAGTTGCAATTCCTTATTATTATTACTTTTTTTAAAACAAAGGCTGCTATACAGTCCGTTGTATTAATAACCAGTAACCAGTACATGGTGAGGAACTACTGAAAAAATCGAAATTAAGCCTTGAACCTAGAAAAACCCATGGGGATCCCTCAATTGCCTCAGTCACACACACTCCCTTCTTTATAAACTAGCTACTGAACTCTACTAACTGATCCATTAGTGGGAAGTAGCAGGGTTTCAGTACATACTGCTTTGCATCATTGGTGAGGGATCCCAAACTCAAAACCTTAACCCAAACCCAAATAAGAAAACTGCCTACTGGTACACATGTACCGTATTTTAGTCTATCATCTCACATAGCATTTAATTACATCTCAAAGCTTTTAAAAAGAAACCAAAATCCAAACATCTACTCAACAATGCAGTTAAATAAAACATAGAAATCGGTTCTTTTCACAGACCACATAGTTACTAAAGAGACTATCTCATGTTACTGTCAACCCTTCCATTGGTACCATCTGTACCAGTCAATCTTGCCTCTCATCCAAGGTCAGTGCATTAAGTGGGGGCAATACACTGTAATGGAATCATATCCATATCTCCAGGTCTCCACTTTTTAAGTTTTGATGACTTTGCAGCAGCTTTGTCACCTCCTTTTTTCATATTTCCTGTCCAAAGATCCATTGAAGCAGATATTATTCCTCAACTTCCAAACAGTCTAACATACTGCACTAAACATTATTAATAAAGCATGTTGCTAAATAGTATTAATTAAATTGCAATGTATATTGAACCTCATCATCAAATGAGTGCCAGTTTTCAAACTGATCTTGACAAGCACCCATTTAAAACCAAATCTGAACCATTTTGAACCATTCGGTGAAATAAGAGTATTACGAAAAAATAAATATAATCACTTTGTGTTAAGTTTATTACTGAATATATTAAACTGTAATGAGAGAATTAGATATCCTGAGCCCTTCCCTCTCTTTCATCAATTTCACACGTTATGTTCCCATCTCCCCCTCAATTCCATCAAATTCAATAAGGGTTACAATGAAGCAATAAGTGTTACTTCTTAGATTTTGGAAATTTTTCCATTAGATTGATGACTTTATTGTTAGTTGTCTTCCAGTGTGCTTGTTTGGATTTTCACCCTACAATCTTTTTACCCAGATTTGGAACAGTTGCAGTACATTTTAGATTGTTCTAACACAAGATTGTATTTTGCTCAGGTAGGAAAAATGATGGGATCTGATGCAATTAATATACCCATAATGGAAGGGTTTTTTTTGTAAATGTCTCTTATTCCTGTAATACCATCCGATAATTTTTGTAGAAAACATAAAAAGAGTAGGAAACTTCCTAGAATTTTAAAATAATTTTTTTTCCAAATCTCCTTCCATTCGATATATTTCTAATTTTTTTTTTTTTGGGGTGGGGGGTTGTTGAAGGAAGTAGACAACTAAGGATATCGACTATTGCGTGAAAGGTCGGATGGGATATATGATATTTTTTCACCCAAATACAGAGAAGGTTGACTTATCACCTTCAATATCTCTGCCGCCACTATCTGACAAGTGTAATCCGTTTCTGCATCAATTAATTTTTAAAAATTATCAACATGCAAACAAGCCAACCTGTTTATTATTTTTATTCACTAGTGAAAATGTATGTGATCAGCTTACATAAAGCATGTATCATCCCAGTCTCAACGCTTTTGTATTGCTCTAAACAAGTTTATAACTTTGAAGCTTGTGTCTGTGCGGCTCAGTTCAATGCACATTTCTCTAGTGTACTGTACATGCTTCATATGTCCTAATTCAGGGGGATAAAATTCAAATAAATAACTCTGCACATATGTGGTGATATAAGAAATAAAACTGAAAGGGTGATGCATAATAGGTTAGCTTGATAAATCACCTTGCTGATTCAACAAGCATTTTCTCACTGACTGGAGGGCAGCTAATTAGGAGAACTACACGTGTCATCTCAGATAAACCCTGCATGTGAAGGAACTAGATTTATTAGTACAATCCACATAAGGCATGCAAATTCAGGTAAAAGGAAAAATTTCTGTATCAGAAAAATATTGTTTCCATGTGCAATTAAGCTGGAATTTATTTTAATTTTACTACATGCAATTCCTAATTTTGGAAATACGGTCATGTCTTAGATCGGGCTAAAATGTTGGAAACTTGGCTGTATGCTGCATCCTTTTCTGGTACAAACTGGTATAGAGAAACTGTTTTTCCTCAAAAAAAAAAAAATAAGTACAGAAAAACTGTTGACAGAAAATACTGGTAAACAGAAAACTGATTTTTCAAAATGCTCAATTGTATTTTCTCATACAACAAAATTACAGAAGTTCATACCTACTTAATGTACTACCTAACAATAACCACCCACAACTTTCAAAAAAATACAGTTTAATCTAAATATAACATCTACTTTTCCGACACTGCCCCTGCTGTGCATTATGCAGAAAAAATGCTATTACATGACTTAAGAAATTAGTGCAACCAAGTAACAAATACTATGACACAACCCAGATGAAAGTATGGTTTAACAACCAATTGATTTGAAATATTAATTTTATCCCAACATATTAGCCCAGCTGACCTGATGTCATGGAAATGAGCCCCATGAACATATCCTACAATGTGGAAAAACCAGGGTTGAAACCCATCCACCAATAAACTAGGGCAGTGCAATCAGTTTACATTTCATCAGACAAAACTAAGTCGATCTATATGCCTGCATCCATAATTATCCGCTAAACACATCTGAAATTGCAGTTTAGTATAGTGCCCATTTTTTGTGAAAATTTATCAGGTGAGACATCTAGCCCCCTCTCATTAACAACTCTTGCTACATCTGGTACAAGTACTGTGCCAGTATGGTTACAGATGCAGTTAGTTCAGGACTAAACTGGGACAACATATTTTCTTATCCAAGTAAAGACAACAGATCACCCAGAGAACCCAAAAAAGTTGACTCAACTGGTACCAAAGGTGAAAGATAAATTTGTGGTACTAATTAAAAGCAAAGGAGGTACTGCCCATCCTGCACCACTTAAAGAACATGAAAAGGATAAAAAAAATAGCAAAAGGAAAGAACTGCTATAAATAACTTCGGCTAACAACATCAGACACTTTAACATGGAATATAGGCAAAACTAGTCCCTGATAGTGGAACTTATTGTTAGAAATGCAGTTTGGATGCTTTGTGAATTTTGTGCACGTCCTTTCAAACCATAACTTTTAATTTGCTTTTTATATAAAAAAACTCGTTATTCATCTAATCAGCACATCCTTTGTGAAGTTTTCTGTTGTGTAGTTTCAACTGTTTCAGTTCTTTTTTGAAAACATTTTTCGTGTCTTTTTGTAATTTGAATTGTTATTCATCTAATCAGAACTTCTAAATTTTTTTTGTTGGCCCTTCTTCTTTTATCCGGACTTGGGACCAGTTATATCATTCAAACATAGGCGGAGTTAAAAAATATGATAAAATATGTTAGCATCTCAAATTAAAAATAAAAAAATGTAGAACAGATAGCTTGGAAATAAGGAGGGATGTATACAGTATACCTGCATGGAAGGCCACTTGTTTGAAAGTGCATATATGGCATATAATCCTCTTTTCTCGGCATTATTTCTGTAGGCAAAAATCAAAAGGAAAAAGGAAAAAGAAAAAAAAATTACGTACATTAGTTGAAGTTTGAGAAGACAAGAGATGGAAGTGACAATATTATTATCTGATGAATACAGATTCCAATTTATTGCAAGAGCCTTCTTTAATTTTAAGAAATTGAAAAGAACGTACCTTGTGAATACAAAGTTGTGAAGTAATGAACCACTATCCTACCGCACGTATCTGATTTCTTTCACAGCCAACGGCCACCACGGCCTTCAATTTTCTTCATTGTTAGAGAAGCAGGTAACTTTGGGAGTTCCTCCAGCAAATCAGCTTTCCGGATTTCTAGCTTCCTAAGGGCAGTTAGCCTCGCCATTGTAGCAGGTAATGACTTCAGAGAGCTTGCATCGTTGATAATCAATTCCCTTAGGGAAGCAGGTAACTCCGGAAGCTCTTCCAGATTAGCTTGTCCGATTTCTAGCCTTTCAAGAGCAGTGAGACTAACCAGTGTAGCAGCCACTGACTTCAAAGAGCTTGCATTCCCAATATAGATATCCCTTAGAGAAGCAGGTAACTCCGGGAGATGCTTCAGCCAATCAGCATGATCAATATGTAGCTTTTCAAGCATAGTGAGCCCCGCCAGTGTAGCAGGCAATGACTTCAGAGATCTACTTAGTCGTATAGTCAACGACCTTAATGAAGCAGGTAACTCTGGGAGATGCTCCAGTGAGTCAGCTTGGAAGATTTCTAGCTCTTCAAGCACAGTGAGCCTCGCCATTGTTGCAGGCAATGACTTCAGAGAGTCTGCAGACCAGATGATCAACTTCTTGAGGGTACTGTTGTTTTGCTGCAGCCATTGCTCCGGCAATTCCACTATACTTGGACAATCCCTGACTATCAGTTCGCTAACAAATTTGAGGCTTCTCAGTGGTTCAATAAGAAGGAGAGAGAGGTGATCGATTCTAAGATTAGAGAGCTTTAATGACGCCAAGTTGCTTCCTTGGTTAAGACCAAGTGCTTGTTCCCTAGATGAATGTTCGACGAGCTTGTCACATCCACGGATAGACCAATGACTAAGGGATCCAAAAGCATTTACTGAGGAGGGAATACGAGAAATGTTTGCACATTTAGAAATCGAAAGAGCAGTAAGAGTAGTGAGACGTGATGCTGACTCCAGCAGTGGCACATCAAGTTCACCGCACTCTATTATGAAAAGATTTTTGAGTGACGGGGGCAGGAGGTTGCTCTGGTTATCAACTGCCTTTAGCATTGGGCAATTGACAATAAATAAGTACATTAGCGACACAAATTTGCCAAAAGCACCTATTGGAATATCTACAAGATTCTTGCAATCCATGATTTCCATATACCAAACTGACTGAAAGTTTATGTTGTCTGGCTGCAGAAAACCATTCAATGCGGTTAATTTTGGGCAGTTTATTATTTCCACACTTGTTAGTGATGATGATGTTGATGGCCTGCCCCATGAGTAAGAACTTCGGTAATATCGTGGAAGAGCACTAACTCCAACATTCACTATCGAAAAAGATTCCAGAGCAAATGGTAGCCTGGGACATTCGGTTAGATTTTGGCAATCTTTTATGCTCAAGTAACTTAATGACAATAATTTCCCAAATGTACCTACTGGTACCAATACCAGTTTCTCACAGCCGCTGATGATTAATGTCACAATAGATTGCAAATCTAGGCTGTCTTGCTGCAAAAATCCATTCAAGGACATTAAGTTGGGGCAGCTTTCTATCACCACTTCTCTTAGTGATGATTTCAGGGATAATGGTTGAGGAGTGTTATTACCAAAAGTTTGGTGCATTTCCGGAAGAGCGGTCAGACTTACATTATGAACTCTAAATTCAATTAGAGAAAGGGGCATATTAGGTAACTGGTCCAAGTTTACACAATTACATATATCAATGCTTTCCAGATATGGCATTTGCCATGAAAACAATTGGTTTTTCCAAACAGGACAACTAGAAAATTTTAGAGATGACAAGTTTAAAGGGGACGAATCATTCATCCAGCTAGGAGATCTTTGGCCTTTATAATTCTCAACTGTCAATTTCATGAGATTTGGATGGGGTTGGAGGTAATTAATAATTTGCTCGGGGTTATCAAAATTGCTCTCTGAGGTCCATTTCAGGGAGAGCGATATGAGATTAGTCTTCTCTAATAGGTTGGCACTCTTAGCTTCATTGGGATCCTCTATATTATCAATGTTCTCAATGGAAAGGTGTTGAATACTGTTTAGTTTTTCCAATTCATTTATATGTTGACCACTCTCTTGTCCAACAAAAAAGGTTAACTCCCGTAGAGACGTCAGCTTGTGGACTCCATGAATAGTTTGCATTATCTCCTTGGGAAGCCTTAGGTAACGCAACATAAGTAGATTGGTCATTCCAGTTGTTTCAATTCCCGAATAGGATGAATTATCACAACTTGTTGGAAACTCTAGTACTTGCAAATGATAAAGTTTGTAAACTGAAGCGAGGAATGAGTACTTAACGGATTCAGTGTCAATCGATAGGTAGCGAAGGTGTACCAAACAACTCATCTCTTCGGGCAATTCAAAGCTACCGTATCCATTTATTTTCAATAAACGTAAAGGTTTTTTGATTAAATTTCTCGGTAAAACAAAATATGAATCCTTTTCAATAATAATAACCAAACTACGTAAATTCCCAAGATAAGAGACCCTGTGAATTTCACTTCCATGTACAGACACATGTCGTACAGTGCTGTGTATGGTAATAGATTTATCATTAGGCTCTATTCTACAACATTCCCCAATGGAAACATTACGGGCCAAGTCATGCATCAAATCATGCATAACATACCTTTCACCTTTCCTTGTTCTAGTATATTCAAAGAATGATTTCCTCAAAAGGAGATTGAAGTAATCTTCTCCAATATCTTCTGGGTTTTTTCCTTGGCTTGATTGTTGCTGGATAAATCCAGAGGCGATCCACATTTTGATCAAATCATCTTTATTAAACTGATGATCTTGAGAAAATATGCTACAAAACCTAAAGCATACCTGCAAATCTACTGGTAAATGGTAGTAACTCAACTTCAAAACATCCATCACATCCTCTGCTTGCTCTAAGTTAAAAAGAGACCCGTGGTTCAAAATTTTTCTCCAATACTGGTGGTCCATACGGGAATTCAGTAAGCTTCCGATTACCTTTGCTGCTAATGGACTACTTCGAAGCAATTTTAGTATTTGATCTGCAACTAATTGTAATTTTCGATGATTGTCAGGGTTAAAACCACGAAATGCATAGCTATAGAAGAGCAATCGCAACTCTTGCTCTCCTAAGCCTTCTAATGCAAGAGATTCATGCTCCGTATTTATCACATTAGCAAGCAATTCTGCCACAGATTTCATTCTAGTTGTCAATATGATTTTACTCCCTTGTTGTACAAACTTCAAAGGGGCGATCAGTTGCTCCCAATCGATCCTCCTCTTATCATCCCATACATCATCTAGAACGAGAAGGACTTTCTTTGAAAGTACCATATCCTTCAAGCTCTCCTGAAGCGCATTTAATGGTTTACCACAATTAGTTTCGTTGAGCATTTTTCTCGTTACATCTTCAACACTGAAGTTGGTTGAAACACAAACCCAAATTGTTTTGTCAAATTGTTTTTCCTTCAACATCTCTTGATATGCAAATTGCGCAAGGGTGGTCTTCCCTTGTCCACCCACCCCGACAATACCAAAAGAAGAGAGGCGAGCATCAGTTGGTCGCTTCAGCCAATCAATTATCGTGTTCTTCTCAACTTCCCTGCCAAACACCTCATTTTCAGCTAAAAAGGAAGTAGTTTGCCCCTTCAAAACTTTACCGACTTCTTGCCCTGATTCCGAAAGATTATAAAAATTGGCAAGTTGGAGGAGATCTTCCACACCGTCAGTAGCCCGATTTAACATTGTTATAGCCTCCTTCAACCTCTCCAAAGAATCATTGGTTAAACACAATTTTCTCTTCTTTGAGCTAGAAGCGGAGTCTTCCGCCTCATCTCGGTTTTTCACCATATCCTCCAGTTTTTTGTACTCCAACTCATCGAGCACGTCTTCGGATGCTTCAACAGCCTGCCTAAATTGGTCAACCCATGAACCGGCACTTGGGTGCTTCATCTTGAGTGCTTCAGCAATGGCCATGACAGCTGTGATCTTGGGAAGAGCTGTCTGTAGCTTCTTTAGCTCGGCTTCGCTATCATCTGCAAGCATATGGCTATGCAAGTACGAATAACCCGTGTTGACAAGGTTCTCAACAACAGAGGACCCTGCAGTGCTGACAAGGTTCGAAACAGCGGAACCCGCTAGGCTTGCAATGGTCGAAAGAGCCATCTCGAAGTTCCTTCTTCTCCTGGGTCACCTTCCTCAAATCAAAGCCGGTATTTTTTTTTTTGTGTGTGTTTTGTGTTTCTTGGGAATGACAAGGAACAACTAGCAATTTTTTTTTTTTTTATGTACCAAATTGTTGGATTTAGAAATGAAGATAGCAAAAGGCAGCTTCTTTCAATAATAAAATAAAGGGAATGAATAGGCCAGAAACGAAGATAACAAGAGATCAAGAGTTAGAGATTCAGGAAACGGATACCGTGCATCAGAAGACAAGAGATCGAGAGAGAGGGCTGAGATGAGAAACAGAGATTTGGAAAACACAAACGCGTACCCTACAGCAACAAGAAATCAGAGAGAGAGAGAGAGAGTCGGAAACAGAGATTGGTAGATAGATTGAAGGTAGTTGCAAAGAGATGAATAATAGATCACTAGATAGATTGACTGCTGTAAGTCTGTAACAGAGGTTGCTTGATTGAATTTAGCTGGGGAAAGAAAGAGAGAGAGAGGTGAACAGAGCGCACTAGAGCTTGACTTGAAACTCACTCTCAAGTCTACAAAGCATTATTGTAGATTGACAGATACTATGTGGCATTCACCGTGTTACAAGCTGTAGTGATATCCCTGAATGATATGAATACAATACAAGTACTTGGTAAAGGCAATGGGGAAGCGTCAATGACTTGCCGCACTATGTATTGGATTTTCCAAGAAAAACTTCTTTTTTCTTTTTGAAACTTGAGCGACTTTTGTCGGGGCTGGTAGAAGCACTTTTTTAAATGGAACAGAGGGGCCTTCCTTTTTTTAGTTTTATGGGATATCCTACTCTGCAATCCTTGATCTATTCGAACTTGTAGACTTTTGGCTCAGACAATTAATTAAACAAAAAAATAAAATTTTAAAGAAGATGATAAAAAAAGAGTTTAATTTATCATGTACAATATTGATACAAGATCAAAAGAGTTTAATTTATAATGTTATTTTATTCTACCGTAAGTTACTCATTCAAGTCAAATTTAATGTTAGCATATCAGCTAACACATTAAAGTACTCAATAAGATATACGTATATAAATATTGTAGAATACAAAAATTACAAATTTTATAATATTTTACTAAATTTATCATGTTTGATATGCATTATTTATATTATTTTAGGTTCAACATTAAATTTAAAAGTCACAAATAATAATGATATTAAGTTGAGTGTTTAACATATTGTTCAAGCTATATAAGAACATTTTTATTTCACTGTAATACCAGTAAAAAATAATCGATTGTACTTTCTCTAATTAACAATGGAAACAAAATCATTTGAACCAAATATTTTTGAAAGAAAAATTCAGATCTACAATTCCGGAAACTTCTCGGTTAGACATCTCGAGGTGGGAAGAAATATCTCATACCCCCTACAAAGTACAAACCCTTCATATGCACAAAGAATAATATAATATATATCTCACACCCAGTACAAACCTTATTTGCATCATTGATATCTCAAATTTTGAATGGATCTGTTAAAATTCTGAACCATTCAAATCTTTTCTGCACGAATCTCAAAGCATATTGCAACTGACCCTCCATTTCAAATAGGTACCCAATAGAATTTGGCTCCGTTGATGGACAGATATCCTCCCAGGTACCTGACTCAAGCAAATTGCAACGGCCGGCTCAGATTAATTCTATCTGGACAAAAGTCAATCCGGTACCTATTGAGACTGTGGGGGGTCTGTTTGAGATTCGTGTCATGTTAAATGGATCGTCCAATCGTAATTTGCTTGAGTCAAGTAACCTGAGGTGACGTGAATTCTCGTTGATAGCCTCTTGGTTAGGCAAGTGCATTTTTTTTTTGGAAAAACTAGACAGTGGCTGTCTAGTGAAAGAAAAGAAGTAGAAAACTACAAGCAACACATCATAATACATTATGAGCTCCGCTAATTTGAAAAGAATTGTCAGTATCTAACAATGCAGCAGGATCCGAAAAGTAATTCTAAAATTCCTACAATTTGAATCCGGCCATCCAACTATTTCGAGATACGTGTACAGAAAAACCAGTTGTTTTGAGATGCGTTCTCGAAAAAAATTCAACAATTTAGTTTGAATTGTAAGAATTTTCAAAGTTACTGTTCACTGGTTCTGGATTACAACAGATTTATTTCCAACAATGCAAACTCCACAGCTGCGATGATTTAATTTCTTTCCTACACCCAATTATTTCTTTGTTTCCAAAGATTCCTGTTTACAAAAAATGAACGATATTATTGTAGGTAACTAGGTAAGTGCATTATTGTAGGTATTATATTATTGTTTGTGCATATGGAGGGTTTGAAGTGGGTGTAAGATCAGTGGCGAAATCAGAAATTTTGTCAGAGGTAAACAAACATATATAGTTACAAAAAAAAATTCAACATAACAAAAATTACAACATCAATGCCTTAAAACCTAATTTCTTGAAATTCGCAAAAGTAGAATTTGGATTTCTTGAAAATAAAATTCATGATAATATTCTACGCGTTAAACCGAGAATTTCGATACAAAGAAACGCGAAAAATCTCCAAACGATTGATTTTATATGGATTTTACCATATTTCACAACATACGAATACAATTTTGGGTACGTGCAATTAGGGAACAGTCAAGGGGAAACCGACCAGTGGGACCCGCTAGGCAGTGAGAGAAAGGACTAGACGCTATATGTTTAGTAGTAAAACAAAAATAGCTAGAATAATCAAATCAAGAATAACTATTGTTTGTTTTATTAGAATAGTCAAATCTCAAAACTCTTAAAAATAGTCTATGCTAATAAGACAAAATATTTGAATTCACTATTCTAGCTATTCTAACTCAACCAAACACCGAATAGGCTATTCCGAATAGCCTAACCCCAAGAATAGCATATTCTCAATTCAACCAAACATATTATGTCATTTAAATTTTCAAGAGATCCCTTCATTTTATATAAACCTAGACCATGTAAACCTTCTTCAAATTTGTACACGATCCACACGAAACATCCCTACCCGAATTCAAGACATGAGCCGAAGAGATGGTTGTGACTTGTGAGGCCGATCCAACTCGCACAAAGCCGGTTTTAGGACTAGAAAAACAAAAAAATGGAAAAAATTATGAAGAGCACTCTATAATAATCAAAAGAAAATGACTTTCTCTGCTGAAGCGAAGGCAGGGGTAGGCAAGCTAAAACAAAGTCTAGTCCAAAAAAAAAAAAAAATTCGGGTAGACACTAGCTTCACCTTTATGTAAGATGCTATATTATTGTTTGAAGTGGTTCATCTCAGGATCACAAGAAAACACTAATACCAATTGGTACCAATGGTAAGAAATGAGGCCATACTGTTTCCAAGCCTTTCAAACAATTTTATATCACGTTTGCACTCAAAATCTATTGTAAAACCTTCAATTGAAAGTTTGAAACAATGGAACCTATTTAACTCAACTTTTCCTCAATACTCCAAATATTACAATAAACTTTTAACATTAATAGCTAATAGAATTAATAATTGTTAATTATACCATACTATTGATCCAATTGGTACACAACTAGGAGTGTAAACGGAGCAAATTCAGAGCGGATAATGCTAATACGAGATTCATATCCACTTTTTAGTGAACGGATACAAATACGAATATGGATAGTAAACGATAGCTACATGCAGTTATCCAACTAATTTGATCTGTTCTATGAAATTACGGGCTTCAAACTATCAATCTCAAAATTTTTGGAATATACCAGACTGTACTATTGCAAGATGGTCCGTTCATCTTGGCATGAACTACGCTGTAGAAAAAAAAATCAAGATATAGTGAGAGCTTACAACTAGTGGCAGTAATGTGACCGCCAATAGTTCTTGAAACTCTGAAGAAAAAAAATAATGTGAAATAAATTAAGAGTTTAAAAATAAATTATGACTACAAATGACCACACAAAAAAGAAGTCTGTAAGGGTGTCAATGACACCCTTTTACCCGTTTACCCGACCCGTATCGTATCCGAAAAGACGAGTGAGAATAAGATTTTTTTTTTCGTTAGCTTATCGGGTAGGGGTAAGGGTATGATTATTTTTCGTTATCTTACCCGTTATCTTACAAGATAATTTTTAAAAATAAAATTATATAAATAGATATATATTTGTATAAAGATAATACATGATACAATAAAGTTTTGTATTTTACTAAATTTTCATAATACAAATTAGTTGTATTCATTATTATTTTTTTCTTTTTTTTCTTGTTTTGAAAATTTATTTATAGAAAGCTTAAAATCGAGATGTCAATGGCACTTTTTTATCCGTTTATCCGACTCGTACCGTATTCGAAAAAATGGGTAAGGGTAAATATTTTTTTCGTTATCATAACGGGTACGGATATGAAAATGCCTCCACCCGACCCGTATCGTACCCGTTGACACCCCTACCTGTAAGAAACTAAATGATGTTAATAAAAAGATACTTACATGAGTTTATAAAATAAAGATATTGAATTGAAGGAAATTTACATTTATGAGGCCATGGCGCAATGTTAAATAATCAATCTTTTGAACAGACCTAATAAATTGTCTAAAGAAACTTACCTATTAGAAATAAAGGACAAATAATCATATAAAGCGGATTCATATGAGGTAGAGTATACAGAGATATCGACTTAAATTTTTATAAGTATAACAAAAGACAAGCAAATAGTCATAAGCAGTCTTATTTTTGTAGAATTTCCCAGTGTACCAACCTTTGATGTGATCACCTCTTTGTTTATTACAGAAACAACTTCTTCCTTTTATGAAATTTGCCATGTGGTATATGCTAGAACCTTAATGTGTGTTTATTGAAAAAAAAAATGAAGAAACAAAGAATAATAAAGCAGAAAATATAAGAAATAGGGTAACTCTTGTGCATATATAGTCGAGGCATTATATATATATATATATATATATATATATATATATAATTAGTACCAACATATCGGCCCTACTGCTTCAAAATTGCACTTATTGATGTTTGAACATACTATTAGAGCCGTTTGTACTTTGTTGTGATCTAGACAGTGAAATTTCTTACAATTTCAAAATTATTTGTAGTTGTTGCCATGAGGAGGGTTCGAATGCCTCATACCTTTCATACCTCATCATACCTCATATCTTATATCTTCGTTTTCAAAATCCAAACTGTGGATCCGAACCGCTCAACATGATATGCATACTAAATATGTCTAGGGATGAAATTTTATAATTTTTGAAATTTTTTTACAATTTTTTAAGATGGGTAGAAAATCACTATTTTTTGAATGGTTCAAAAACAGTGATTTTGCACCTATCTTAAAAAATAGTAAATAAAATTCAAAAATTATAAAATTTCATCCCTAGACATATTTAGTATGCATATCATGTTGAGCGGTTTGGATCCACAGTTTGGATTTTGAAAACGAAGATATAAAATATGAGGTATGATGAGGTATGAAAAACATGAGGTATTGGAACCCTCCTCTGTTGCCATATCTTACAGCATATATATCTGAGACCTAGATGGCTCGATATACACATGCATGTTAACATGTAATAATTGGTTAATTGTTGCCTGATCAATTTGCAATTAATATAAAACATCACTGAAATGGACAAAAATCAACAAAATTTTGTTTTGTTTATAATACTAGTGAAAAGCACCCAAAAAATGTTGTTCAAATAAGACCAAACTTTGAGTAAATTTATACTCAGAATAGTGCTTAATATTTAAAGAGAAGAATGATTGATCTGCTTCAAATGTTTGCATGTTGACGAACAAAAGATGTCTCATTGAGTGAACCTGAACCTTAAGGATCTGAAAGATCAAATATTAAAAAATATTTATACAATAAAATTCAGCTTTCATTTGTAATTTTTAAGAGTTCGTTTGAAATTGCTAGTCGATCACCAATGTGGTGAAAGTATTTTATTGAATTTTATGTAATTTTTTCCCATTCTTTCCATGATCGAATCTGCATTAAAAAATACTTCTTAGAAGTCAAAATTATAAATAAAATTTCATTATCATAAAAATTAAACATAATTATATATGGGGCTATTGTACAAACCTTTAATCTTCCAAGAGCCATTACTGAAGCCCTATATACAAGATGAACAACAGCCAAGAAAAATATGAAAAGGTGCAAGTCGTGTAAACTTTTTGTTGACATGAGAGGCACCTTACCGGCCTGTTAATGGTAGCAAACACTCAAATTTACAACACCAAATCGGAGAGTTAACCCCCTTTTTTTATTTTATAATATGAAATGTCATCCATCTAAACTTGTCAAATCTCACAATTGACCTTTTGTAGGAGAAACAGTTGAGATGGTAAACTGAAATGAAGATCATCCAAAATTTAAAAGATCTTGAATGAGCTCTGTTTCAAACATAGAACCTGGCGACTAATTAGATCCAAACATACTAGAATAAAAGCAAGAGAAAAGTACTAATAGTCTGCAGACTCACAGCAGGGCAATTAGATGTTTTGTTTCCAGCAAGGCTTCTACGGTTTGAGCTGAAATCCATGGTTTAGGCACCCAAAAGCCGTCTACTATTCGTTCCATTACCTTTTTCTCTGGGATTGCATGGCAACATGATGTTACCAGCTGATTTTGAGATGCATATTCCAGCAATGTAGTTCTGGAAAAAGATGAGGAGCAAGGAGATGAAACCAAGAATCATCAACTCTGCAATTGTCATGAATAATCAGGGTAAAATTGTGGATATATATATATATAAGCGGTACACTGACAAAGGATGCAACAAGTTCAAGAAATAATATTAGTTAAGAGAGTTTCTTTTTTTTTTGTAAGGCGGGGAGAGGGGATTTGAAGTGGCACAGAAAATGGAACAAAAGGGGTATAGGAGCTCACCATTTTTAACCTTCTCAAGTGCTTCAACCAGAGCACTCTTGTTCTTCTTCCGGAACCACTGGAAAAGAAGTCAAGTTTATATGTAGTAGAGAAAGGAAATAAGTCCAAACTCATACAACCAGAAAGCCTCAACTCTGGTTTGCAGTAATGCAGTTTGTGTGATGCAAAATGAATTTTGTATGAAAATAATTTATTTTGGCAAAACAATTAATTTTGATCTCCATGTGTTGGGACGTTCAATTAAAGTAATGCAGTTTGTGTGATGCAAAATGAATTTTGTATGAAAATAATTTATTTCGGCAAAACAATTAAATTTGATCTCCATGTCATGGGACGTTCAATTAAAGTAATGCAGTTTGTATGATGCAAAATGAATTTTGTGTGAAAATAATTTATTGCTTTTAAAATATCCATTTCTTTCATGTTATATATCGATGAAATTGCAAAATATAGAAAATTTCTTGCTTAATATCATAAACATATATTCATAATATGGAGTATAATTTATTTAATTGTCTTTTATTAGATATTGGAGAATATCAATAATTGTAATTGCAATTGATTTTGAAAATATTATTATTGTTTCAAAGTTTTACCAGAATCTCAATTTAAAGCTCAAATAATATTTCCCCACCTGCGCTAATGCTAATGCTATCACCAAATAGGCACCGCCTTTAATCTGACGGCTCGATTTGATTGGGCGGTCCAAATCTAAACCAAAAAATTGAATTACTTTAGGGGATCTGTATGGTCTTTCGCATCCATTCTCGATCAACAGCACTTGCGAGAAGCGTACGTTAGGGTTAGGGTTCGAGAGAAGCTGCGGACGACGGATGGGTCGCTGAAATGGACATCGAACAGATCACCGGAGTGGGGACTGGGAACGGAGAAAGAGAGAATAGAGAGAGAGTACGAAATGAGAGATAGAGTTTGTCTCTGCGAAGATTTTCAAGAAAGAAATGAGAGACAGAGAGAATAAAGACAAAGTTCTTAGTTGATAGAGACAAATGTCGGTCTCCGACTCTTAACGCCGTATTCAGTCCAAATTAATAGTCTTATTTTATCGACCAAGCCGTGAATACTCTCGTCTGTTACAATATTTCGACAAACACCCGCCTCAGTGCCATCAATTTTAGGTGGGGTTCCAATACGTGGGAAATCATGAATTGTTTTTCACATGAGGAGACATTATTTCCTGTGCCGCCGGTCTAAATGAACTTAGTTGTCTAATTATGTTTTAGTTAGTGTGTAGATCAATTTAGATAGTTTGTGTATTGGCATTCTGATACTGCTAAGGGTCGATGCATGATGTATGTTTGTCAAATAGAAAATGTTATTAATATTGTTGTTTGTGTGTGATATATAAGTGACTCTCCATTCATGTACTGTTTGTTAATGTAATAAATTATGTTGTTCTTTTGTTTCCTGAATTTTATTAACTCTTTGATATTTTAAAAATAAATTATGCTATTATTTGTTTTGTTCAACTTGTTTATATTTTATATTATTTCACAATAATTTTGTTAATTTATTATTGTTGTCTGATGAATGATCATATTAATAGTTTAAAATGTAGTGTACATGTTTGATTTTATATAATACTAGCTACGTACATACATGAATATTATTAATATTATTAAGAATATAGTGTTTTATTATAATAATCCCAGCATTAATTAGTTTGCTAATGCAATTTGAAAACGGCCGGCCGGGTCCAAGTTACAAAATTTCAAGAAACATGCAAATAGGCCCTTTACAGTTATTATATCTGATATAGATCTAAATGATGAAAAGTTGAAAACTGACAACAATATGTAAAATTTACGAATGGAACTCTTATATTTTTACTAGCTATTATCAGATCTTATTAACTAATGGATATAATCTACACAAGTGAAACTAGAAACAACAAGCATAGTATTAAAGTATAATGGACCTGGACTTCCAGCTCCCTTTATTTATTTTTGAGTGAGGCTACGGTGCTATGCATAGCACGGATTGAGCCGTGCTAGGGCTCAATATTTGAGTTTTCAAAATTCTAACAGTCGATCCGAACCGTTCAACATGATTATAAAATGAATATGTACTTGCAAAATTTTACATTTTTTTGAATTTTTTAACTATTTTTTTAGATAGGTAGAAAATCACTGTTTTTGGATGGTCCAGAATTTTCAGATCAAGTGATTTTCTACCTATCTAAAAAAATAGTAAAAAAATTTGAAAAAAAATGTAAAATTTGGTTTGCAAGTACATATTCATTTTATAATTATGTTGAACAGTTCGGATCGACCGTTAGGATTTTGAAAACTCAAATATTGAGCCGTAGCACGGACCAAACCGTGCTATGCATAGTACCGTAGCCTCACTCTTTATTTTTTATCTAATCTAAACATAAAAATGAGAGATAAAAGAAAAGAAAAAAAAGGTATCAGCTTGTTAGCTTTGCTTCCTATGCCATTTGCTATAGAGAAAAAGCAGACATGCTAAATATGTAAATATCAAGTGATAGCTAGACAAAAAATAATACAATCTGCTACAAATGCAACTAGTTGCCAAAATTCAGTTGGAAAATCAGGATACCCTCTTTCCTAAAATTTACCAAGTGAATGATCTTATTGATTTAGGTAATAAACTAGTAGTGCAAACTAAGTACCATAAATTAAACAGGGTCTCTTACTGACCGTGAAACTTTTCCTTCTGTCCATTTTGAAAACTTCTTTTATTAGGTTTGGTCAATTTTGCTTAATTTTCCTTTACAATGCAATTACCAACATTTACTTTGTTGGCTGGCAGTTTAGCAAACGTGGGTTTAGAGGGGAGCAGCTTGGGTTCGATGGGCTCGATGTCCGTCTGATCTGCTTTAAGATTTGTGCGCACGTAAATAAAAGCAGACGCGAAAGTTCTGGCGTTAATCAGAAAGCAGATCAGACGGACATCGAGCCCATCAAACCCACTTTGGGTCCGATGGGCATCGGACCCAAGCTGCTCCCGGGTTTAGAGACGCTTTTTTTACCAGTTTTCATACAACCTTAATTTACTGTGACTGATCGAATGCAACTTTCTTAATATTTTCTATTTATTTTAATTAATAGACCAAAGTTCCGGAGCAGGCAAAGTTAATGAAGAGGTAATGTTCTTCTTAATTCTACTTTTTTTTTTAAGCAATGCAATAAAACACCGAAGAACCTAACAGAAATGGGCTTGATACCAGTGGATACGTATTGTTATGATGGACTGTGGATTGGTGGCTCGTAAGGTGTTTGATGAAATGTCTTTGCAAAATTCATCAAATCAATTTGGACGATGCAATATCATGACTAAAAATTGTGCTATGAACTGCTATTGGTTTTGTTCTGAACCCTAAACCCTAAAAACATTTTCATTGCTGGACTTAGCCAAGGAGGTATCATCCTAAATATAAATTTTTGGATGCTATTTATCTTTCCTTAAGAATTAGTTACTTAAAATCCCAAAAAAAATATCATTGGCACCAAATGGATCATACCTGTTATCTTATTCAGTAGCACACAAAGATTCTGATACTATTCATTTATAAAAAGATGCTATAAAAAGAGATTTAGTCCTGAGATTGTTCATAGTACAGAACAGTTTGACAAATTGTTTGACAATATATTCTTCCAAAGACTGTAATTTAAGCATGCATTAAGAAAATAAGCAATTAATGGTTTGCTAGGTGCCATGGCCACAGCAACTTTGATTCTGTTTCAATTTATCTTTACAAATAGGGGAAAAAGTAGCATATTTTGTTGAATTTCTGTTGCTTCAGAAACAATAACGGCTATTATGAGTCGGTTTTTCATATCTATGCTTAGTGCAACCAGAAGATTGACAATTGATTCCTTAATTCATTTTTGGTCGAAAAATGTAGTATCTGAAGGAATATTTACATCATAGGTTACTGATTTTAGGTCTGCAGTTACTGTACTATCACCTTATGTATTATAAATTTTTATTCAATTTTAAATGACTGCCTACTATACAATTCTAAAAGAAATTATATATTCTCATCTTCTAATTCTACATTGCTATGTACACTGGTCTCCATTTGTGCAGTTCTTGACTGAGAGTCATTTTCTTTTTCTTTCTGTTGTTGTATCTATTTCTAGTTGTGGAGTGATGATTGTCTGACTGAAACAATAATAAGCTCTGAATTTTTTCGAGGTATACAGTAGATATGAGTGGGGCTATGGTACTATGCATAGCGCATATTGGTGTGCGCTATGGATTCAAATTTTCGGTTTGAAATCTCTAACGGTCGATGTGAAGCGTTCAACATGGTCTCCATATGAATATGTACTTGTATGCAATATTCTACACTTTTTAGAATATTTTTACTATTTTTTTAGATGGGTAGAAAATCACTTGATCTGAAAATTCTGGACCATCCAAAAACAGTGATTTTTTACTCATCTAAAAAAATAGTAAAAAAATCTAAAAAAGAAATGTAAAATTTAGTTTACAAGTACATATTCATATGGAGACTATGTTGAATGGTTCGGATCGATCCTTTGGAGGAGGAATACGTAATTTTGAAGTTTATCTATATATGAACCATGAGATGAATACATTTTTTTTGACCCAAAATTTTGAAGTTTATCTATGAACCAGTAGAGCATAGTCCTTGAATTAATACATTATAAAAATTACATTTGGGATGCATCTCTCCTGTGCCATCCCAAATAAGCACATAATAATTATTATTCGCACATAATCTAACTATACCAAACACTATAATATTATTCGCACATATTAAATTCGAAACACATATATAGCTAGCTGACTGTCAGCAAGATTGACATACATGCATGCTAAACAAATTTACGGTAGATTTTGTAATATGCCGCACGCATTTAGCATCTCATTTAAATTTAATTACGGTAGAGTTTTTTAGTTATGAAAAACTTGTGTTTAATGTTTAAATTTTACAATCAAATCTGACTAGCATAAATGTAAATAAAAATTATAGCAAAGTCACTCCATCATAGATCTAAATACGTGTCGTGCCGTAACTAATTACACCGTGAGTTAGGTCACGTGTCGTGATGCAAGTCAGATTTATATGTATCGTGATCAAATTTGGATGGATGGTCACAGCACGCTAGTCACGCGGTGACAACACATGACTGGTCACAGTTGATCACGTTTAACTATTTTTTTCATAATTTAAGTTAATTTATTCAAAATTCATCATTCGATCAAGATCTAACGGTCCTAATTACACATGACTCGTGTGATCACGTGCTATGTTGTGTCGTGATCAGATCTTTTGCGTGACGTGACGGTCCTAATTACACATTGTACTTTGGACCGGATTCGCTCGGATTCGCTTGGATTATGATGTTGAGGGATATGGACTAAATGAGGAAGTACAGGGAATTAATAGTAATTCGACTAGGTTATATGTATTGCACTACAAGAATGGAATAGTATCCGCGAGGGTATAAAGTGGAGAAAGGCTTGGGTCCGATGCCTATCGAACTCAAATTTGGGTCCGATGGGTTTCGGGGCCATCGATTCACTTTACGATTCATGCTCACAAAATTTAAAGCAGATGCGAAAGTTGGAGCGCAAATCCTAAAGCAGATTGGACAGTGAGCGAACCCGTCGAACTCACTTTGAGTCCGATGTCCATCGGACCCAAATTTCTCCCTAAAAAGTGACTATCCACGAGGGTATACTGACGAAAGGTGTTTTTTCTATTAGAGACGGAAGTATCCGCGAGGATATACCGACAATATCTCTCGCGGATACTGTTTCATTATTGTAGTGATGTACCTTAAATATTTTGATAAAACATATCAAATTAGTTGGGGTCCAGTACTAAATCAATGAACAAGTTAAACTTTTCTAGGAAAATACAGTCAATGCTAATGTTAAACCAAGTAAAATTGTGAACATTGTCATACCTGATTAAGGAGATTTTTAACGAAAAATTCCTAAAATAAAAATTGCCGCTCTTCCAGCCACATATTTTTTTTTATTTTCCTTTGGAATTGGGTTTCGACGTCCAAGGGTTTTGGACAAATTTTTATTAAAAATTGGACTAAATCTGTGTGATTTGTGTTGAAATTTGTGTGAATTAATTTAAACCTTAATAAATTTAAACAGACTCATAACAAATCTAAATTGTTTGTGTAAATTTTTATATAAACTGCACAGTTTAGGCCGACTTTGAATAAAACTTTATACAAAATTCTCTTGACAAATATAGCTGCCACCGGTCCAACAAGGACACCATGGACCGCAAAATAATAGGATCATCCATGCGAGCCTTTATATTTGCACCGAATAATATTTCACTGCGGCGTGGGCCCGAGTATGCTTTACAGCTGTAGAACCCAGCACAAATAAACAATGAAGTAAAAAACGCATATATATAGCCATGCTGAAAACAAGGTATAGTTTAAAAGCTTGGTAGGCATTAAAATAAGTATGGCTAACCTATCGAATCGATTCCAAACAGATTCATTAGCTGTGCGTTTATATATAAAATTTATAATTTTTCAAATTTATTTAGTATCAAATTAAGCTGTCAAATGTGAGAATTTTTAATTTAATTTTAATGCATTTATTTTTCAACATTTTTTACCGCTTGACTTGATACTAAATAACTCGAAAAATAAAAATTTTACATGAACAAGCATCACTCATAAAGTAAATCAATTTGAACGAATTGAATTAGTTGTTTGAAATTTATCCAATAAATTTTGAAGTTGGTGTCATATGACACTAATGTTATAGAGCTTGGTAGGCATTAAAAATGCATGAAAAAAAATAAATGTTAGGAAGCATGATACGGTCTTAGGGGTGGCAAAAAAGCTTGTAGCTCATGGCTCAATCGTGACTCGCATCTGACTCGCTCGTTACTGGACCGAGTTATTAACGAGCCAGCTCGCCACTAGCTTGGTGCAGAATTAACGAGTTCAAGCTGCGGCTTAGCTTACTTGCCAGCTCGCGATCTAGCTCGGCTAGGCATCAATTTGTGAATTTGTATGAATTTGTGTGTTAAAATCTCAGCTCGATCTAAAAAGTTCGTAGAATTTATTTTCTTCTTAAAACAAGATGCAGCCAGACCCAGCGAGCCAGCTCGCGAGCTAGCTCGAGCTAGCTTGCTACGATTTCAAGCTGAGATTTTAGTTTGAATGCCTTAGGTCCAGCTCTCTCAGCTGTAGTTTCGTTCAGGATTAACAAGCTGAGCTAGAGTCTAGCTCGGACCGAGCCAGCTCATTGCCACCCCTGTACGGTCTCCATCATGACCAATTTGATCACTATCTAAAGAAGTTGGTAAAGATGTAGAAAGGAGATGAAGTACATAAAAGATGTGAGAAAAGTCGATTTCTTATCTTATTTAATAAACAAATTATACAAAGTTGAAGGGACAATGAAAGGGTAAAAAAGTCAATATTTTGTGGTTGAGAATTCAAGTTTCTCCTTGCATCTACTTCATAATTATCTTTTTACTGTTTCATTTTTTATTGACATCAAAATCTATATGTAATTGATTAAAAATTTCTTTCCTTTAAACTGGAAATATCAACAACATAGATTATATATGTAACATTTCATTTCATGTAACTTATATTGAGGAGGGTTCCAATGCACCCTCTTTTCTATGCTCCTAATGCATCCAATTTTTATTTTCTCTATTTTCAAAGTCCGAACAGATGATCCGAACCGATCAACATGACCTTCATAATAAAATATGCTTGGAGACCAAATTTTATATTTTTTAGAATTTTTTTACTATTTTTTAAGATAGATACAAAATCACTTTATCGGATGGTCCAGAATCTCCTTAAAACAATAATTTTGTACATATCTTAAAAAATAGTAAAAAAATTCTAAAAAAATATAAAATTTGGTCTCCAAGCATAATTTATTATGATCATGTTGAGCGGTTCAGATCGATTGTTCGAACTTTGAAAATAGAGATAAAGGAGATAAAAAATTGAATGCATTGAGAGCATAGAAATTTGGGTGCATTGGAACCCTCCTCAACTTATATTAATATATATTAATAGGATGATAAATGATAACGAAAGAAGTTGTATAGTAATAAATTTTACTTGTATAGCACAAAATGTGGTATGATAATCACACAAATAATAAAATTTATTTAACGCCTTTGTATATTGATATTGTAAAATTGATTAATCATAAAAAAATCAACATAGCAGGATTCATTTTTTTTTTAATGGTTACATGCTTGGTTTCAAATTATATAATAAGCTAAATCAATTTTCAAATGTTCGTCTGATCTGTTCAAGCAAAACAAGTCCAATTATAAATAAATTTCAAGGCTATGTCAATAATTCAATAATCATTTAATTAAGAGTTCTAAGATTAAATCCAAGAATAACAAAAGCAAAAAAAATTATCTACAAGAGTTCTAAGATTAAATAAATTTTACAAGAGGACTTTAAATTTTGACAGCTTTACTTTAAATTAAATTTATTTGAAAATTTATTAATTTTGTATGTAAAGTTGTAAACGCATCACTCATGAAGTATATAAGTTTCAATAGTTTAAATTCGTTGATGAAATGCCAATCAGATAAAAAATTTTAACTAGGGCATTTAATTTGTGAAATATATCAAGATTAATATTTATATTTGGTGTAAGAAACCAAATTAACGATATTTAAAATAATGCTTAATTATTAGAACTCATACTAATCATACTCATATAAAGATTACAAAAGTTGGTGGCACTATAGATTCATAGATTGTAAAGATGAAAATATTTTCTTCTGTCATTTGGCGTATTTTGAATATTGAATGGTAAAAATGTCAATATAAATGATGATAACAAATTATAAATAGAGGAGGGTTCAAATGCCTTCATTTTTTGTGCCTCCATTATGTCTCTATTTTTAAAAACTTTAATAACTCAAAATTTTAAAAATTTGAAAGTCAAAATAAAATTGTTAGATTTGATCTACATCATTTTATCTATGCACGTGTAAAAAATTATAATATTTCAATTTTGTTGTATTTGTCATCAATAGTTTGTAAAAATGCATTGATGTAGATAATTTCTAAATGTTCATTTTTTAACTTATTGATTCACATAAAAAGAAAATCGAAATGTAATCATTTTTTATGAGTACGTAGTAAAAATCATAAAGATCACATCTAATGGTTTTATTTTGACTTCGAAATATTAAATTTTGAGTTATTAAAGTTTTAAAAAATGAAAGCATAATGGAGGCACAAAAAATGAAGGCATTTGAATCCTCCTCTTATAAATAAAATGCAGCCAAAGCTCTTATAGCATAGTGAATCTTATTGGGTTTGGTTCATCTCAGTAACACATTAATTTTTTTGTTCTGTAAATATTATTCATCATCTATCAATTTTTCAAAGGAACTTCAAAATATACATACAGCCTAAATTACAGTGGATAAGAAGTAAAAAGTAAGATGATAAATATTTTTTTTAAGGTGGTGTTTAAGATTAAGATAATTTGAGGATAATTAAAATATTTTATTTCAACTGACCTCTAAGAACTTTCTCCCTAAATTATTTTTATCCCCACAAGATATGTAAATATTATACTTATTTTCTAGATGTGGGATTAAATGTTTTAATTTTTTGTGCTTTATTTTATAAATTTTAGTAAATTAAAATTTACAGCTTAAATGTCAAATAAACTATTAAATATATCTATGTCACTTTCTTTATACATATAAGAGATTATGACATTTATAAGAGATTAGATCATTTATGGAGGTTGATTTTTCAACTTATTGATTCATTTAAAAAACAAAATTGAAATTAATAATTTTTTATGTTTATATAGAGAAAATAATATTTATCAAATCTAATAATTTTATTTTAATATTTAAGTTTAAATTTTTTATTATTAAAAAATTAAAAAGTGAAATTATAATGCAAAAAAAGGCATTCGAACCCTGCTCTATTTTCCCTAACTAGAGAGAAAAAAAGAAACGGACTAAAACGAACAACAAAATTTGAAAGAGTAAATTTATCAATAAGTCGGTGAAAAAAAATTCGCATTACTGTCCCACGACGCCAGGTAAATCCACAATTAGGGCATGTTCGGTCAAACACTGTGCGCGTGGGAAAAAAAAAAATTCACTCAAACTTCGTGAATTTCAACCCACACGCACAGTGTTTCGGCCATTCAAAATTTTCAATCCCATTCTCTTTAGACGGCCGAAGAGGTCCTTAATGATGATGGAAAATTGAACCAATCCATTATAATTCACGTGCAACCTCTCGGATTAAAAAAATCCATCTCTCGGATCAAGTTGGTGCCATATTTGGATGATGCATGATTGTCGTAAGCAATTTCGATCATTGCTTATTTATAATTTTTGCCCTCAATTATGACGCACTCATTACTATGCTAAAAGAAAAAAAGATGCCCCTCATCAAAACATTGAATTGACCAAATTGTTCATAGATTATCTACATTCTTTTTTGAGGGTAGAACTTGGGTGATCCTAAGCTTACTGAATTTTTGGTGAATTTAACTTTCAAAATTATTAGATTAAATTCAAACAACAAATTTAAACTGTTGAAACCGATATACTTTACAAATAATACGTTTACTTACAAAATTTATAATTTTTTTTAATTAACATAGTGTAAAGTTAAGCTGTCAAAAATTAATGAAAAATGAACATATTAAAATTAACTTATAAGCTTCTTTTTTTTACCACTTGACTTTATACTAAATTAATTCGAAAATATATAAATTTTGTACTTAAATGCTTCACTTGCAGAGTAAATCAGTTTTAACAGTTGAAATTCATCGTTTGAAACCAATCATATACATTTTGAAATTAAACTCACCAAGAAACTTAGTGAGCTCAAGAACACCTTAGTTTTATATATATATATATATATATATATATATATATATATGTATAGAGTATGGCTAATGTGCTTCCTCTAGAACTTCGGCCTCGTACTTCCGGGGGCATATCTTAGTGTTTGATATTCAAACAATAAATTCAAACCGTTAGATGTTCAATCTATATTAAAATGTACTTGGAGACTAAATTTTACATTTTTTGGAATTTTTTTACTATTTATTAAGCCACTTTGAAAATTCCAGATCCGGGTGAACAGTAAAAACAGTCTGGACCATATGATCTGAAATTTTCAAAGTGGCTTAATAAATAGTAAAAAAATTCCAAAAAATATAAAATTTGGTCTCCAAGTACATTTTAATATAGATTGAACATCTAACAGTTTGAATTTGTTGTTTGAACATCAAACACTAAGATATGCCCCCGGAAGCACGAGGCCGAAGTTCTAGAGGAAGCACATTAGCCATACTCTATATATATATTACATATCCAGTGTTTCTTCACAACAATAATAAATGGAGAAATTTCATGCATGTCCCTTAAAATCATTGAAATTACACACAATCTTTTCTAAAATTTATAATTCATATCCCTTTAAATTTTAAAAACTCACAAATTTACCCATTTTATTGTCTTTTTCTATTAACTCATTTTAAATTCATAAAGTACTCATTTTATTATTTATAAAAATAATATATATATATATATATATATAGAGGGTTCCAATGCACCCAAATTTCTATGCTCCCAATGCACCCAATTCTTATCTTCTCTATTTTCGAAGTCCGAACAGTTGATCCGAACCGATCAACATGACCTTCATAATAAAATATGCTTGGAGACCAAATTTTACATTGTTTTTAATTTTTTTACTATTTTTAAGATAGATACAAAATCACTTTATCGATGGTCCAGAATCTCCTTAAAACAATGATTTTGTACCTATCTTAAAAAATAGTAAAAAAATTCTAAAAAATGTAAAATTTGGTCTCCAAGCATAATTTATTATGAAGATCATGTTGAGTGGTTCAGATCGACTGTTCGGACTTTGAAAATAGAGATAAAGGAGATAATAATTGAGTGCATTGGGAGCATAGAAATTTGGGTGCATTGGAACCCTCCTCATATATATAAGAGCTGGGCTATGGTGAGTTGTGAAGTGAGAGGTAATTTTTACTTCACGCTCATATTTTCATTTTGGAAATCCAAACAACCGATCCGAACCGCTCAACATGTTCTAAATATTGAAATGTGCTTGGAGACTAAAATTTACATTTTTTTGAATTTTTTTACTATTTATTAAGCCATTTTGAAAATCGCTGATCCGGTAGGTCCAGAAACTGTTTTTAACTGTTCACAGTGGATCAGCGATTTGAAAGTGGCTTAATAAATAGTAAAAAATTCCAAAAAATCTAAAATTTAGTCTCCAAGCACATTTCAATATAGAGAACATGTTGAGCGGTTCGTATCGGTTGTTTGGATTTTCAAAATGAAAATATGACGTGAAGTAAAACGACATTTTACTTCACAACTCACCATAGTCTATCTATATATATATGTAGAGCTGGGCTATGGTGAGTTGTGAAGTAAGAGGTTATTTTTACTTAACGCTCATATTTTCATTTTCAAAATTCAAACAACTGATCCGAATCGCTCAACATGTTCTCTATATTGAAATGTGCTTGGAGACTAAATTTTACATTTTTTGGAATTTTTTTACTATTTATTAAGCCACTTTGAAAATCTCTGATCTGGTGGTCCAGAAAATTTTACTGTTTTTTTACTGTTCACAGTGGATCAGCGATTTCAATGTGGCTTAATAAATAGTAAAAAAATTCCAAAAAATGTAAATTTTAGTCTCAAGCACATTTCAATATTTAGAAAAAGTTGAACGGTTCGGATCGGTTGTTTGAATTTTCAAAATGAAAATATGTCGTGAAGTAAAACAACGTTTTACTTCACAACTCACCATAGCCTATCTCTATATATGTGTATATATATATATATATAGATATAGATATATATATATGTATGTATAGATATATATATAGATAGATATAATGTATGATATGTAT
>JAJGRW010001397.1:68051-320668 GCA_025461045.1 Carex parvula | reverse complement strand
TAGACGTTATCGCTGTCAAATAAGTTGATTGTTGATAAGATATTAAAAACACAAATAGGTTTAATAAATGAGGAGGGTTCAAATGTCTTCATTTTTTGAATTCATATCACCGACGGTACCGTAATAGGAAATCTGTTAGCAAGTACTGTGATTTGGGATCGTTCTTTTAACGTGGGCAGCGACAATAAATCATAGCGCAGAATAAACTGGGCCGCCTCATCAGCGCCGGTAATCCAAAACCGGCTGAGAGTTAATCTCAACCAGTAAATAGTAATTGTAAAAGGGAAGCTTTACGGTGAACCTAGTTGAGGGATAGGACTCCCCATTTTTGTGGCCTTCACCATGCCTCCATTTTTAAAAACTTTAATAACTCAAAAATTTAAAACTTAAAAGTCAAAATAAACCGTGATATGATCTACATCAATTTATCTATGTGCTCATAAAAAATTATCACATTTTAATTTTGTTTTTATGTGAATCAATAAGTTAAAAAATTAACGTTTAGAAATTATTCACATTAGTACGTTTTTTACAAGCTCTTGATGACAACCAAAACAAAATTAAAATGTCATAATTTTTTACACGTGCATAGATAAAATGATGTAGATCATATCCAACGGTTTTATTTTGACTTTTAAGTTTTAAATTTTGAGTTATTAAAGTTTTTTAAAATAAAGACATAATGAAGACATGAAAAATAGAGGCATTTGAACCCTCATATTTGGAGTCATGTGAAGATTAAAATAAAGGCATGTGAAGACATGAAAAATAGAGGCATGTGAATAGGTAGGTTAATTTAGAGTCCGGCTACTATAACACTAGTGTTATTTCAAATTAAATAACACCACATCTTAAACCATTGGATCTGCTTTATTCGTACAAGACACTAGTGCACGAATATTAAAGTCTTGTGCACGAATATTAAAGCAGATCAAATGGTTTAAGATGTGGTGTTATTTAATTTGAAATAACACTAGTGTTATAGTAGCCGGACTCTAAATTAACCTACCTATTCACATCTCCTACTCTCGTGCTTTTTCATCCATCATGATGACTTTTTACTAACATTTTACGTCATTTTGCTTTCTAATAAAGCACATTTATTCGAATAAAAATCACTTCTCCTACTCTTGAACTAACTTAAAAAAAAAATAGTAAAAAATGTCTTTCATACTAACTTTCATACTAACTTTTTCTAATATGAAAGACTTTTATCCATCATTATGACTTAGTAAACTTTTTACGTCATTTTGCCGAAGTATCTTAAAAATCAGTTCTCCTACTCTTGAACTATCTTAAAAATAGTAAAAAAAATTTAAAAATTGTAAAATTTCATCAACAATTTGAATTTTGAAAAAAAAATATAAAATATGAGACATAATGAAGTATGAAAGACACGAGGTATTAAAACCCTTCTCTTAACTTATTCCAAAAATTTATTGTCAGTATAATTATTTTTTAATGTTTTCTCTCTTATTTAACTTAAAACCTTTTTAATGTTAAACTTCCGCGTAAGAAAAATACATGGCAACTTAGACTAACAAATTTAGACCTCTTAACTAACCTTACCTCACCAACATTTCCGGAGTTACATGAACAGTGGAAACAATTCGAATTCACGTCACCTGAGGTAACTCAAATTTTATGTTTAAATCTGGATCTCCGATCTGCTTTATCACGAATATTAAGGAGACCTGATCGGTGTCGATTTAAAATCAAAATGTGAGTTACTTCAGAGAAGATCCGGTCTCAAACAATTCAACCAACAAAGGTAAAAGCATTAAATGACGGAACATGCGCAATCCATTTTGTCTTGGGATCCCCGTGGACGTATCACCTAAGGTAACAGAATATTTCTGTTTGGATCTACACCGTCCAAATAGAATCTACACGAATATTAAAGGGACCTCGTGCGTTTCACCTCGGGCCGGATTGGCCCGAATTACGATCGAACGGTCCAAATATAAAGAAAAAATATTCTGTTACCTCAGAGAATATGGATCGACTAACTAATCCTTTCTTTCTACGCAAAGAACACACGAAAAGAAAGAGATAGGACTTACCAGAGCAATTAGGAGAGAGAGAGAGGGGAGGACAGGGAGTAATTAGTATTTACTAACTAGGGTTTCGGAGGATCGAGAAGCTAGGGTTTTGGGGATTCCTCTAGAAGCATTGATAGAGAGCTAAATTTAGGGGACATTTATTGGATTTGATCCGGCGTGGATGAGAGTTTTCGCTTCTCATACAAATTTCGCGGGAGATGTTTCTCGTTTCCATGAGGAAATCGTTCAAGGATTCTCTCAAGTTGCTCGAAGCTGACATTCAGCACGCCAATACGCTGTAAGTTGGATTTCACTACCATTTTTTGGTATTTTTTTTACCAGCTATTGTGTACTTAGCTGCTTCTCTGGTCGAATTCACTCCTACAATTGTATGACTAGCTGAATTCTCTAATTTTGATCTTGATTGCTGCTCTGAGGGATTCATTGGAGAGTTTGTGAGTGAATTTCTCACAAGATTTATCAATCAATGGAGAAGTTGATTACTATTCTCTGATGTGTGATGCAGTGCCTCAGATTTTTCAAGAGAGTATGATGGTGCATGTCTTCAGATGCGGCTGTCTTATAGCCCCGCTGCACATTTCTTCCTGTTCCTGGTTCAGTGGACTGACTGTAGCCTTGCCGGTGTTCTTGGCCTCTTGAGAATACTCATCTACAAGGTACATCAGTTCTCTGTTTTTCTCTTTCCTTTTTTCTGTTCTTTTCTTTTTTTAAAGTCTCTATTATAGCGAACTGGTCAAATAGCAAATTAGAGGTGTGTGGAATAGCGATTATCATTATTTATATGAATCATTGTCATCACTTTTATCGTGCGATTTTGATAGCATTTTCATCAGTTTTGGTATTTGTGATACATAATTTTGGTTGGTACCAGCTTTGTTGCCAGTCTATTCCAATGTTATTTATATTTTTCCATTTTGCGGCGAATGCATAATTGAAGATTTTGGTGCACAATAATGCTTAAAGGAAGATTTTGGTGGCGCAATTGTGCTTGAAAGAAATTCTTTTTATGATTGTTCAACATGAATTGCTTATAACTTGCGGGGTGATCAGTAATCCGACTAGAATGTTGAAAATAAATGCAATGAATCATTCCATAATGTACCTAACTAACTATCTATATTTCGTAATTACAGGTTATATTGGCAATTTTATGCATATACATAATTATCTTATGCAGGTTTATGTGGATGGGACAACCACTATGTCAACCCATGAAAGAAAAGCTAGCATAAGAGAGTTTTATGGTAAATGTGAACCTTATTTCAGATTTTTTTTTTATTTATCTCATGACTTTTTGGAAGTGACAACAGTTACTATTGCAGCTGTTATATTTCCCTCTTTGTTACAACTACAAAAGGGGATTAGTGATGTAGATGATAAGAGGCAAAAGGTGATTTGCATGGAAAGGTACAAAAGGAGAGACGATGAAGAGAGAAGAGCATTCTCTGAAATTGATGTCGAGAGGGAGGACGAATGTGGGATTTGCATGGAGTTAAATAGCAAAGTTGTGCTGCCAAACTGCAGTCATTCTATGTGCCTTAAATGCTACCGTGATTGGTACTTATCTTTTCTTTTTTTCTTTTTTGTTTTGTTTTATAATCATTGATTGAGTTGGATGCTTACAAGTTTGACCACCTGAAAAATCAAGCAAGTCTACTTCATAGAGTGAGGCTATGGTACTATGCATAGCACAAATTGGTCCGTACTATGAATCAATATCTCCGTTTTCAGAAGTCCAAACATTCGATTGGAACTGTTCAACATGATCTCCATATGAACATGTACTTGTAGATCAAATTTTACATTTTTTAGAATCTTTGTACTATTTTCTTAGATAGGTAGAATAGCACTTGATTTAAAAATTCTAGACCATTCAAAAGTAGTCCATTCAAAAGTAGTGCTTTTCTACCTATCTAAAATAATAGTAAAAGTTTTTAAAAAATGTAAAATTTAGTCTGCAGGTACATTTTCATATGAAGATCATGTTGAAAGGTTTAGATCGATTCTTTTAATTTTGAAAAAGAAAAAGATATTTATCCATATTACGGACCAATCTGTGCTATGCATAGTACCCATAGCCTCACTCTTCTACTATATATAAAAAAAACATTTGCCAATAAAGAATGATTTTCTATTGCTTACAAACTACTAGAGAAAATAAAAGTACAAAGAGTAAAGGACAGCGGTCTTGGATTGATAGAATTCCACTGGAATTGTAGGAGAACAAGGTCTCAGTCGTGCCCATTTTGCCGGGACAGCTTAAAGAGAGTAAACTCAGCCGATCTATGGATGTTTACCGACGGTAGAGATATAGTTGACATGGGAACCATAACAAGAGATAACCTAAGGCGCCTCTTCATTTACATAGATAAGCTTCCCCTTGTCATACCGGATTCAGTGCTGGAGGCCTACGATTCCCATGTAAAGTGACATACATACATACTACCAGCTGTATGTACTTTTATTCGAAAAGAAAAGTGATAGTAAACAAATAGTTGCAAATAACACCTGTCATTTCTTACGTTTGAAAACTGACAAGTTCTCAATTTTCAGGATGCTTTTAGGTAAGCATGATAGATAGACTATACCTTGGTTGCTAAATGACACACAAAAATGTTGACGTTTTGTTTAAGTGAGAAATGTTAGTGTTATATCCACATACAGTTTTTGCAAAGCAAGAGAGAAAAAAATGCTGTATAAATTCTTTCAGTTAATTAATTATTGTCCCTGCCTGTTGATTCTTTTGCAGAGTATATTCTTCTTCTTTGAAAGATGCTGCTGTTGCTGATACAAGAGACGATTATTTTGGAAGCAATCCTAAATTCTAAATGGCAAGGATTCAGGAAGTATGTAAGGGTTGATCGATGCCGGTCTCAGGCTTTTGTAAATAATATGTAATGCTCATGTGGATGGTATGTATATTTATATAGGTGGTTGATTAGATGGTCATGTTAAGGCGACACATGGTAACTGTTCCCTGATCATGCCAAGCTTTTTCATGGCCCAGGTACTAGGTATATGTATATTTAATCTAAGCTAATGTGTGCCTTTTACTTCCTGATGTTGTGTTGCTGTGGTGAATAGAAAAGATTACACCTCTAAATTGTCACTATAGTTTGATGAGCTTTTAAGATTATCAAGCTGGGAAACTTGGCAAATAGCAACAAACGATATTAGGAGAAAAGGAGACTGATATATCAGTAAAACTCTGCAGTTTATGATAACGTTAGACTATCAAATGAAAACGCTACTAATCTCATCAATATTTTTTTTCAAACTTTCTAATGAACTAGAACTACTATTTTGCAACCTGAGACATGCTACATTTAATACTTGTGCATGCTTTCCCAATTTTAGCAAGGCACTATATTTCCCCCAACTAAATGTTATGTTAATACAATGATACAACAATAGTATCAAGGCAAACACCTCCCAAGGAAGCCAGAATAGAAATATAGCGTTCACCAAGGGACTTCTCTCCAGTATATGGCATCTTTAGTTATTAACCTGCACAAGAAAGGTACAAAAAAAGAATCACCTAAAGAGCAAAAATGAGGAATAATTACAAGAGCTAGTAAAAAGGTGGAAGAACCGGACAAAATTTAATAGAAACTAAAAAATTGTTACAGGGGTTTCAATTTAACTTTTATTCCACAAATTCCTTTTTATGACATGTGCCTCGTCATTTCCCCCTTCAGTGAAATTTTTCCTTGAATTAATTAACTGCACCCTTGTATATATTGGCAATATAATTACCTTGTCATGAACTTTAATATTCCAGGAAACACCTTGTTGGGATAAATTGGGATCGATGGCGTAGGTGGCATGCTGGGATTGGTTTCTCAATAGAGGTAGTCTAGTTGGTACCGTCTCGTCATCACTATCATAGTAGCTGCCAGGATCTGGACCCAGTGCTCTTAGTACCATTGCCAGCAAAATCGACACCGCCTGTACAAAAGACCAGTTTTAGTTTGCCGTGGCAAGATTTTGACAAGCTCATGGATAGCAAGCATCTTTGAAAATTGACACCAATTGGTCTCAAAGTGCAAAAGTGACAGTTGGCTGATGATCCAGTTAGCACCTCAATTAAGTTATGAAAATGCATCTAGATTCGTGCAAGGAGATATAGGATAGGAAGAACATGTACTTAATGCTACTTAGGTAAAAAAAAAGCATGAGATCAGCATCCGATTATACAGAGTTCAGCTTACTTGTGCAGCCACAACAGAGAGGGAAACCCATTCAAACATTTCAGCATTGGATCTCACAAAGCTCTTCAGTTCATCAAATTTTCCAGTTGGGTCCTCTGGAAAATCCTGAAATTTCAGAAAACGAACAAGAATGTGAGAAAACAACAAAATAAAAACTATCTAAAAATGAATCTGATTAACGAGAACATGGTTACCTCTTCCCAGCTTCCATTCAAAAATATATCAGCAACAACAGCAGCCTCCAGTATGAGAATAAAAAAAACAAGAACGGTGTACTAATCTTATTAAGGAAAATTATTTATGTATGCTTGTTGGAAGAACACACTAAAAGCACTCAAAACAAAGGGGCAACTTGAAAATGTAATACAACACATCCTAATACTCACATTATATATTTGAGTAAGAAAACTGGATAATTTTGGCATTTTTGCAGTAACAGAGAAATATATATTTAAAATTATCGTAGCTGAAAGTGAAAGATAAACAAATTAAAGATTTAAATGTATAAAACAAGGATACGCAAGAGAGGCAGTGACCATTCACAGTCTCTGCAGCTATATGCCCAGAGCATGTTATGAAGCAGAAGAACACTCCAAGGCCAAGAAATGTGAATATAAACCTGAACAAACCATTTAATATCCATCAAATCAATAAATACAATTTTCTGTATATCCCTGTAAGATACCAGTAAATAAATGCTATATGCCTGCAAAACAAGAAAATTCATGAGTGCCCCAGTAAAATATAGAAAACGGGATGCAAATCCACACAGCACAAGCATATTTTTTAGCATTTTCACTTCCTCGTCTTCTCCAAAAAGATACCCTAACCAACCCTCATTTGTTTACTTAGCAGGTGAATTTTTTTTTTTTTGTTTTGGGGAGTTGCTTTAGGTCCTTTTCTGAAACTAAGCAAGGAAGAAGAGGTCTATGTGCTATGATGGAACTGATTGATTAGAAATAATCTATCTGATTTAGCAAAATCTGAGCTTGAGGCAAGCTATTTATGTTTGCATTGCTTAACAATGAACTCATATCGGCCACTGGCAAATTGCGCTAGTTTATAGATCAATAGGAAAGCGACAATAAAACAAATAAAAAATTGAACACAAATCAGTCTTTGCATACAAGAGAGCCAATTAGAAGGCCAGGTTTATATATATATATTTTTTTATTTTGTTGGTTCTTTAGAAAAATGCACCTTACAAATTCAGTTGTATATGAAGAATACTAAACTGTGATAAATAATATACTGTTAGTACCATCTAAGACCAAATTGCAACAATATTTGTGTATGGGAGAGAAACAATTGACGGGTAATGATTTTAACAGATAAGTTTTGGCTTCATGCAGCGCACGGAGTATAGAATTTAAACATCGCTGCATATGATTAGTGCGCTGCATGAAGCTAAAACTCCTCTGTTAACATCTTTACCCCAAATGACACCCCAACTTAACTTGTTGCTATATAGAGAATACAACGAAATTATTACACTAATTGAGGAAGAGCTTCTCTTATTGGTAAATTTGTGAATTAAAAACGAAATTACTTACTGGTTTGAGCACTAAATTCAGCCCAAAAAATACAAGGAAAAAAAAAAAAGTTCATCCATAGAGTGCAATAAAAGGCGTACCATGGAGGATTGGAATCAGAAGTACCGATCTGTTTGAACCAAACACGAATCATCCAGAGAGAAAAGAGAATCATACCCATCCCAGCTAAACCAATCACCGAATTCACCAGTTTGAGCACCGACTGGAGCCAGCTCCTCACCATCCTCCCCATCATTCTCTCCTGGAAAATCTTATTTGAGGTTAGGAGACGGTTGAATTAGAAAGGTATTTGGGCTTTGATTTGTGAACCTATTGAATCTTGAGAGAGAAATAAGAAAGAGATGTGCTATCTTTCTAGTTTATTTTTCTTCTCGGATAAATCTTCAAGTACATGCCATAATTCTACGTTCATTTACGAAACAACAGGTGGCGCTTTTGCCTGCAATGTTTAATAAAAAGACAACTGGTATAGGTAAAAAGTAGTAGTTTTTTTGCGTGAAATACGCTTGCAGTTCAGCATATGTTAGAAGACCGCAAGCTTATGTGCCTCTGGTTTTAGTAATAAATAAAGAACTCATTTCGATCTAAACAGACAATTGGGATGAATATTAACAAATTAGTTTTGACTTCATGCAAAGCACTACTATAGAATTAAAATAGCGTTGCATAGGGTTTTTGCGCTGCATGAAGCTAAATCTACTCTGTTAACATCTTTACAGAGCAGTTCATTAGTGGTTAGATGGGTTTTATCTGTACGGAACTTACCGCTTACAACCAATAAATTCCTTTGGTAACCTAATTCTTCGTCTATATTTCTAAAAGGGACCAAGTGCCACTTCAAGTGGAAGTCTTTAATTCCAACAATATCAATATTTTGGTTTGGATTATTCTCTTTTCAGTTTTTTGGAGAATAGATTATATCCGATTAGGATCCGTATCCTCCCAGGTACCTGACTTAACACAATTGAAAACGGACAGTCCAGATTTACTCTC
Source organism: Carex parvula (assembly GCA_025461045.1). Taxonomy (NCBI): domain Eukaryota; kingdom Viridiplantae; phylum Streptophyta; class Magnoliopsida; order Poales; family Cyperaceae; genus Carex; species Carex parvula. The sequence continues at coordinate 311,848 of JAJGRW010001397.1, read as the reverse complement.
AGCCGGTGTCTACTCGGGATGGCGCAGAGGGCCAGTATCATTTATGCTTTGAGATTCGTGCTAAGTTAAAAAGAACAACTTTGGATCGTCCAATTCAATTGTTCTCAGTCAGGTAACCTGAGGGGATGTGAATTCATCCGATTACATCTGGTACAGATATATATATGTATATCTCTCGAAAATCTTGAAATTATTTAATTTTTTTAATTTATAATACCATGTTATCTCTTTAAATTTAAAAATTTCGCATATTTGCCTAATTTATTACATTTTTTAATTAAATTTCACTTTTAAATTTATAAAGTTTCTATTTAACTCTTTATTAAAAATAAAAATATGTTTAGTCTTCTAATTGGTCGGTTTTCAATGACAAATGATTCATTTCTCTACTTGTGACGCATACACGGTTAGGGGTGTTCATCGGGGCCGGTTTATTTGGTTTTTAACCGAACCGAAATAGTTTGGTTCAAACGGTTCGGTTTTTTCAGTTTAATTGGTCCGGTTCGGTTCAATTTTTGATATAGATCGGTTTCTTTAATATGGTTCGGTTTATAATATCTAAAAACCGTAATAACTGAACCGACCGATTTCTTTAACATGGGTATTAATCTTATCTTTATAGTGGTACATGAGTATTAATCTTTACAGTGTGGTACATGGGTGGTATAGTGGTACAATGTTTCACATTATTGCTGAATTTATTATTTACAGTGTATCAATCTCAGCTTGTGAGCTGTAAATGCCTTGTTTTATAACAATCTCAACTAAACAATGGTTTATTCGGTTTAACCGAACAAACCAAAATTTACTTTGGTTCGGTTTTAATCGGTTGCTATGTTTACTTTGGTCGGTTCGTATCTATTTTTGAAAACCGAAATAAACTTTGGTTTGCCTATTTTATTTCGGTTTTAACCGAACCGATGAACACCCCTATACACGGTGACATTTAAAGATATACATGTGAGCACGTCCCTAGTAAGAAAATGAATTATCTACCCGCACAACTGGTCAATTAGAAAAATGAATATTTTCTTAAACAAGCTACATATTTTTATTTTTTATAAATAATAAAATGAGTACTTTATGAATTTAAAATGAGTTAATAGAAAAAGACGATATGGATAAATTTGTGAGTTTTAAAAATCTAAAGGGATATAAATTATAAATTTTAGAAAAGAATGTGTGTAATTTCAATGATTTTAAGGGACATGCATGACATTTCTCCATTTATTATTGTTGTGAAGAAACACTGGATATGTAAATATATATATTGGGCTATTGTGCTTTGCAAAGTAAAACCCCCTCTTTATTTCGGACAATATTTTTATTTTGAAAATTCAAACAACCGATCCGAATAGTTTAACATGTTCTAAATATTGAAATGTGCTTGGAGCCTAAATTTTATATTTTTTGAAACTTTTACTATTTATTAAGCGACTTTGAAAATTGCTGATCCACTGTGAACAGTAAAAAACAGTAAAAATTTCTGGACCACCGGATCAGCGATTTTCAAAGTGGCTTAATAAATAGTAAAAAAATTTCAAAAAATGTAAAATTTAGTCTCAAGCACATTTCAATATTTAGAACATGTTGAACGGTTCGGATCGGTTGTTTGGATTTTTAAAATGAAAATATGGCCAGAAGTAAAGAGGGGGTTTTACTTTGCAAAGCACAATAGCCTATCTATATATATATAAAGGCAAAACTAAGGTGTTCTTAAGCTCACTTAGTTTCTTGGTGAGTTTAATTGCAAAATGTATAGGATTGGTTCTAAACGACAAATTTCAACTGTTAAAACCGATCTACTTTGCGAGTGAAGCGTTTACATACAAAATTTATATATTTTTGAATTATTTTAGTATAAATTCAAGTGGTAAAAAAAAGAAGCTTATAAGTTAATTTTAATACGTTCATTTTTCATTAATTTTTGACAGCTTAACTTGTACACTATGTTAATTAAAAAAATATAAATTTTGTAGGTAAATGTATTATTTGTGAAGTATATCGGTTTCAACTGTTTAAATTTGATGTTTGAATTTAATCTAATAATTTTGAAAGTTAAATTCACCAAAAATTCAGTAAGCTTAGGATCACCCAAGTTCTACCCTTAAAAAAGAATGTAGATACTCTATGAACAATTTCCGAGATTTTTAATAATATCCAAAATTTAATAGAAATTAATATTTATGCCCAGAATTTTGGGTTTTCGCCAAAAATGCCCAAGCTGGCCATAAAATGGCCGGCTTACTCTTTTTTTTTTAGAGACACTATGAAGAGGAAGATAATGAAATCTAACACTGAAAATTTGATTTTTTTTTTGTTTAAATTATTTGTTAGATTACTTCTTTTCATTTATAATTAGCATATTTATACCAAAATACACTAGATTACTTGAAATTATGTTGAATTACACTATATTACAATAAATTATGTTGAATTACACTAAATTATGTTAAATTACGTCAAATTACAATAACTTCGCTAATTATGCTGAAATACGATAAATTACGCTAAAGTAGACTGATTTTGTGCCATCTTTCATGAATCATAAAAAATAGTAAAAATTTTTGGAAAATAGTAAAAATTGGTATTCTACAAGTTCAATATGTAACTAATTTACTGAGCTACTTAGATTGAATAATAGAAATGAAAATCTTAATTAGAAACTTCAACATAAGTTTTGAGGCTCTTCCCTTTGTTTTTTGGTAATTTTGAATTTTGAAAAACAACATAGTGGTCATGGACGCATGCATATTTTCGCAAGCTTTCCGGAAAGTGGTCATTTGCTGAAATCGGACACTCGAGCGCCGTTTTATGACCGTTTGAAGTTTCGTCGTCGTTTTTCGCCTTTTCAGTAAAGATATCGTCCTTATTCATATGTAATTTAGCGTAATTTACCGTATTTTAGCGTAATGTAATGTAATTCAGTGTAATTTAATTTAATATAGTGTAATTCAACATAATTTCAAGTAATTTAGCGTATTTTAGTATAAATATGCTAATTATAAATCAAAAGAAGTAATCTAACAAATAATTTAAACAAAAAATTCAAATTTTCAGGGTTATATTTCATTATCTTGTTCTTCATAGTGTCTCTAAAAAAAAAAAAGAGAGTAAGCCGGTCATTTTATGGCCGGCTTATGAGGAGAGTAAACCGGCCATAAAATGGCTGGTTTGAACATTTTTGGCGAAAATCCAGAATTCTGAACATAAATATTAATTTCTATTAAACTTTGGATATTAATAAAAATCTCGGGAACAATTTGGTCGATTCAATGTTTTGATGAGGGGCATCTTTTTTTTTTCTTTTAGCATAGTAATGAGTGCGTCATAATTGAGGGCAAAAATTATAAATAAGCAATGATCGAAATTGCTTACGCCAATCATGCATCATCCAAATATGGCACCAACTTGATCCGAGAGATGGATTTTTTTAATCCGAGAGGTTGCACGTGAATTATAATGGATTGGTTCAATTTTTCCATCATCATTAAGGACCTCTTCGGCCGTCTAAAGAGAATGGGATTGAAAATTTTTGAATGGCCGAAACACTGTGCGTGTGGGCTGAAATTCACGAAGTTTGAGTGAATTTTTTTTTTTTCCCACGCGCACAGTGTTTGACCGAACATGCCCTAATTGTGGATTTACCTGGCGTCGTGGGACAGTAATGCGAATTTTTTTTCACCGACTTATTGATAAATTTACTCTTTCAAATTTTGTTGTTCGTTTTAGTCCGTTTCTTTTTTTCTCTCTAGTTAGGGAAAATAGAGCAGGGTTCGAATGCCTTTTTTTTGCATTATAATTTCACTTTTTAATTTTTTAATAATAAAAAATTTAAACTTAAATATTAAAATAAAATTATTAGATTTGATAAATATTATTTTCTCTATATAAACATAAAAAATTATTAATTTCAATTTTGTTTTTTAAATGAATCAATAAGCTGAAAAATCAACCTCCATAAATGATCTAATCTCTTATAAATGTCATAATCTCTTATATGTATAAAGAAAGTGACATAGATCATATTTAATAGTTTATTGGATATTTAAGCTGTAAATTTTAATTTACTAAAGTTTATAAAATGGAGACACAAAAAATTAAAACATTTAAACCCACCTCTAGAAAATAAGTCTAATATTTACATATCTTGTGGGGATAAAAATAATTTAGGGAGAAAATTCTTAGAGGTCAGTTGAAATAAAATTATTTTAATTATCCTCAAATTATCTTAATCTTAAACACCACCTTAAAAAAAATAAGATTTATCATCTTACTTTTTACTTCTTATCCACTGTAATAAGTCTATAAGAGCTTTGGCTGCATTTTATTTATAATTTGTTATCATCATTTATATTGACATTTTTACCATTCAATATTCAAAATACGCCAAATGACAGAAGAAAATATTTTCATCTTTAAAATCTATGAATCTATAGTGCCACCAACTTTTGTTATCTTTATATGAGTATGATTAGTATGAGTTCTAATAAGCATTATTTTAAATATCTTTAATTTGGTTTTTTACACCAAATATAAATATTAATCTTGATATATTTCACAAATTAAATGCCCGAGTTAAAATTTTTATCTGATTGGCATTTCATCAACAAATTTAAACTATTGAAACTTATCTACTTCATGAGTAATGCGTTTACATACAAAATTAACAAATTTTCAAATCAATTTAATTTAAAATCAAGCTGTCAAAATTTACAAATTATATTGTTATCATGCCTAGTTTTTGTGTTGCAATGATTTAGAACTGTTTTCATATTATTTTTTTTTCCGATGGTAAAAAAGAGTGTGATAAAATTTAAAATAATAAATAGAGTAAAAGTCCTCTTATAAAATTTATTTAATCTTAGAACTCTTGTAGATAAATTTTTTTGCTTTTGTTATTCTTGGATTTAATCTTAGAACTCTTAAATAAATGATTATTGAATTATTGACAAAGCCTTGAAATTTATTTATAATTGGACTTGTTTTTGCTAGAACAGATGAGACGAACATTTGAAAATTGATTTAGCTTATTATATAATTTGAAACCGAGCATGTAACCAATAAAACAAAATGAATCCTGCTATTTTGATTTTTTTATGATTAATCAATTTTACAATATCAATATACAAAGGCGTTAAATAAATTTTATTATTTGTGTGATTATCATACCACATTTTGTGCTATACAAGTAAAATTTATTACTATATAACTTCTTTCGTTATCATTTATCATCCTATTAATATATATTAATATAAGTTACATGAAATGAAATGCTACATATATAATCTATGTTGTTGATATTTCCAGTTTAAAGGAAAGAAATTTTTAATCAATTACATATAGATTTTGATGTCAATAAAAAATGAAACAGTAAAAAGATAATTATGAAGTAGATGCAAGGAGAAACTTGAATTCTCAACCACAAAATATTGACTTTTTTACCCTTTCATTGTCCCTTCAACTTTGTATAATTTGTTTATTAAATAAGATAAGAAATCGACTTTTCTCACATCTTTTATGTACTTCATCTCCTTTCTACATCTTTACCAACTTCTTTAGATAGTGATCAAATTGGTCATGATGGAGACCGTACAGGGGTGGCACTGGCTCTGTCCGAGCTACACTCTAGCTCAGCTTGTTAATTCTGAACGAAACTACAGCCGAGAGAGCTGGACCTAGGGCATCCGAACTAAAATTTCAGCTTGAAATCGTAGCAAGCCAGCTCGAGCTAGCTCGCGAGCTGACAGGCTGGCTCGCTAGGTCTGGCTGGATCTTGTTTTAAGAAGAAAATAAATTCTACGAACTTTTTAGATCGAGATGAGATTTTAGCACATAAATTCATACAAATTCACAAATTGATGCCTAGCCGAGCTAGATCGCGAGCTGGCGAGCAAGCTAAGCCGCAGCTTGAACTCGTTAATTCTGCACCAAGCTAGTGGCGAGCTGGCTCGTTAATAACTCGGTCCAATAACGAGCGAGTCAGATGCAAGTCACGATTGAGCCATGAGCTACAAGCTTTTTTGCCACCCCTAAGACCGTATCTTGCTTCCTAACATTTATTTTTTTTCATGCATTTTTAATGCCTACCAAGCTCTATAACATTGGTGTCATATGACACCAACTTCAAAATTTATTGGATAAATTTCAAACGACTAATTCAATTCGTTCAAACTGATTTACTTTATGAGTGATGCATGTTCATGTAAAATATTTATTTTTTCGAGTTATTTAGTATCAAGTCAAGCGGTAAAAAATGTTGAAAAATGAATGCATTAAAATTAAATTAAAAATTCTCACATTTGACAGCTTAACTTGATACTAAATAAATTTGAAAAATTATAAATTTTGTATATAAACACACAACTAATGAAGTAGATCTGTTTGAAAGGTTTGAATTGACCGTTTGAAATCGATTCGATAAGTTTGTGTATTAGCCATACTCATTTTAATGCCTACCAAGCTTTTAAATTATACCTTGCTTTCAGCATGGCTATATATATGCGTTTTTTACTTCATTGTTTATTTGTGCTGGGTTCTACAGCTGTAAAGCAACTCGGGCCCACGCCGCAGTTAAATATTATTCGGTGCAAATAAAAAGGCTCGCAAGGAGAATCCTATTATTTTGCGGTCCATGGTGTCCTTGTTGGACCGGTGGCAGCTATATTTGTCAAGAGAATTTTGTATAAGTTTTTATTCAAAGTCGGCCTAAACTGTCCTGTTTATATAAAAATTTACACAAACAATTTAATTTGTTACGAATCTGTTAAAATTTATTAAATTTTAAATTAGTTCACACAAATTTCAACACAAATCACACAGATTTAGTCCAATTTTTAATAAAATTTGTCCAAAACCCTTGGACGTCGAAACCCAATTCCAAAGGAAAATAAAAAAAATATGTGACTGGAAGAGCGGCAATTTTTATTTTAGGAATTTTTCGTTAAAAATCTCCTTAATCAGGTATGACAAATATTTTTTCTGAGAGTTAGCGGCTTTAAATGTCAACTAACAATTTCATTGATAAAAAACGTATTTACAATGGGTCAAATGACCGTCTAAATCTACTCTTTTATTCTCATAAAATATTCTTGCATACAAGTACATATTCATATGGAGACCATGTTGAACGTTTCACATCGACTGTTAGAGATTTCAAACCGAAAATTTGAGTCCATAGCGCACACCAATATGCGCTATGCATAGTACCATAGCCCCACTCCTATCTACTGTATACCTCGAAAAAATTCAGAGCTTATTATTGTTTCAGTTAGACAATCATCACACCACAACTAGAAATAGATACAACAAAGAAAAAAAAATGACTCTCAGTCAAGAACTGCACAAATGGAGACCAGTGTACATAGCAATGTAGAATTAGAAGATGAGAATAATTTCTTTCAGAATTGTAAAGTAGGCAGTCATTTAAAATTGAATAAAAATTTATAATACATAAGGTGATAGTTCAGTAACTGCAGACCTAAAATCAGTAACCTATGATGTAAATATTTCTTCAGATACTACATTTTTCGAAACCAAAAATGAATTAATCATTGAAACCGTTCTACTTCACGAGTGATGCATTTACATGTCAAATTTTTAATTTTTCGAACTAGTTTAGTATAAAGTCAAGCGGTAAAAAAATAATGAAAAATTAACTCATTAAAATTAACTTATATATCATCTTTTTTTTGACCGCTTGACTTCATATTAAATTAGTTCAAAAATTTAAAAATTTGACATGTAAACGCATCATTCATGAAGTAGATCAGTTTCAACAGTTTGGATGCGTCGTTTGAAGTCAATCCGATAGGTTTTTGAGTTAAGCTTACAAAGAGGCTTGGTGAGCTTAAGAACACCTTAGTTCTACTCCGAATAATTTCTTTCAGAATTGGCAGTCATGTAAAATTGAATAAACATTTATAACACATAAGGTGATAGTACAGTAACTGCAGACCTAAATCAGTAACCTATGATGTAAATATTTCTTCAGATACTATATTTTTCAACCAATAATGAATTAAGGATTCAATTGTCAATCTTCCGGTTGCACTAAGCATAGATATGAAAAACCAACTCATAATAGCCGTTATTGTTTCTGAAGCAACAGAAATTCAACAAAATATGCTACTTTTTTACCCTATTTGTAAAGATAAATTGAAACAGAATCAAAGTTGCTATTTTTCTTAATGCATGCTTAAATTACAGTCTTTGGAAGAATATATTGTCAAACAATTTGTCAAACTGTTCTGTACTATGAACAATCTCAGGACTAAATCTCTTTTTATAGCATCTTTTTATAAATGAATAGTATCAGAATCTTGTGTGCTACTGAATAAGATAACAGGTATGATCCATTTGGTGCCAATGATATTTTTTTTGGGATTTTAAGTAACTAATTCTTAAGGAAAGATAAATAGCATCCAAAAATTTATATTTAGGATGATACCTCCTTGGCTAAGTCCAGCAATGAAAATGTTTTTAGAGTTTAGGGTTTAGGGTTTAGAACAAAACCAATAGCAGTTCATAGCACAATTTTTAGTCATGACTATTGCATCGTCCAAATTGATTTGATGAATTTTGCAAAGACATTTCATCAAACACCTTACGAGCCACCAATCCACAGTCCATCATAACAATACGTATCCACTGGTATCAAGCCCATTTCTGTTAGGTTGTTCAGTGTTTTATTGCATTGCATAAAAAAAAAAGCAGAATTAAGAAGAACATTACCTCTTCAATTACTTTTCCTGCTCCGGAACTTTGGTCTATTAATTAAAATAAATAGAAAGTATTAAGAAAGTTGCATTTTGATCAGTCACAATAAATTAAGGTTGTATGAAAACTGGTAAAAAAAGCGTCTCTAAACCCACGTTTGCTAAACTGCCAGCCAACAAAGTAAATGCTGGTAATTGCATTGTAAAGGAAAATTAAGCAAAATGGACCAAACCTAATAAAAAAAAGTTTTCAAAATGGTCCTATATATGCATTGTATTATTTGGTTTAAAAGATTCTGGCTGTAATTTGGGGAATTTCATGTTGCATATACAATAGGTTTTTGCGGCATCATGTTGAGCATCTGCATTTGCCTGTGTATGGCCTGGTAGATTCAGATCCTTACGGGTTTAATATTCTGACGACATACCGCTTGGTTCAATTAATGGTAACATCTCATTTGAATTTTAAACACTTAAATAATAGCTTTTGTTACTGAATTTTGGCAACTAGTTACATTTCATTTGTAGCAGATTGTATTATTTTTTGTCTATCATCACTTGATATTTACATATTTAGCATGTCTGCTTTTTCTCTATAGCAAATGGCATAGGAAGCAAAGCTAATTAACAAGCTGATACCTTTTTTTTTCTTTTCTTTTATCTCTCATTTTTATGTTTAGATTAGATAAAAATAAAATAAAGGGAGCTGAAGTCCAGGTCCATTATACTTTAATAAGATCTGATAATAGTAAAAATATAAGGGTTCTATTTGTAAATTTTACATATTGTTGTCAGTTTTCATCATTTAGATCTATATCAAATATAATAACTGTAAAGGGCCTATGTGCATGTTTCTTGAAATTTTGTAACTTGGACCCGGCCGGTCGTTTTCAAATTGCATTAGCAAACTAATTAATGCTGGGATTAATTATAATAAAACACTATATTCTTAATAATATGAATAATATTCATGTATGTACGTAGCTAGTATTCTATAAAATCAAACATGTACACTACATTTTAAACTATTAATATGATCATCATCAGACAACAATAAGAAATTAACAAAATTATTGTGAAATAATATAAAATATAAACAAGTTGAACAAAACAGTAATAGCATAATTTATTTTTAAAATATTAGAGAGTTAATAAAATTCAGCGAACAAAAGAACAACATAATTTACTACATTAACAAACAGTACATGAATGGAGAGTCAGTTATATATATATCACACACAACCAACAATATTAATAACATTTTCTATTTGACAAACATACATCATACATCGACCCCTTAGCAGTATCAGTATGCCAGTACACAAACTATCTAAATTGATCTACACACTAACTAAAACATAATAAGACAATTAAGTTCATTTAGACCAGTGGTACAGGAAATAATGTCTCCTCATATGAAAAATAATTCATGATTTCCCACGTATTGGAACCCACCTAAAATTGATGGCACTGAGGCGGGTGTTTGTTGAAATATCATAACAGACGAGAGTATTCACGGCTTGGTCGACAAAGTAGACTCTATTAATTTGTGAATACGGCATTAAGAGCCGGAGACTGACATTTGTCTTTGTCAACTAAGAACTTTGTCTCTCATTTCTTTCTTGAAAATCTTAGCAGAGACAAACTCTGTCTCTCATTTCGTACTCTCTCTCTATTTTCTCTATTCTCTCTTTCTCCATTCCCAGCTCCCACTCCGGCGATCTGTTTGATGTCCATTCCAGCGACCCATCAGCCGTATGCAGCTTCTCTCTAACCCTAACCCTAACGTACAATTCTCGAGAGTGCTGTTAATCGAGAATGGAAGCGAAAGATCATACGGATCCCCTAAAGTAATCCAATTTTTTGGTTTAGATTTGGACCGCCCAATCAAATCGAGCCGTCAGATTAAAGGCGGTGCCTATTTGGGGATAGCATTAGCGTTAGCGCAGGTGGGGAAGTATTATTTGAGCTTTAATTTGAGATTCTGTTAAAATTTTGAAGCAACAATAATATTTTCAAAATCAATTGCAATTACAATTATTGATATTCTCCAATATCTAATAAAAGACAATTAAATAAATTATACTCCATATTATGAATATGTGTTTATGATATTAAGCAAGAAATTTTCTATATTTTGCAATTTCATCGATATATAAAATTAAAGAAATGGATATTTTAAAAGCAATAATTATATTCACACAAAATTCATTTTGCATCATACAAACTGCATTACTTTAATTGAACGTCCCATGACATGAGATCAAATTTAATTGTTTTGCCGAAATAAATTATTTTCATACAAAATTCATTTTGCATCACACAACTGCATTACTTTAATTGAACGTCCCAACACATGGAGATCAAAATAAATTATTTCACCAAAATAAATTATTTTCATACAAAATTCATTTTGCATCACACAAACTGCATTACTTTAATTGAACGTCCCAACACATGGAGATCAAAATTAATTATTTTGCCAAAATAAATTATTTTCATACAAAATTCATTTTGCATCACACAAACGGCATTACTGCAAACCAGAGTTGAGGCTTTCTGGTTGTATGAGTTTGGACTTATTTCCTTTCTCTACTACATATAAACTTGACTTCTTTGCCAGTGGTAGTTCCGGAAGAAGAACAAGAGTGCTCTGGTTGAAGCACTTGAGAAGGTTAAAAATGGTGAGCTCCTATACCCCTTTTGTTCCATTTTCTGTGCCACTTCAAATCCCCTCTCCCCGCCTTACAAAAAAAAAAAAAGAAACTCTCTCAACTAATATTATTTCTTGAACTTGTTGCATCCTTTGTCAGTGTACCGCTTATATATATATATCCACAATTTTACCCTGATTATTCATGACAATTGCAGAGTCGATGATTCTTGGTTTCATCTCCTTGCTCCTCATCTTTTTCCAGAACTACATTGCTGGAATATGCATCTCAAAATCAGCTGGTAACATCATGTTGCCAGGCAATCCCGGAGAAAAAGGTAATGGAACGAATAGTAGACGGCTTTTGGGTGCCGAAACCATGGATTTCAGCTCAAACCGTAGAAGCCTTGCTGGAAACAAAACATCTAATTGCTCTGCTGTGAGTCTGCAGACTATTAGTACTTTTCTCTTGCTTTTATTCTGGTATGTTTGGACCTAATTAGTTGCCAGGTTCTATATATGTTTGAAACAGAGCTCAGTCAAGATCTTTTAAATTTTGGATGATCTTCATTTCAGTTTACCATCTCAACTGTTTCTCCTACAAAAAGGTGAATGAGATTTGACAAGTTTAGATGGATGACATTTCATATTATAAAATAAAAAAGGGGGTTACTCTCCGATTTGGTGTTGTAAATTTGAGTGTTTGCTACCATTAACAGGCCGGTAAGGTGCCTCTCTTGTCAACAAAAAGTTTACACGACTTGCACCTTTTCATATTTTTCTTGGCTGTTGTTCATCTTGTATATATATAGTGCTTCAGTAATGGCTCTTGGAAGATTAAAGGTTTGTACAATAATAGCCCCATATATAATTAGTTTAAACTTTATGATAATGAAATTTTATTTATAATTTTGACTTCTAAGAAGTATTTTTTAATGCAGATTCGATCATGGAAAGAATGGGAAAAAATTACATAAAATTCAATAAAATACTTTCACCACATTGGTGATCGACCAGCAATTTCAAACGAACTCTTAAAAATTACAAATAAAAGCTGACTTTTATTGTATAAATATTTTTTAATATTTGATCTTTCAGATCCTTTTAAGGTTCAGGTTCACTCTCATGAGACATCTTTTGTTTCGTCAACATGCAAACATTTGAAGCAGATCAATCATTCTTCTCTTCAAATTGTAAGCACTATATCAGTATAAATTTACTCAAAGTTTGGTCTTATTTGAACAACATTTTTTGGGTGCTTTTCACTAGTATTATAAACAAAGAGGAGGGTTCAAATGCCTCAATTTTTTGTGCCTCCACCATGCCTCCATTTTTAAAAACTTTAATAACTCAAAATTTAAAACTTAAAAGTCAAAATAAAACCGTTGGATATGATCTACATCATTTTATCTATGTGCTCATAAAAAATTATTACATTTTGATTTTGTTTTTATGTGAATCAATAAGTTGAAAAATCAACGTCTAAAAATTATCCACATTAGTACGTTTTTTACAAGCTCTTGATGACAACCAAAACAAATTTGAAATGTCATAATTTTTTACATGTACATAGATAAAATGATGTAGATCGTATCCAACGGTTTTATTTTGACTTTTAAGTTTTAAATTTTGAGTTATTAAAGTTTTTAAAAATGGAGGCAGGGTGGAGGCATGAAAAATGGAGGCATTTGAACCCTCCTCATAAACAAAACAAAATTTTGTTGATTTTGTCCATTTCAGTGATGTTTTATATTAATTGCAAATTGATCAGGCAACAACTAATTATATATCGAGCCATCTAGGTCTCAGATATGCTGTAATATATGGCAACAACTACAAATAATTTTGAAATTGTAAGAAATTTCACTGTCTAGATCACAACAAAGTACAAACGGCTCTAATAGTATGTTCAAACATCAATAAGTGCAATTTTGAAGCAGTAGGGCCGATATGTTGGTACTAATTATATATAATGCCTCGACTATGCACAAGATCTAGTTACCCTATTTCTTATATTTTCTGCTTTATTATACTTTGTTTCTTCAATTTTTTTTTCAATAAACACACATTAAGGTTCTAGCATACACCACATGGCAAATTTCATAAAAGGAAGAACTTGTTTCGGTAATAAACAAAGAGGTGATCACATCAAAGGTTGGTACACTGGGAAATTCGATCTACAAAATTTATAAGACTGCTTATGACTATTTGCTTGTCTTTTGTTATACTTATAAAAATTTAAGTCGATATCTCTGTATACTCTTACCTCATATTAATCCGCTTTATATGATTATTTGTCCTTTATTTCTAATAGGTAACTTTCTTTAGACAATTTATTAGGTCTGTTCAAAAGATTGATTATTTAACATTGCGCCATGACCTCATAAATGTAAGTTTCCTTCAATTCAATATCTTTATTTTATAAACTCATGTAAGTATCTTTTTATTAACATCATTTACTTTCTTACAGGTAGGGGTGTCAACGGGTACGATACGGGTTGGGTGGAGACATTTTCATATCCGTACCAGTTATGATAACAAAAAAAAATATTTACCCTTATCCGTTTTTTCGAATACGGTACGGATCGGGTAAATGGATAAAAAAGTGCCATTGACATCTCGATTTATGCTTTCTATAAAAAAAATTTCAAAACAAGAAAAAAGAGAAAAAAATAATAATGAATACAACTAAGTTGTATTATGAAAATTTAGTAAAATACAAAACTTTATTGTATCATGTATTATCTTTATACAAATATATATCTCTATATACACTACAACAAAAAGGGGCTTCAGCGACCGTCAACAGAGACCGGTTGGATCGCCGGTCACTGAAGACCCAAAAAAAAAAATTAAAAAAAAAAAAATTTAATGTTTTGGCGACCGAACCCTTCAGCGACCGGCGCCTTACCTTTCTGTGACCGATTTTGGCCCGGTCGCAGAAGGGTATTTCTAAAAAAACCCCCCGCCAAACCCTTTTTTTCTCTCTGATTCCCGCGGTTTAGGGTTTTCTCTCTGGTAGAAGGAAACGGAGGCGATCGCCTTTTTTCTCCCGCGCGGTCGTGGTTCGAATTTGAGGGTTTTCTCTCTCTCGGGTATTATAAACCCCTCACTCTCTCTCGATTTCGGTTTTTCGCTCTCTTTCCCTTCGCTCATGTGCTGAGAAAAATCTCTCTCTCTCGCTCTTTCTGTTTGCCTTGTTACTATAACAACCGAAACCAAAAAAATTCGGTTGTGTGTTTGAGCATTGCGATTTTAAGTTGATCCGGTGCCTTCCTTGTGCTATACTGGTGCTCGAAGGTGCTTGTTCTGGTGGTGTTGCTTGCTGATTTTTCTTGACGGCCGGAGGTGAGGCAAGCACCTTGGTGCCGGCTGTTTTTTGCTGCCCCTTTTTGCAATCGGAGCCTTTGTCGGTAAATGTTCAAGCCCTCCTTTTTAATTTATTGATCGTGTGCTTAGTGAGACATTATCGTATATTTTGACTAATCGGTTGTCTCGCACGAGTTGTTGATTTTCTCGGCGTGTCAATGAATTTTTGTGATGAATTCGGGGTGTTGATCGATTGAGTGCGAGATTGTTGATTTTTCTCGACTCGATCGAATTGGGGTTTGGGTCTGACCTTACCAGTACCATTACTGGTACTGGTTTCAGTGCAATTTGTACCAATTGGTTGTATTATACTTAGACCCTGGTCATAATTTGATGTTATATTTTCTTTTTACTAATTCTTTTATATACCAATTTCTCGCAACTATCGCGCTACTGATGTAGCAGGTACTAGTTTCAGTTGTTAAATTATTATGTTGCTGTTTATATTTGACAGTCAAGGATAAAAAAGATTATGCAAGCAAATGAAGATGTTGGTAAAATTGCACTTCCCGTACCTGTTTTAGTCTGTAAGTTACCACTACTTTATTTTTCATTGGCTTGTAAAATTTGGTAAATAATTTAAAATTCTCATTGGTGTTTTAGGGGATCCTTGTGCATTTGGTATCAGGACTATAATGCACCCTTTTATGTTATTTTTCTGGTATAATTTTGTCATTTTGCTTTATGTGCATGTGTTTGACCAAGTATTAGTAATCTAGTCATTTATGTTCAATTATTATAACATTACTGCAAGTGTAATTGTAATTTTTATTTTCTTTGTTTGTGTAGGAAACATGAGATACATTTGAAGCATAAGTGTTATTTTCCAATCCTCGTCTTGCCTTTTCTCCCATACATGCTAAGGTTCATATATATCCTTCCTTGCCATATTTATCTCCAAAAATATTCTAATTAGCCTCATTCTTACTTTATCTAAAAATTTTGTATTTTTGGGATTTTTAGAGAAGTTATAAATTGTTTAGAGGATGACTAAGATTTCTCAATTTGCCAGGTTATACATGATATAGATTGCGACGCAAATGAGAATTCCAAAAATAGAACAAGTCAAAACTTTGGAGAAGTTATAAATTATTTTTTTGTTGCTGTATCTTTATTATGAATTCCTTGAGGGTTTTGAGAGTGTAGGAATATACTCTCCAGTTATTGTGTTCTTTTGCTTCTTTTTTGATTCAGGATTAGTTACTCAATTTTTAGGGTTTCTGATTGTAAAAGGAAAAAAAGAAGCATGTTAAAGACATTGCTTTTACAAAACATGATGTGTTGTAAATCAAATGGGATTACTGAATTATTTAGTTAAAAAAAGCTATAAATTACTCTGTTATGGAATTTTTCTCATTTGCATAACCGTTTTAAAAATACCAAAAAAGAAAATACCAATTGGGGAAAAGAAAAATAAAAAAAAATACCAAAAAAAAAATCATCTTTCTGCGACCGATTTTGGACCATCAGAGACCGGCCGATCGGTCTCTGATAATCTTCCTCCACGTCAGCACGGAGCATCAGCGACAGAATTAATCGGTCGCTAAAGAGGTCATCAGCGACCGGCGCCTGAGCCTTCAGCGACCGGTGACGTCAGCGGGGTGGTCATCAGCGACGAAGCAACTACGTCCGGGTCATCTGCTACCGATTTCGGTCATCAGCGACCGGTAGACCCATCAGCGACCGGCGAAAATACCATCAGCGACCGATTTGGCCGGTCGCTGATGGGTGTGAATGCTGTAGTGATATAATTTTATTTTTAAAAATTATCTTGTAAGATAACGGGTAAGATAACGAAAAATAATCATACCCTTACTTGTACCCGATAAGCTAATGAAAAAAAATATCTTACCCTTACCCGTCTTTTCGGATACGATACGGGTCGGATAAACGGGTAAAAGGGTGTCATTGACACCCCTACTTACATGCTCATTTAAATCCTGGAATGAAATTTAATTTCTAGAAGTACATTAAATGTTCACTAGAGGATGATTTTAAAGTGGTGGTTGGAATAAGGTATGTAAAATTGTTAGTTATTGTTGTTATTGAACTTATATAAATATTAAGATTGCATTATTTTTGGTGTAATAGTCCACTTTTGTTGGTTGTCATCCTACTTCTAAATATACGCGGTAAGCGTCTCATTTATATTTTTTAGAGAACATTAATTTATAGTCTCAAATCTTCTTTCTTGTGTGGTCATTTGTAGTCATAAATTTATTTTTAAACTCTTTATTTCACATTATTTTTTTTTAATTAAATGGGGTGCCGACTGGAGTGAGGTGTTAAAAGCATAACTTCATGCTTCTTATTCTAGGTGCAAAGGCATGCAGTTATTCAAGGAATGTCATTGTGAAATTAAATAAAAAGTTGATATGAATCTCGTATCCACTTTCTGTTATTTGAGAGGATTTAGACTAAGTTAGGAAGTAGAAAGAATTAACAATAGTCTGACTGGGCTATATGTACTGGACCTAAAATTTTGGAGTGAGAATCTGCTGCGATCCGGTACTGTGAACAGTACCCTGCAATTTCTGCTTTTCTAAATCCAGCTGTTGAATTGTTTCGAGATGCGTGCACAGAAAAATCAGCTGTTTTGAGATGCGTGCACTAAAAAGTTGGACGGCTAGATTTGAAAAAGCAGGGATTGCAGAGTTACTGTGCTCAACATTCGGATCGCAGCAGATCTCAATCCAAAATTTTGAGATTGATAGTTGAGTAGAACTAGGGTGTGATGCGCTCACACCGTGAGCGCACCTCCTATAGAGCGCATTTTCAAAGTTCAAATAGTCGATTCGAACCTTCCAACGTGTTCTTCATATTAAAATGTGCTTGGAAATCAAATTTTACATTTTTTGGAAATTTTTTACTATTTTTTAAAAATCATTGATTAAACTAAACAATAATTTGAAATTTGAAAAACAAATGATTTTTTAAAATTAGTAAAAAAATTTTAAAAAATGTAAAATTTGATTTCCAAGCACATTTTAATATGAAGAACACGTTGGAAGGTTCGAATCGACTATTTAAACTTTGAAAATGCACTCTATAGGAGGTGCGCTCACAGTGTGAGCGCATCACAACCTAGTTCTGCTCTTGATAGTTTGAAGTCCGTATTTTCATAGAACAGATCAAATTAGTTGGATAACTGCATGTAGCTATCGTTTACTATCCTTGTTCGTATTTGTATCCGTTCACTAGCCTAGTGACTAGTGAGTCCGGATCCCCTAAAGTAACCCAATTTTTGAGTTTAGACGTGTACGCTGCCTATTCGGTGGTAGCGCAGGGGGCCAGTATTATTTGTGGGGTCCAGGTTCTTTAAGATTCGTGTTAGAGCACCTTGGACGGTTTGGATCAAAACTCAAAAATTGGGTTACTGCACTGGATCTGAATTCGTGACTAGTGGGCATGAGATATTCCCTTTCCACCTCGAGGTGTCTAACCGAGAAGTTTCCGGAATCGTCGTCTAGAATTGTAAATCTGAATTTTTCTTTCAAAAATATTTGGTTCAAATGATTTTGATTCCATTGTTAATTAGAGAAAGTACAATCGATTATTTATTTACTGGTACGACAGTGAAATAAAAATATTCTTATATAGCTTGAACAATATGTTAAACACTCAACTTAATATTATTATTATTTGTGACTTTTAAATTTAATGTTAACCTAAAATTATATAAAATATGAATATATGCATATCGAACATGATAAATTTAGTAAAATATTATAAAATTTGTAATTTTTGTATTCTACAATATTTATATACGTAGATCTTATTGAGTACTTTGGACAGTTCGAACATAATAAAAAAAAAATAAATTTGACTTGAATGAGTAACTTACGGTAGATTAAAATAATATTATAAATTAAACTCTTTTGATCTCGTATCTATGTTGTACATGATAAATTAAACTCTTTTTTTATCATCTTCTTTAAAATTTCATTTTTTTGTTTAATTAATTGTCTGAGCCAAAAGTCTACAAGTTCGAATAGATCAAGGATTGCAGAGTAGGATATCCCATAAAATTAAAAAAATGAAGGGCCCTCTGTTCCATTTAAAAAAGTGCTTCTACCAGCCCCATGACAAAAGTCGCTCAAGTTTCAAAGTTTTTCTTGGAAAATCCAATACATAGTGCGGCAAGTCATTGACGCTTCCCCATTGCCTTTACCAAGTACTTGTATAGTTGTATTGTATTCATATCATTCAGGGATATCACTACAGCTTGTAACACGGTGAATGCCACATAGTATCTGTCAATCTACAATAATGCTTTGTAGACTTGAGAGTGAGTTTCAAGTCAAGCTCTAGTGCGCTGTGTTCACCTCTCTCTCTCTTTCTTTCCCCAGCTAAATTCAATCAAGCAACCTCTGTTACAGACTTACAGCAGTCAATCTATCTAGTGATCTATTCATCTCTTTGCAACTACCTTCAATCTATCTACCTATCTCTGTTTCCGACTCTCTCTCTCTCTGATCTCTTGCCGTAGGGTACGCGTTTGTGTTTTCCAAATCTCTGTTTCTCATCTCAGCCCTCTCTCTCGATCTCTTGTCATCTGATGCACGGTATCTATTTTCATAATCTCTAACTCTTGATCTCTTGTTATCTTCGTTTCTGGATTCATTCCCTTTATTTTATTATTGAAAGAAGCTGCCTTTTGCTATCTTCATTGCTAAATCCAACACACACACAAAAAAAAATTGCTAGTTGTTCCTTGTCATTCCCAAGAAACACAAAACACACACAAAAAAAAAATACCGCCTTTGATTTGAGGAAGGTGACCCAGGAGAAGAAGGAACTTCGAGATGGCTCTTTCGAACATTGCAAGCCTAGCGGGTTCCGCTGTTTCGAACCTTGTCAGCACTGCAGGGTCCTCTGTTGTTGAGAACCTTGTCAACACGGGTTATTCGTACTTGCTTAGCCATATGCTTGCAGATGATAGCGAAGCCGAGCTAAAGAAGCTACAGACAGCTCTTCCCAAGATCACAGCCGTCATGGCCATTGCTGAAGCACTCAAGATGAAGCACCCAAGTGCCGGTTCATGGGTTGACCAATTTAGGCAGGCTGTTGAAGCATCCGAAGACGTGCTTGATGAGTTGGAGTACAAAAAGCAGGAGGATATGGTGAAAAACCAAGATGAGGCGGAAGACTCCGCTTCTAGCTCAAAGAAGAGAAAATTGTGTTTAACCAATGATTCTTTGGAGAGGTTGAAGGAGGCTATAACAATGTTAAATCAGGCTACTGAAGGTGTGGAAGATCTCCTCCAACTTGCCAATTTTTATAATCTTTCGGAATCAGGGCAAGAAGTCGGTAAAGTTTTGAGGGGGCAATCTACTTCCTTTTTAGCTGAAAATGAGGTGTTTGGCCGGGAAGTTGAGAAGAACGAGATAATTGATTGGCTGAAGCGACCAACTGATGCTCACCTCTCTTCTTTTAGTATTGTCGGGGTGGGTGGACAAGGGAAGACCACCCTTGCGCAATTTGCATATCAAGAGATGTTGAAGGAAAAACAATTTGACAAATCAATTTGGGTTTGTGTTTCAACCAACTTCAGTGTTGAAGATGTAACGAGAAAAATGCTCAACGAAACTAATTGTGGTAAACCATTAAATGCACTTCAGGAGAGCTTGAAGGATATGGTACTTTCAAAGAAAGTCCTTCTCGTTCTAGATGATGTATGGGACGATAAGAGGAGGATCGATTGGGAGCAACTGATCGCCCCTTTGAAGTTTGTACAACAAGGGAGTAAAATCATATTAACAACTAGAATGAAATCTGTGGCAGAATTGCTTGCTAATGTGATAAATACGGAGCATAGATCTCTTGCATTAAAAGGCTTAGGAGAGCAAGAGTTGCGATTGCTCTTCTATAGCTATGCATTTCGTGGTTCTAACCCTGACAATCATCGAAAATTACAAATAGTTGCAGATCAAATACTAAAATTGCTCCGAAGTAGTCCATTAGCAGCAAAAGTAATTGGAAGCTTACTGAATTCCCGTATGGACCACCAGTATTGGAGAAAAATTTTGAATCACGGGTCTCTTTTTAACTTAGAGCAAGCAGAGGATGTGATGGATGTTTTGAAGTTGAGTTACTACCATTTACCAGCAGATTTGCAGGTATGCTTTAGGTTTTGTAGCATATTTCCTCAAGATCATCAGTTTAATAAAGATGATTTGATCAAAATGTGGATCGCCTCTGGATTTATCCGGCAACAATCAAGCCAAGGAAAAAACCTAGAAGATATTGGAGAAGATTACTTCGATCTCCTTGTGAGGAAATCATTCTTTGAATATTCTGGATCATGGAAAGGTGAATGGTATGTTATGCATGATTTGATGCATGACTTGGCCCGTAATGTTTCCACTGGGGAATGTTGTAGAATAGAGCCTAATGATAAATCTATTACCATACACAGCACTGTACGACATGTGTCTGTACATGGAAGTGAAATTGACAGGGTCTCTTATCTTGGGAATTTACGTAGTTTGGTTATTATTACTGAAGAGGATTCAGATTTTGTTTTACCGAGTAATTTAATAAGAAAACCTTTACGTTTATTGAAAATAAATGGATACGGTAGCTTTGAATTGCCCGAAGAGATGAGTTGTTTGGTACACCTTCGCTACCTATCCATTGACACTGAATCCGTTAAGTACTCATTCCTCGCTTCAGTTTACAAACTTTATCATTTGCAAGTACTAGAGTTTCCAACAAGTTGTGATAATTCATCCTATTCGGGAATTGAAACAACTGGAATGACCAATCTACTTATGTTGCGTTACCTAAGGCTTCCCAAGGAGATAATGCAAACTATTCATGGAGTCCACAAGCTGACGTCTCTACGGGAGTTAACCTTTTTTGTTGGACAAGAGAGTGGTCAACATATAAATGAATTGGAAAAACTAAACAGTATTCAACACCTTTCCATTGAGAACATTGACAATATAGAGGATCCCAATGAAGCTAAGAGTGCCAACCTATTAGAGAAGACTAATCTCATATCGCTCTCCCTGAAATGGACCTCAGAGAGCAATTTTGATAACCACGAGGAAATTATTAATTACCTCCAACCCCATCCAAATCTCATGCAATTGACAGTTGAGAATTATAAAGGCCAAAGATCTCCTAGCTGGATGAATGATTCGTCCCCTTTAAACTTGTCATCTCTAAAATTTTCTAATTGTCCTGTTTGGAAAAACCAATTGTTTTCATGGCAAATGCCATATCTGGAAAGTATTGATATATGTAATTGTGTAAACTTGGACAAGTTACCTAATATGCCCCTTTCTCTAATTGAATTTAGAGTTCATAATGTAAGTCTGATTGCTATTCCGGAAATGCACCAAACTTCTGGTAATAACACTCCTCAACCATTATCCCTGAAATCATCACTAACAAAAGTGGTGATAGAAAGCTGCCCCAACTTAATGTCCTTGAATGGATTTTTGCAGCAAGACAACCTAGATTTGCAATCTATTGGGACATTAATCATCAGCGGCTGTGAGAAACTGGTATTGGTACCGGTAGGTACATTTGGGAAATTATTGTCATTAAGACACTTGTACATAAAAGATTGCCAAAATCTAACCGAATGTCCCAGTCTACCACTTTCTCTGGATGTTTTTTGGATAGAGAATGTTGGAGTTAGTGCTCTTCCAGGATATTACCAAAGTTTTGACTCAAGGGGTGGGCCATCAATATCGTCATCACTAATATATGTGGTCATAAATAAGTGCCCAAAATTAACAGCATTGAATGGTTTTCTGCAGCCAGACAACATAAACTTTCAGTCATTTCGGTATATATATATCTATGATTGCAAGAATCTTGTAGATATTCCAATAGGTGCTTTTGGGAAATTTGTGTCGCTAATGCACTTATCTATTGTCGGATGCCCAATGTTGAAGGCAGTTGATAACCAGAGCAACCTCCTGCCCCCGTCACTCACAAATCTTTTCATAAGTAACTGCGGTGAACTTGATGTGCCACTGCTGGAGTCAGCATCATGTCTCACTACTCTTACTAATCTTTCGATTCGTAACTGTGCAAACATTTCTCGTATTCCCTCCTCAGAAAATGCTTTTGGGTCACTTAGTTGTTGGAATATCAGTGGATGTGATAAGCTCGTCGAACATTCATCTAGGGAACAAGCACTTGGTGTTAACCAAGGAAGCAACTTGACGTCATTAAAGGTCTCTGTTCTTGGAATCAATCACCTCTCTCTCCTTTTTATTGAACCACTGAGAAGCCTCAAATTTGTAAGCGAACTGATAGTCACTGATTGCTCAAGTGTAGAGGAATTGCCGGAGCAATGGCTGCAACAAAACAACAGTACCCTCAAGAAGTTGACCATCAGGTCTGCAAACTCTCTGAAGTCATTGCCTGCAACAATGGCGAGGCTCACTGTGCTTGAAGAGCTAGAAATCTTCCAAGCTCATTCGCTGGAGCATCTCCCAGAGTTACCTGCTTCATTAAGGTCGTTGACTATATGGCCAAGTAGAACTCTGATGTCATTGCCTGCTACACTGGCGAGGCTCACTATGCTTGAAAAGCTACATATTCATCATGCTGATGGGCTGAAGGATCTCCCGGAGTTACCTGCTTCTCTAAGGGATCTCTGTATTGAGGATGCAAGCTCTTTGAAGTCATTGGCTGCTAATACACTGACGAGGCTCACTGCTCTTGAAAGGCTAGAAATCGGACAAGCTAATCTGGAGGAGCTTCCGGAGTTACCTGCTTCTCTAAGGGAGTTGATTATCAACGATGCAAGCTCTCTGAAGTCATTACCTGCTACAATGGCGAGGCTAACAGCCCTTAGGAGGCTAGAAATCCTGAAAGCTGATTTGCTGGAGGAACTCCCGAAGTTACCTGCTTCTCTAAAAATGAATAAAATTGAAGGCCGTGGTGGCCGTTTTCTGTGAAAGAAATCAGATACGTGCAGTAGGATAGTGGTTCATTATTTCACAACTTTGTATTCATCACAAGGTACGTTCTTTTCAATTTCTTAAAATTAATAAAAGGCTCTTGCAATAAATTGGAATCTGTTATTCATCAGATAATAATATTATCACTTCCATCTCTTGTCTTCTCAAACTTCAACTAATGTACGTAATTTTTTTTTCTTTTTCTTTTTTCCTTTTGATTTTTGCCTACAGAAATAATGCCGAGAAAAGAGGATTATATGCCATATATGCACTTCAAACAAGTGGCCTTCCATGCAGGTATACTGTATACATCCCTCCTTATTTCCAAGCTCTGTTCTAATTTTTTTTATTTTTAATTTGAGATGCTAACCTATTTTGTCATATTTTTTAACTCCGCCTATTTTTGAATGATATAACTGGTCCCAAGTCCGGATAAAAGAAGAAGGGCCAACAAAAAAAATTTAGAAGTGCTGATTAGATGAATAGCAATTCAAATTAAAAAAAAAGACACCAAAATGTTTCCAAAAAAAGAACTGAAATAGTTAAAACAACATAACAGAAACTTCACAAAGGACGTGCTGATTAGATAAATAACAAATTTTTTTATATAAAAAGAAAATTAAAAGTTATGGTTTCAAAGGACGTGCGCAAAATTCGCAAAGCATCCAAACTGCATTTCTAACAATAAGTTCCACTCTATCAGGGACTAGTTTTCCTAAATTCCATGTTAAAGTGTCTGATGTTGTTAGCCGAAGTTATTTATAGCAGTTCTTCTGTTTGCTATTTTTTTATCCTTTTCATTTTCTTTAAGTGGTGCAGGTGGGCAGTACCTGCTTTGCTTTTAATTAGTACTACTAATTTATCTTTCACCTTTGGTACCAGTTGAGGCAGTTTTTTTGGGTTCTCTGGGTGATCTGTTGTCTTTACTTGGATAAGAAAATATGTTGTCCCAGTTTAGTCCTGAACTAACTGCATCTGTAACCATACAGGCACATATGTAGCAAAAAAATTTAATGAGAGGGGGTTAGATGTCAATTCCCTCACCAGATAATTTTTTCACTGAAAATGGGGACTATACTAAACTGCAATTTCAGATGTGTTTAGCAGATAATTATGGATGCAGGCATATAGATCGACATAGTATTTGTTACTTGGTTGCACCAATTTCTTAACAAGCATGCCAGTGAAAAGCTTGTTGTTAATTTGTTTAAATTATTAGAAAATTTGTCACTTAGTCTTCAATACACTAGTTGAGATTTTTACCTCTCTTGTTAAATGAATATAATAATACCAAATATTATGTACACTAGTCCCTTGCTGAGTTGTTTTAGTGTAAGATTCCCTTTACTAATTATTTACCAAACTTGCATATTAATTGGAACAGTTGATTACCAGGTGATAGAATTGCAGTGATAGTGCTATTTGGGTTGGCCAGTGCTAGAACTGCAGTTGGAAAAATTTAGGGCTACATATTCCTACCAAGTTCAAAGGAAGGAAATGCAAAAATGCCCCAGAGGAGTTGCAGTGCACTTTTAGTCCAGCTGAGGACATCAATGAGGTTAGACTATCAAATGAAAAAAAAAGTGTTATTAGTAATATATCTAATTCATTAGCTACAGCTCTATTTGCCAAGAGATCGTTGTAAACAAGTATAATTAACAGTATTGGCTAGGTGCTCTTGAGGATCAAGCAGCAATCAAGTCTAATTGGATATGTATAGTTATGGCATCATGACATTTTGGACAAAATCTTATCATGAGAAAATCCAATTAGTGTGCAAATCTAAATGTTTACACAAAACCTTAACACATTGAGAACGAATGTAAATAGGAGCTATATACACATTAAAAAATCATTTGACAGTTTTGAGTTGTCTTACCGTACATGGTCTATTACAACTTACAAGAGGCAAAAAATTGAGAACGAATGTGAAAGATATTTATGGAACTTCAAGGGGTAAGCATGCAAAATTGTCGTTGCTGAATAGTTAACAAGAATGACCAAATCATCGTGGACAATTTTATCTATAAAATAAAAAAAGGACATGATTCTTGCTATTTGCCAATCTCTTGAATGAAAAAGGCTTGATATAGATAGAATCTGGCATTCATTATCTACTGAGGCACTGGATTTTCATTAATTTGTTTCATTTTCAGATTAATATTCTAATTAGAGATTATGGAAGGAAATGTGGGAGCCTGGAGGCCAGTGATAGTTCTGTTTGGGTCATCCACCGTGCAGTACAGCTTTCGGCCGTGGCGGCCCACTCTCGCCGGTTTTCATTTTCTTCTTTGTTTCTTTAATTTGGTTCTCTCATCTCATTTTGTTAAAAAAAATGTTCACTGTGACTTGTCAAATAGATGAAGTCTTGTTTTGTGGATGTGTGTTGTGATTTTGAATGAAGGCTGATGTACAGGAAATGGAACTCCAGGCAGAGTCTTAAGCTTCAAGGATTAACAGCTTCATGTAATAACTACTGGACAAAATTGCTATTTTTTGCAAATTCTTAAATTCAATCCCGACTTTATGCTATGTGATTTTCTACTAAAATCAGAATTCACCTGTACAGCCTTCTCTAGCAGAAGTTTATTTTGGTGGCAATGATTTGTGCAAACCGCATCCTACGGCTGTATGTGCCTCTGTCGGAGTACAAGGACAACATGTGACAAATCGGGCTTTACATCAGAGTACTTCTCATTTGATTTTTTCTATTAATTTTCAATTGTTCATTTTCTTTTGAAGCAAATTTTGTTGCTTAGTTTTAAGAGATAGAGACGGTCGTGCTGTTTTTGAACTAGGTGTCTGTTACCTGTCATTGGTTGCAGTATCTTGGTTATTGTACCAGCCAGGGGCTAGTATCGGTATTAGTTGGAAACTTAAAATACAACCATGCTGGTTATTATTTCAATCATGGTTTGTGGTTTGCAGAATTTTATGTTGAATATTGATTCAATATTTGAGTTAGTAGATACCATAATTAGCATGTTCTATAATTAGCGTAGAGTCTATAGTTAAGTCATGTAATAGCATTTTTTCTGCATAATGCACAGCAGGTGCAGTGTCAGAAAAGTAGATGTTATATCTAGATTAAACTGTATTTTTAGGAAGTACTGGGTGGTTACTGTTAGGTAGTACTTTAAGTAGGTATGAACTTCTGTAATTTTGTTGTATGAGAAAATACAATTGAGCATTTTGAAAAATCAGTTTTCTGTTTACCAGTATTTTCTGTCAACAGTTTCTCTATACCAGTTCGTACCAGAAAAGGATGCAGCATACAGCCAAGTTTCCAACATTTTAGCCCGAACTGAGACTGGACCGTACTTCCAAAATTAGGAATTGCGTATAGTAAAATTAGAATATATTCCAGCTTAATTGCACATGGAAACAGTATTTTTCTGATACAGAACAAACAGTATTTTTTCTTTTACCTGAATTTGCATGCCTTATGTGGATTGTACTAATACTGCTGTTCCTTCACATGCAGGGTTTATCTGAGATGACACGTGTAGTTCTCCTAATTAGCAAGGTGATTTATCAAGCTAACCTATTATGCATCACCCATTCAGTTTTATTTCTTATATCACCACATATGTGCAAAGTTATTTATTTGAATTTTATCCCCCTGAATTAGGACATATGAAGCATGTACAGTACACTATAGAAATGTGCATTTAACTGAGCCGCACAGACACAAGCTTCGAAGTTACCAACTTGTTTAGAGCAAAACAAAAGCGTTGAGACTGGGATGATACATGCTTTATGTAAGCTGATCACATACATTTTGAATAAAAATAATAAACAGGTTGGCTTGTTTGCATGTTGATAATTTTTAAAAATTAATTGATGCAGAAATGCATTACACTTGTCAGATAGTGGCGGCAGAGATATTGAAGGTGATAAGTCAACCTTCTCTGTATTTGGGTGAAAAAATGTCATATATCCTATCCGACCTTTCACGCAATAGTCGATATCGTTAGTTGTCTACTTCCTTCAACAACCCCCCACCCCCAAAAAAAAAAAAAAATTTAGAAATATATTGAATTCTTTGTCTGGAAGGAGATTTGGAAAAAAAATTATTTTAAAATTCTAGGAAGTTTCCTACTCTTTTATGTTTTCTACAAAAATTATCGTATGGTATTACAGGAATAAGAGACATTTACGAAAGGACCCTTCTATTATGGGTATATTAATTGCATCAGGTCCCATCATCTTTTCCTTCCTGAGCAAAATACAATCTTGTGTTAGAACAATCTAAAAATGTACTGCAATTGTTCCAACCAAACCTGGGTAAAAAAATTGTAGGGTTAAAATCCAAACAAGCACACTGGAAGACAACTAACAATAAAGTCATCAATCTAATGGAAAAATTTCCAAAATCTAAGCAGTAACACTTATTGCTTCATTGTAACCCTTATTGAATTTGATGGAATTGAAGGGGGAGATGGGAACATAACGTGTGAAATTGATGAAAGAGACAGGGAAGGGCTCAGGATATCTATTTCTCTCATTACAATTTAATATCGTACTAAACTTAACAGAAAGTGATTATATTTTATTTTTTCGTAATACTCTTATTTCACCGAATGGTTCAAAATGGTTCAGATTTGGTTTTGAATGGGTGCTTGTCAAGATCAGTTTGAAAACTGGCACTCATTTGATGATGAGGTTCAATATACATTGCAACATGCTTTTTTAATAAGGTTTAGTGCAGTATGTTGGATTGTTTGAAATTGAGGAATAATATCTGTTTCAATGGATCTCCTATCCCTTCTATCAGAAACACAATGTTCACCATTAATTCATGGTTGGATCTTTGGACAGGGAATATGAAAAAGGAGGTGACAAAGCAGCTGCAAAGTCATCAAAACTTAAAAAGTGGAGACCTGGAGATATGGATATGATTCATTACAGTGTATTGCCCCCACTTAATGCACTGACCTTGGATGAGAGGCAAGATTGACTGGTACAGATGGTACCAATGGAGGGGATGACAGTAACATGAGATAGTCTCTTTAGTAACAATGTGTTCTGTGATAAGAACTGATTTCTATGTTTTATTTAACTGCATTTTTTAGCAGATGTTTGGATTTTGGTTTCTTTTTAAAAGCTTTGAGATGTAATTAAATGCTATGTGAGATGATAGACTAAAATATGGTACATGTGTACCAGTAGGCAGTTTTCTTTTTTGGGTTTGGGTTAAGGTTTTGAGTTTGGGATCCCTCACCAATGATGCAAAACAGTATGTACTGAAACCCTTCTACTTCCCACTAATGGATCAGTTAGTAGAGTTCAGTAGCTAGTTTATGAAGAAGAGAGTGTGTGTGACTGAGGCAATTGAGGGGTCCCCATGGGTTTTTCTAGGTTCAGGGCTTAATTTCGATTTTTTCTGTAGTTCCTCACCATGTACTGGTTACTGGTAATTAATACAACGGGCTGGATAGCAGCCTTTGTTTTCAAAAAAATAATAATAATAATAAGGAATTGCAACTTTCTTTTCGTATCTTGATTTTTGTAAAACAAACTATAATCTTATGTTAGCTGGTTTTGTACTTGATGTGTTAAGTTAATTAATCACTATATTTTAGTTTGGATGGGTTATGGATCTAATGTCATGTACAATTATTTATGCTCCCTATATGTGGATCGCTTAGGAGTAGACCCCAATTCGCATCCTTCATTTGTGAAGCCGTTCTCAGATTCCTTATTTCAATTTCTGTTTTTTTTCAATTGAAATTAATTAATAGAAATGCTGGATTAATCAATGCAGAGCGATTACTTAGTTGCTTCCTCATATCTCTCTTTCAGAAATTTTCAAAAATAATCTTAACTTCGTATTGGATACATTGAAAAACATGACCTTGCATCAAATCGTGTTTGGTTGACAAAATTACAGCAGAAATGAGGGATACAAAATGAGAATAGTTTAACTTTGCATGATTTTAGTTAGTAGAATTGATTTTCCTTTCAATTTTAGTGTAACGGACGGAAAGAAATTTTATTATAAATGTTTTCAGAGAAAAAGACACAAATGTCCAGTTCTATATCTTACATATATAACTATTATTCAATTTTTTTTGTCACAAACCTACAACTACAAGCACCAAATAATTTATTGACTAGGTTAGGTTTTTTTTATATTTTTTTTTCTACAAAATCAAGAGGAGAAATTATGCCGTAAAACTTCTATAGTAAGAATTTTTGGGGCCTATACATTCTTTCGGCTTCTTTTATATATTTATTTGTCTTCGCATATGAATAAATTTTTATGATGGCACGGGCATTCATGTGAGTATAAATTTGATTGATATGTGATGTCGTGAGTAATTATATTTATTTCCAAGTTATTTGTATTGTTAACAATTGCATCCGAATTAGCTTTAATGCTAACAAATGATACTACAATATTGGAAAATCCTATTTTCTAGCAGATTCTAAGCGTAGGATAAATTTGGTACACATTAAAAACATTAAGGATCAGAATGATACTTTTGAAACTTTAAGGATCAAAATGATAAATAAAAAGTGATATTTTAAAGTAAAAAAATATACTCATAAAATTTTTATGTATAAAAATGGTAAACGGATTATAATTTATAGATCATCTGTGTAATCTACTTGAAAAAAAAAAAGATTTATGATGTGCAAATAGAATTCTGAACTTGCATTGCATGACAACATCCATGTGATTATACGAGTATTATTTTTTCCTTGTCTAATTTATTTAAGGCTTCTTCGTATTAATATTTATCTAGGAAATAAATTTGCTACGATCCTCCGGGATCGCAGGATCCCAGCAATTTCAATCCTAACCGTTCACATGTTTCGAGATTCATGCATAAAAACTTACTTTTCAAAAAAATTCTGAGTTTAATTGCAGAATCCTACGATCTCTTAGAACCGCAGCAGATTCGCTTTCATTTATCTGAGCAGAGAATCCTATGGAGCAATTTATATGAATTAAAAAATATTATGGGAAAAGAGAAGGTCAAAGTGATTTTTATTCTCAAACTTTCAGGCTGTGATCATTATGCATTAAAGTTTTCTTTTTAGAAAGGAGGGGTTAATTGTCGAAATTAAATGTTCATAAAACTAATTTTCATAATATAAAAAGTTTAAGAAGTTGTCGTGGTGTTTTCTCAAAATATTTTTTAACTGTGCAAAGATGATGCAAATTTCACAAAAACGTTTATGATTTCACATTTTTTTTTTCAAATAGCAGACCTGGAAAACATCAATGATTGCGGTTTCAAATTAAAAAAAATCTATATTCAAACTTGAGAAAATATTTTAAAAGTTACATTCATGTCTATTAGATGAACAGTGCTCGCTAAGTGAGGTATTAATGAAAAAAATGCGTGAAATATTTCTTTTTTCTTATTGATTAAAATATATTTAATTTTCTCCTCTATTATTCTAAAACTTGCGTGAATATAAAGAAAAAAAATGCATAATAGAAGTCTAGGTAACAAAATATTTGAGTTTAGATCGGACCGTCCGATCATAATTCAGATCAATTCAGTCCAAATTTAAACGCATGAGATTTCTTTAATATTCGTATATAGCGAATCGGATTGAAAGTCAAAATTTGAGTTGCTCAAGGGGTTTTAGTTACTGAACGAGAAATATGGGCTATATTTTGCGATATCGTAAAAAGAAGGGTTCAATCTAAAAAATTCGAAGAAGAAAAACCCTACCAAATTAGGGTTTTACCCGCCGTTTGTCTCCTCTCCGTCGCATTTCTCGTTACATCAAATTTCAGAATCCCTACATTAAAGAAAAGAGAAAATTCAACAATTTGTGTTCCATGGCCGGGAAGAAGAGAAAGGACATGCAATCACAGCAGCCGCAGAGGCAGCAGCACCGCCTCGCCTTAGACACCGACGCAGACTCCGTTGTTTCTTCTAAGAAACGCGCTCGTGCACCCAAGCACCACCAATCCGAAGACAAGGTTAGCGCCTCTGTTCAATTATGTTTTAATTGGCCATAGTTTGAGTTACTATTCTCTTAACTTGCCGCAGCTAGACACAATGCATTTATAAACAAACAGGAACAGATTTCTAGCTGGGCTGTTGTAATTACTGGTAAAGTTGTATTATATAAAAAAAAATTCAAACCTGGTATAAGTGATTTGACATTTTCATTGCTAGTGTTAGTTCATAATATTTATCATCTCTATATCTCATTTTAATTTTTTTTATCTCAATTAATTAAAAATCTATATTTCATATCCATTTAATCAAGACTCAATTGGTTTCAATTTTGTCAGAATAAATCCTTAGTCATCTCTTAACATGCTGCAGCTAGACACAATGTATTTATAAATGAACAGGAACAAATTCCTAGCTGGGCTGCTGTACTTACTGGTATAATGGTATTACAACAACCAAGCCTTTAGTCCCAAACAAGTTGGGGTAGGCTAGAAATGAAACCCAATCATAGTCACAAAAGAAAAAAAATATA
The DNA here is from genome assembly GCA_025461045.1 of Carex parvula. Lineage (NCBI taxonomy): Eukaryota > Viridiplantae > Streptophyta > Magnoliopsida > Poales > Cyperaceae > Carex > Carex parvula. The sequence goes on along the minus strand of JAJGRW010001397.1, from coordinate 279,722 downwards.
TATTCAAAACCAGTATACTGGTATAGTGGTATTATATAAGAAAAAAAAATTCAAAACCAGTATAAGTGGTTTGACATATCCATTGCTAGTGTCAGTTCATAATATTTATCGTCTCTATATCTCCTTTTAATTTTATTTGCTTTTCAGACAATATCTTCAGATCTTAGCTCGAAGATCATAAAAGAAGCGCTGAAGCAACAAAAAGAAATCCTGGAAGAAGAAAATAGATCATTGCCTGATCATCGTTTGAGGGCCTCATTTTCTGATGTGTCGGCCCCACCTTCTGGTCAAGAAGAGAATGATGATGAAGAAGAAGATATAGATGCATTTGATGGGTTTTCTGATACTCTAAGCCAGTATGATGGTGGCGAGGTGTGCTCCCTTTTTTACCCTTTATTTATTATTTTTTTTTGTTAGGAAATTGATATCATCTGTTTTGATGTTATGCTTTTCTCATGCAATATTACCCCTTGCTCCAATGTATTCACTTACAGGTTTTGTTGGTCATGATTTGTAGCAAATTTATTAGGCCTCCTTTTTGTAGTTATTTGCCAAGCCCTGAAATGATTTATAAGTGACTAGGACCCCAAAAATATAGTGATAAAAACAAGATACTGTTATTGGAACTTTCTCTTTCCCCTGTTAATTTTTTGTTTTATCTTGTAATAATAGAGTTTACACTCTTTTTTCCTTGCAAATTTTTTGTTATAGTTGGAAATTGACGAGGAGGATGAGAAGGTTTTGGCCACATTTATGCCGAAAGAGACAGGCCCGCAACTTACGTTGGCCGATATCATAATTCAAAGAATCAAAGAGAAAGACGCTGAGGTTGTCTCAGGTAAAAATTTATCAGAGATTTCTATTGTTCTTTAAAAGATTATTTCCGTTTCTTTTTAGTAATTTCCTTCGATAAACCTATCATTATTCTTTACTTTCAGATGCTCAACTCCGTCCAAAGTTGGATAATAGTATTATCGACCTTTACAAGGGGTATGTTACTCTCTCTCTCTCTTTCTCTGCACAATGGTACAGTACCAACAATGTTTCACCAGTTTTGTCTCAGAGATCTTAAACTGATCCGAAAAATGAGCATATTCTTGTCCCATAAATGTTAAACCATACAAAATTTATATACCAACTTTTTTTTTCAGGGTTGGACAATTCTTAAACCGGTACACAAACGGCAAGATTCCAAAAGCTTTTAAGCACATTCCGGCCTTGGAGCTTTGGGAAGAGGTTCTTTATTTGACAGAGCCTCAAAATTGGTCGGCTAATGCCATGTACCAGGCGACGAGAATATTTTCGTCTAATATGAATGCAAAAAAGGTTCAGATTTTCTACCAAAACGTTCTGTTACCGCGTGCCAGAGATGACATCAGAAAAAATAGGAGGCTTCATTTTGCTTTGTACCAGTCACTGAAAAAGTCTCTCTACAAGCCGGCGGCTTTCAACAAGGGGATCCTTTTTCCACTCTGTGAGGTATTTATTTACCAACTTATGCTAAGATATGTAAATATTGTGTCAGTTTATAGCATTTTTTTTTGAAAAAAAATAGGTTTTCTTTTGTTCTATGTTATATTCATAAGAATAGTATTTTGCTAATCATTGTCTTTAATTTTAGACATGCTGCCACTAGGATGTACTGATATTTTATCAGTAAAGTTATTGCTTGGTCTTATGAAAAGTTAGTATTTGTATAGTTGACACCCATTAGATCGAACATTGCATTTTAATCTGAAAATAATTCAAAGTTTTCAACCATGAAGAAGTTAGTTAATCATGTTAAACCCTAAACCCTAATCCAAAATTAATGAAATTTGTTTTGACATACAGTCAGGGACTTGTAGTCTTCGCGAAGCTGTTATTATCGGTAGTATCATACAAAAGGTGTCTATTCCTCCTCTCCATTCAAGGTATGTATTTTTTTTTTAGCGAAAGTTTAAATACAACATCATTGTTTAACATTGATGAATTCTATAATGTTTTGATGTTATGTGATCTAATAACAGTGCCGCATTGATGAAACTAGCACAGATGGATTATTGTGGCACAACAAGGTAAATTTCGGACATTCCTTTGAGAATTTATGGTCATTTATGTCTATTTGTTTTTATCTTGTTTTGCTGTTTGGCCTTGGTGATTTTGTTCTTCATTCCTTTTTTTTCACTTACCATTGCAGTTATTTTATAAAACTATTTTTGGACAAGAAGTATGCATTACCTTACCGGGTTCTGGATGCAGTACTTGATCATTTCATGAGTTTTCTTAACAAAGGAACTATCATGCCTGTCATATGGCATCAATCTCTTCTTTCTTTTGTCCAAAGGTTTGTAGGTTCTCTTTTAACCCAAATTAATTTATAAATTGTGGATAGCAAATTGTACTGGTTAGGTTGAGATGACCTGTTTCAAGGTCCAATCAGGCCAGTTTGTCTCATTAGGGCAAACAAAAAAAAGAAAAAAAAAGGAAAATCATTCCTTGACCTCATATTTTGTGGTTGATTTGGTCAAAGGATTACCAATGCCAAAAACAAATCAACACGGTACTTTTTGTTGTCAGCCTAGGTAACGTTAAGTAGGCTGCTACAATTAGATCTGTGATTTAGTAGCAATAAGATAACATCATTGCATATTCAAGTATGGTATATTAATATTCAAGTATTGTGGTACCAATGGACAGGTACAAAAACGAGCTGCAGAGGAAAGACAAGGATAATCTTGAGCGATTGATGCAACATCAGAAGCATTATTTGGTAGACTCCATTTTCTTACTATTACCTTTTTACCTTTGTATATTTTTCAATTTAGAAAATTATTTTCTATGTGGTCTTGTGTTAAACATATCCTTGTTCTCATCTGTTGTAGGTTACTCCAGAAATAAAGAGGGAGCTAAAAAGTAGTCGCAATCGTGGTGAAAGGGAGGATGATGTCATGTCAATCTATATCCTTTTAATGTGTCATTATTACATCTGACATGCCATAATCTTTAATATTACCAGTTAGTTTTTGTTCACAGCTTCATATCATAGATAGCGAAGCTACAAAATTTACATCTCTACCAATACAAATAATGAAACAATCATTCTTCTTCTTCTTCAAAGCCTTTATTCCCAAACAAGTTGAGGTAGGCTAAAAATGAAACTCAACCGGAATCAGCAACACAAGGATTTCCCATGAGATCACCCATCCTAGTACTTCTACTGCCCAATTCATGAGGGTTTCATTTCCATAAAGAGGCTACACGAACCCTTATCCTTTTTCCTGGCTTGGGACAGATGTGTAGAAACTACACGAACCCTTATCCTTTTTTACCGCTGGCTTGCCAAGCCTACACGAACCCTTATCCTTTTTCCTAGCTTGGGACAGGTGTGTAGAAACTACACAGGCGGAGTTAATGAAACAATCATTCATCTTTAGAAAAATTGGAAGTAGGAAAACACCACCTTGATTTATATTGGACTAGTGGTTATGTTTGTAACTTTGTATTATAATGTATAATGTTATTCCTTGACGTGCAATTTACCTTCTATGTCGGTGGTAAATAAACCAATACAAGAAGATAGATGGGATGTCCCGGAAGTTCCTATGGAAGAGGACTGATGATGGTTTGTTTTTTTTATAAAGATCAGTTTTCCTTTGTTTTCACTGTTATTCACGAGTTAGATAGTTCCAAGTTCTAACCCTTTTATAAATTTAATACAACAGGTACCAGTCACTCTTACTGTATTGCAGTGTGATGATGCTACTCCATACAGTAAAAAGAAAGTTTTGAGTGCACCTTTTTTCCTTGTTATATTGTTCATTAGCACTTTAGGATGATTGTTGTAATGAAATTGCCTTTACCATGTCTATTATCTATTTTTTTGTAACGTTTTACCATTTTGATATTATAAAAGAAGCATTGTTATAATTATTTTTAGCCATGTAAGTTCGTATGGGAAAAATTGCAGCAAACAATTGTTAGTAGATGGAAAGGGCTTGCTACAAGGTGGCGATAAGCGATTTTTTAGTCCTTTTTTTTTTCCTTGAGAGATTATATTAATTTTATGAGTGAACTAGGGTGTTCTTAAGCTCACCATGCTTCTTGCAGAGTTTAATTTCAAAACCTGTTGGACTAGTTTCAACTTTCAAATGACAAATTTAAATTGTTGGATGCATTTAAATGCAAAATTTAATTTTTAAATTAATTTAGTACAAAGTAAGTGGTAAAAAAAAAATTTACAAGTTAATTTTAATACATTTATTTTATCACTTGACTTTATATTAATTGATTTAAATAACTTTTCACATGTAACTGCATTTCATTTGAAAAGTAGATCAATTTCATCAATTGAAACCAATTTGATATGTTTTGGAGTTGAGTTCACCGAGTAGATTGGTGAGCTTAAGAATACCCTAGTATTTCAACTATTTTAACAGATGCAAATTAAGGAATAATTAACAATTAATAACAATTGTAGCTCTATCCCCATCATATAAGTAGTAAAATAACAGTAAAACAGTGGTTTTATAAGGTGACAGCTTACAAAAAACTGAAAAAAGATAAGATGAAACAATTTGAACTAAAAAGTTACGGGGAGACAACTTTAAAAAGCACTGCCCAAAAAGAATAATATTTGTCAGCATTCGTACTCTCTAGTCAGAGCATGACGGTACCAGTAAAAACTCTACTGGTAACTTGTACCCTTCTCAAAATTTGGTGTAAATCGAAAATATTGGAAATTCACCAAGATCAAAACAAAACAAAAATGGCACCTTTGTGCTCTATCTTGGGAGAAAAAATTGTCGAAAGGATAGAAAGGGAAGAACAAAGAGCAACTTAAGCTGAAGTGCAGGGTAACTCTTCTTTAGTTTTGGTAGGCTGGTTCTCTGGCGAATGAGGTTTGGTCACAGGTGGTCGAGGTGGAGGTGGAGGTGGCAGTGGCCTACTGGGTTTGACTTCCTTAACCTGTTCCGGAGGGATTTCAAACTGCGATATTCGAAAGAAAAAAATAAGGAAAATAAAAGTTCAAATGCTGTATAGTAATTGATATTGAAAGAACAACGGTGCCTGGTACAGCACCAAAGCAAAGCTGATAGGGTATATCAACTGATAGTTGGTTTTGCAGGGGAAAATATCAATAAAATAAACCTAACTAAATGGAGACAGCTTAGAAATGCTGTGATGAAAGAACAGTTATCTAACTGATAGATACTGTATGTTTCATTTTTTACATACAGATATATACTGCACTATACTGCTAACTCATACATTGGTCGGCAAACCTTTTAAACAAATTATTTAATGACAGGAAAAAATAAAGAAATACAAGAAAAGTACTTTTAGTATGGCAAAAAATAAACAGAGATATATATGCTCATTTTTCTGCTATTTCTGATGATAAGATTTTCTTGTTCATTTAGTTCAGAATCAGACTCAATGTGCATGTGCAAAATAGTAATAATAATTAAAAAAAAAAAACAGATTCTTAGATAAATTAGCCTCATAACAGATTCTTAGTAATAAGCAGGATGGATATTATCCTTCGAACTTGTGCTGATCTGTGCTAAAATAGATTAAAAAAAACATCTTAGCTATCATTAAACTACGCACAAAAGGGGTATTTTTTTTTCCCTTAGAACCGAGCTGGTGCTGGCATAATCTTTTTGATTCACTCCATCATCATTTCTTGAAAATAAGTAGCTAAAGGCCACCAGTTTCGATTTGATAACAAAAAGTCACAGCAGTTCTTTCTTTTCTTTTCTTTTTCTTCTTCCCATGTTTTCTGACAGTTCATTGAAGACTTACTATACTGGCACCCCCTACCGCTCCAAATCCAAACAAGCAAGAAAACAAAGAAATAAAAATATTTATCTAACCTTAAATCCACATCCAGAGATACAGGCATTGAAACACTCCTGCATATCAAGAAAATTTAATTTTCAAACCGCATGAGACTAATATTGAAAAATAGTCCAAGAGTAAGGATAAAAGCGTAAATTATTACCATTGAATAGCTGTTATCGCCCGGAGACCTGTCAATATACGCACTCCATTGCTGGTCTTTGAAGACTGGGTCTTTGTAGCATATCTCCTCACATTCACCTATGCCTGGCAATGATGAATAATTGATAGACTTAGTAACATATTTAAGCCAGTATAAATGAGCTGGTATAAGTAAAATTTATGTTATGGTATGAACTCAGTACCAACTATTCCAAATCTTGCTAATTTTCTTCCATGGTCTTTCAAAATTAAAATTTCTCTAATACCTTTACATGTTTATTCCCAATCTAAGGTAATGCAGCACTTATTCAATGTTTATTCCCAATCTAAGGTAATGCAGCACTTATTCCATGTTTATTCCCAATCCACAGGTATCAGATTATAAATATATATTCAAAACTGCCTTCTGAAAAATACAAATCAGAACAAAAAAATTAACAAAATGTCACTTACACTCATCCCAAGTATCTCCATCAGTACCGCAACCCTTCTTGCAGAAAACCCTCCCTGTAATCAAATACTAACCAAAATAAGCACCAAAATACAAAACATCTACGATAGATAAACACAAAAGGGGAGGAAGTAAGACGAACATGGAATCTGTACAAGAGTGGCGTATTTCTTAGTGCAACAACTGCCGCATGGAGGCGTCCAGTCCTTGGGAAACATCGGGGAATTTTTTCGAACTTTTGATATATCGATGAATAAGTTGATCGATCTCTCGCGCTTCTGCTGATTGGAGGAAAAGGTTGAATTTTGTCTGCTAGTTGAATTTGGGTTCAATTTTGTAAGCGGTTATGGGTCCTTGTATTGGGTCGGGTCGTTGGGAATTCATATCACCGACGGTACTGTAAAAGGGAATCTTTTACAATTACTTGATCCGGACCGTTCTTTTTAACTTGGCACGAATCTCAAAGCCCAATAATACTGCCCCCTCAGTCAGCCCGAATCCCAAACCGGCTGAGAGTTAATCTCAACCGTAAATAGCTAACTGTAAAAGGGAATCTTTTACGGTACCGTCGAGGATATGGATCCGGGTCGTTGGTGGAGCATTGGATTGGATTTCCTTGTATTGGGTCGGATTCCTGTACTGGTTCGAGTCCATTTTGTCTTGCATTCTTTTTTTTTTCATAGAGAAAGTGACATAGTCCCGACTCCCGAGGGACAATATCCTCTCCATTACTGTAAAAGATTCACTTCACTTTACGGTTTGAGATTAACTCTCAGCCGCTTTGAGATTCGGGCTGACAGAGGGGCAGTATTATTGGGCTTTGAGATTCGTGCCAAGTTAAAAAAACGGTCCAAATCAAGTAATTGTAAAAGATTCTCTATTACGGTACCGGAGAGGATCCGAATTCGACTCCCTAGTGGGTATCCTCTAAGATATCTCATATTTTGCTTGACCGACATGTCCGGTGCCTATCCGAATGCAGAACATCTTCTCCGACCTCTCCTCCGGCCATCTCCTCCTTGACTTGTGCTCTCCTCCGTCGCAACAACATCTCTCCTCTGTCGCACTCAGCGCCTCCAGTCTCACACACAATATCTATTTCCACCCTCTCCAACTCTCATGCACACAAAACTGCTGGTATGCCTTCAATTCATGTAATTTTACTTTCCTAGTAGAATATGAAGTGTGATTTGTGAAGATGTAATATAATGAAAGACTGGTTACGTTTGTCACGTTTAGTTACGTTCAACTACTTTTTTCATAATTTAAGTTAGTTTATTCAAGATTCACCATTTAATCAAGATCTAACGGTCCTAATTACACATGACTCACGTGGCCACGTGTCGTGCCGTACCGTGATCAAATCTTTTGCGTGACGTGTCGTGCCGTGCTAAATTTTCAAAAGATGGTCACAGCACGCGAATGATCACGACACGCGACACGCGAGTTACAGCACGTAACAGTCACACGTGCAGTACCATTCTGTACCGTAACTGTACCGTTCCATGATGGAGCCGGCTCCGCCGTGCCATTTTCCCCACACTACGTGTCCATAACAATTCATAAGCAATTGCCATAAACGGGCCTCAAATTAAAGAGCCCATTAAGTGTTGTCAGCACAATAATTCTAAGGAGGCCTAGGATTGCCAACCAACACCATCCATCTATCCTGGGCCTTTTTAAACAATCCCCACATTATATCATACCCATGCAATCCCCATCCGAAAAAAAAAAAAAAAGGCAGTTATACAAACTGAAACACCCACGCTAGAAAACAAATCATCCCTCACACAGAGTTTTGACATGGAGTTATCTGATGATGAATATTCCTAAAATCGAAAACCAACTTGATGAATATAATTAATATTTATGAAATTAGAATGCATAATTGCATGTGCTATTTTGACCCGATATTATGAATTTTTTTTAAAACGTCATCAAATAATTAAAAATCAAAAACCAACTTGATTACAATTTTTTTTTTAAATCATAGCCACGATCAAATTTGATATGGAATTTTGAAAACCGAAGATGAAGTTCAGTATTGAGTTTGAATTCGGTTTGATCTATTCTTCTCATACGATGCCACAAAAAATCCGTTTTGGTATGATATGCTGATTAAAAAAAATGAAAAAAAAATGAACGTCAAGTTCAGTTTCAAAAACAAAAACAAAAAATTAAACCGAACTTCAAGTTCAATTTCAACCAAACAAAAAAAAAAAAAATCCGAGCTTCCAGTTCAGTATCGGAAAAAAGAAATTAAACTTCAACTCGGTTTGCCTTTTTGACTTTTTTTGAATTAAAACAGGTAGATACGTGTAACCATTTGTGTAGCAATTTAAACTGAACTTCAATTTCGGTATGAGAATTTCATACCAAACTTCATCTTCGATAAATAAGGTTTCTCTAAAAATTTTTGTAATCAAATTATTTATTTTTTTGGTGATGGTTTTAAAAAAAATCCGATTTATAGTAATTAAATTGTGCTTAATTTTGTTTTCTAGATGTAGAACAGTATTTTTATATATTTTACATTTCTTGGGTACTAAAACACAAATTCATGCTTTTCGGGGTAAATAAATCAGTAATAATTTGCAAAATTCAACTAAACATTCAAAAGAGCATTTTGTTTCCTTTACGAAATATTGTTGAATATCACCTGATCTTTTCATTTTCTTTTAGGAAGCTGATGTGAGTACTTGCAGTCCAGTACCTGCACCTTAACTGTTATATTTCTGATGATCTGTGAGAAATTTTGCGAATCTAAAACCACGAACATCTCCTACGTAATTTTCTCTTTCAATGAGATCCACGATGACGTACTTTCGGACTCATCGTCACGCAAATATTTATACCTATACTTGCAAGTATTTTTTTACATATAACACTGAATTACATCTGAAATTATTAATATCAAGTATTGTAAGTATTTATACCTATAAATGTCAATTATTTTTGTTAAAGGAAGGTTGACGCGGAGACTATTAGAGAATGTTGATGGGGAGATACGGGATCCCTACTACTTCATTAGAGGAAGGTTGACGCGGGAACGATTAGGGAACTGGAAAAGAGGATGATCATATCAAGTTACGCATGCAAGTATTTATATCTTATTTTGCAAGTATTAATATTTTATGTTACAAGTATTTATACCTATAAAGATTGACATGGAGACGAGTGTGGAGACTGTGAAAGGGGACCATATAATTAGTGGGGACCATATTACAATCTTCCTTTAATTAGTAGGAACCGTAGTACAACATTCATCTATTGTTACTGTGGATACAATGTGGATACTGAAGTGGGGGGATTGAAATAATTATTCTTTTTTTATACAGTCAATAAAAAATCTTGCAACTTAACACCGTAGAAGATCTTATTATTCACATAATTTATTCAATAGACAAGCATGACCGTACATAGCAGCTCATATTTGTTATTTCTTTTGTTTTTTTTTTAAGGAGAGTTTGGAGACGTGAAGAATTAATGGTTTACAAAATACAAGAGGCAAATTAATGAAGATAATAGAAGAATTAATTGTCACCAAAACAGAATTGCACAGTTGGCAGAATACATGCATTGTGCGTGACAACCATGCCTATCGTTTGGTGGAGTCCGGATCCCCTAAAGTAACCCAATTTTTGAGTTTAGACGTGTATGGTGCCTATTCGGTGGTAGCGCAGGGGCCAGTATTATTTGTGGGGTCCAGGTTCTTTAAGATTCGTGTTAGAACACATTGGACTGTTTGGATCAAAACTCAAAAATTGGGTTACTGCACTGGATCTGAATTCCGTTTGGTGAGGGTCCCTGTAGAAGCCAACTTTTTTCTCCCATGAAAAAAAGAGCGCACATATATATATATATATATATATATATATATATATATATATAGAGGAAATTGCTAATATGTTATGCATAGTACAGAGGACCTCCGTGCTACGGCTCAATATTTGAGTTTTTAAAATTCTAACGGTCGATCCGAACTGTTCAACATGATCTCCATATGAATATGTACTTGCAAATCAAGTTTTATATTTTTTAGAATTTTTTTACTATTTTTTTAGATAGGTAGAAGATCACTTGATCTGAAATTTATGTACTATACAGATCAAGTGTTTTTCTACCTATCTTAAAAAATAGTAAAAAAATTCTGAAAAATGTAAATTTGGTTTGCAAGTACTTCATATTGAGATCATGTTGAACGGTTCGGATCGACCGTTAGGATTTTGAAAACTCAAATATTGAGTCGTAGCACGGAGGGCCTCTATGCTATGCGTAGCACCGTAGCCAACTCCTATATGTATATATTCACTCTATACATTTGTAAGAGGAGGTTAAATACATTAACTAGCATTAACTCAATTAAAAAAAATAAAAATAAAGACCAATAGGCATTGGTTTATAGCTTTATATTATATTGTTTTCTATCATACATATAAAAAAATTGTGCAATTTCAATTATATTTTCCACTGTTGTGATTATTGTGAACCCAGTGTGGATGTTTCCATTAAAATAATATTTTTAATCAAGATGTCAGAATATTAATGGATCGCTATTTTATGTTAAGAGTCACAACTCTATTTTTTTTAGAGAAAGATTGAGGTTTAACATTTCAAATTTTGAATCTACGACCTCTTGCTGAGAGTGTGTTATATTTTTGTCATTAGACTAAAACAACTATGTTTTTTTTTTAAATTGAGGTTGATGGACAACGTACATATTTTAATCTTTTTAGTCGTTTAATCCTTCGTAACGCCAATTCGTTAGTGCCGATTGAGATCATCTCCCTTTAATTTATTGTTGTCAGAATTTTAAGACACACCTGTCCATAAAATTAGCCTCTTAATAATATGTTTATGAATCAAAACAATAAAACATAAATTTCTTTACATATCAAATTCAAATTGTGTCGTCGAACAATCCATTACGATTAAATATATTATAGTTCTAGACGGGTTAGCAAACTATAAATCTTCAAATTTTACCAAATTTAGACGAATTTTACAAGGCAGAAATTTCAGAAAATCCTGGATCATGCATGGCGTGGCACATGTGCATTGCACGTGCAAGCTAAAATACCCTTGACATTCGCAATGGACTGTGGGTGCCAGATATGAGATACTTATTAATGTGCTCACATGGCGAAATAAATTAAAAAGCGATACTTCATACTTGTGCTCTTTTTTAAGTAATAACTGCTGTGCCTGTGAAGCTGTTTAATAATTATCTGGTGGGCATTAATTACACTGTTTCTTTTGTCCCTCAACTTTTATTATACTTTGCTTGTATTTGTTTCTACAACTTTATATTGGGATTTAATTATAACAAGCTGATTATTCTCGAAATGAATCTTGGAATAAAAGCACACTGCACTGCGCATTATTAATGAGGCACATATTGATAGAGCAGAGAGGAATAATTTTATAATCTCCTCTCAGATGGAGAGGAGCAATACTTGGGTAAAGATTTTAACAGAGCAGTTTTGGCAAAAACAGCGCACGGACTATAGAATCAAAACAGCACTGGATATGGTTAGTGCCCTGCATGAAGTAAAGTACTCTGTTAATATATTTACCCAATACTTTCTGCAGCCTATTTTTAAAATCGCATATTATAGTGAACAAATGTTTTCTTTTCTTTCCTCCTCGCTTCGTTTGTAACTTTGTATTAATATAAGTTGCGACTTTAGGAAGCTCACAAGCAGAGCAGTCAGAGAATTTTTTTAACCATTAAACCATACGAAGCTCTACATTGCCCTGATCACAGAAAACCAACACAAAGGTGGCATTGACGAAGTTCCTCTTCTCCTGGCTCCTGGAGACCGAATTCGTATCACCTAAAGTAACAGAATATTTCTTTTTGGATCTGGACTGTCAAATCATAATCCGCACGACTATTAAAGCGTTCCCGTGCGTTCCGCTTGGTCCGGATTATGATCGGACGGACGTCATCCAAACATAAATATTCTGTTACCTCAGAGGATATGGTTCCGACCGAATTCGTATCACATTCTTGGAGACCGGGATCACTAGACGAGATCACGGCCGTCGTATTGGAGATGGTTTCAATGAGATGGCATAAATCTCGAGGAGAAAACAAGGTTTGACTGGGGAAGAGACATCTCAGCACATCACTACATCCAGCGCACAGGACACCTCCAATACAAAATTCATCATCCCTCTCTCTCTCTCTCTCTCTCTGTTTCTGTACTGTATGTGTCAGTCCAGCTAGAGATAGTATGGAGGTGTCAATTTATAACCGTCTCTTACCTTCCCTCTTCTAGTCTAACTCTCTCGACTTCTAAAAATAGCTTTCTTCGTAAGCGCGTTTCAAATCTCCCCCTTTCTTGGCCAATGTGGTATTTTGTTCGGTGAAGTGCCATTAAACTAACACTCTTCTTCACCTTCCTCTACCTTCCTCATCTTTCTCTTTGTTTCGATTTTGGATGAAATAGAGAGATAGAGTGAGGTATACGCTCAGAAAAAAATGGCGGAACAAGGAGAGCTCCGTTCTTTAGCTCTTACTCCGACTTGGTCGGTGGCCACGGTGTTAACGATCTTAGTCGCGGTTTGTTTGGTCGTTGAGCGATCAATCCACCGCTTGAGCTATGTAAGTATATAAACATTCCTCTACACATCTATTTCCATGTGATTCGAATTTTTTTGGGGAAAAACTGAGGATTTTGGAATTGTTGATGACATTCTTTGTTGTTGCTGTTGAATTGGAATCTTTAAAATGCATTACACTAAACAGGCCATTGAGTCACAAATTTTGCATAATAACTGTGAATTGTCTCCCATTTCAAAATTATGATGCAACATGTAGATGAACATAAGTGGTTCACCAGAGAAAAGCTAAATTTAAACTGGAATTTTGGCGCTCCTTGCTTACAAAATTGGATATGATTTTGCACTTTTTTTTAGAATTTGGCAATAGACCATAGTTTTACAATGCTGCATTGTTTAAGCCAACATTGATGATTTAACTTTTCGCTGATTACTCTTCTTCAGTGGTTGAAGAAAACCCGCCGCAATCCACTTTATGAAGCTGTAGAAAAGATGAAAGAAGGTACATTTTTTCTTCTGATCAAAATCACCTCTTAACTGTGGATCTTAATACGAGTACAGGGGATTAGTTTTCTGATATATTTCTACTGGTACTTCCATACCTGACAACACCAAATATACCCTCTGAATAACTGAAGCCCTGCGAAACAGATGTGCAACCATTTTAGTCAAATAAGTCCATAATTTATTGAGATTTTGAGATTTTGAGGATTTTTTTTCCGTCTCCTATCGCTCCTTTTTCATTTTTCCTTTTTTTCTGAATAATGTGATATCTGGAGGTACTGGCTCCATATGATGACATGAAATTGCTCATTTTTGTATTCATTAATCACCTCTCGGCTCCCTATTTTGCACAGAGATGATGCTGCTGGGGTTCATTTCATTGCTTCTTGTTGCCTCCTCAAGAACAATTGCAAGTTTTTGCATCGATTCAAAGTACTATGACAGCACATTCTCGCCATGCACGCATGATCAGGTGGAGGCGAGCGCGAGCGCTGAGGATGACCCGGGGAAGGAGCGTGTCCGTAAATTGTTGGCATTTTTTCTCAATCACCCTTTGAGAAGATCTCTCAAGGGATACCATCATCACTCTCCTTGTCCAAAGGTATCTATTTCTTGAGGTGTAATCACCTAATGAGTTTGCTCGGCATGTTTTCTAGTTTGGTCTTGAGCTAATAAGTTTATCTTTTGCCGGGCAGGGTTATGAGTCATTTGTGTCATATGAAGGTCTTGAACAGCTTCATCGGTTTATATTCGTCATGGCCATCACGCATGTCTCCTACAGTTGCTTAACAATGCTGCTCGCTATTGTCAAGGTTTATAATTTCTATATTATTTTCCCCGCTTTGACACTAACATCATTAATATATATATATATATATATAGAGAGAGAGAGAGAGAGAGAGCAAAGCTAGGGTGTGATGTGCTCACCAAGAGGGATTGGTGAGCACAACTCCAAAAATATATCGGATCGGCTTCAAATGACGAATCTAAACCGTTGAAATCCATGTACTTCATGAGTGATGCATGTACATGCAAAATTTTGAAAGTTTCGAATTTATTTGCTACAAGGTCAAGCGGTCAAAGAAATGAACATTTTATAAGTTGTTATATATATTTATTTTTCATCATTTCTTTGACCGCTTGACCTTGTAGCAAATAAATTCGAAACTTTTAAAATTTTGCATGTACATGCATCGCTCATAAAGTATATGGATTTCAACGGTTTGGATTCGCCGTTTGAAGCCGATCCGATATACTTTTGGAGTTGTGCTCACCAAACCCTCTTGGTGAGCACATCACACCTTAGCTTTGCTATATATATATATAGAGAGAGATGGGCTATTGTACTTCGCGAAGTAAAACCCCCGTTTACTTCGGGCCATATTTTGTCATTTTCAAATCCAAACAATCGATCCGAACCATTCAACATGTTCTAAATATTGAAATGTGCTTGGAGACTAAATTTTACATTTTTTAGAATTTTTTTACTATTTATTAAGCTACTTTGAAAGTTTCTGATCCAACGGTGAACAGTAAAAAACAGTAAAATTTTCTGGACCACCAGATCAGAAACTTTCAAAGTGGCTTAATAAATAGTAAAAAAATTCCAAAAAATGTAAAATTTAGTCTCCAAGCACATTTCAATATTTAGAACATGTTGAACGGTTCGGATCGGTTGTTTGAATTTTCAAAATGAAAATATGAGCGTGAAGTAAACGGGGGTTTTACTTCGCGAAGTACAATAGCCCATCTCTATATATATATATATATATATATTTTATTAATCATCACTGAGTTGACCCCCTTGAAAAGGGAATAGGGTGGAATAGAGGTTGTATTCCCGCCAAACAAGAAAATAATTGAGTGGAATTATGGAAATCGGAAAAGTGGAATTGGGTTTGAACCTTTTGCAGTCAAATCCTTGCTTTTTACAAATTGGTCCCTCCTCTATTCCGTGAGACAATTCTCTATTCCATGGGGATGGTGTATAGAGGAATTGGCTAATTTACCACTATTCTACTCTTCCACCATCAACCGAACATGACTGGAATAGTACAAAATAGAAGTCTATTCCAAATTCCACTTTTCCTCTATTCTTAAACTATTTCATATGTTACCGGACGGGCCCAATATAATTGTAATGCTTATCGAAAAAAAATGGATTATTAATCTTAATTTTAATATTCCAATTCCTCTTGTTACTACTAGGTGCATACATGGAGGAAATGGGAAGAGGAAGCCCATAGAGCTCACTATGACACATTAGCTGGTACAAAGTTCTCTCCTCTTATATTTTCTTTTTTAACTAGTAATATAATGTTCCTTCTTAAAAAAAATGTTCTTTTGAAACAGAGGTAACAAGAGCACTGACGTTTAGAAGGCAGTCAACATTTGTCAAGATCCATCATTCCTCGAGCTCGTGGAAAAGCAATGAATTTGTTGTGTGGGTGGTATGCTGTTTATTTTCTAATTCACTTATTTTGGTATGAGGGGGGTTCGAATGCCTCATTTTTTTTTGCCTCCATCATGCCTCCATTTTTAAAATTTTAATAACTCAAATTTAAATGTTAAAATAAAACCGTTAGATATAATCTACATCATTTTCTCTATGCACACGTAAAAGATTATGACATTTCAACTTTGTTTTGAGCTTGCAAAAATACACTGATGTGGATAATTTATGGACGTTGATTTTTCAACTTATTAATTCACATAAAAATATAACCAAAAAGTGATAATTTTTTATGTGCATATAGAGAAAATAACATAGATCACATCTAACGGTTTTATTTTGACATATAAATTTTAGAATTTTTGTTATTAGGAAATTAAAAAATGGGGACGTTTGAACCCTCCTCTTTGGTCATTAGCTTTTTAGTTAAATTAGTATTGCAGAAATACATTGATTGGATGTTTTTTGTTGTGATCCAGACTTGTTTTTTTCGTCAATTTGGTAACTCTGTAGTTCGAGGAGATTATCTCACTCTTCGAAGTGGCTTTATCCAGGTAAATTTCTATTGCTGATCCTTTAATAGTTATCTTGCCTCCTCATCAGAACCTTTAGGTTATTAGGAACAGTATCAATCCAACTGCATTTTGATTAAATGATTCTTTAAGCAAATTGGCAAGAACTTATTATTATTTATTTTTTTTGCCTTGATTGAAGTTGTAATCCAGCACAGAACCCCAAATGAACTCAAAATAAAGATAACAAATACAAAAAACAAGATGTATAATAAAATATAGATCTGAACCTAAATTTTTCCTGACGTATCATACACTTGTGCTTTTGTTCTTATATGTAGGTTCTTCTCTATAACTGTTCAATTTTTTACATACTCTATGCCAATCGGGTGTAGAACTTGTGTTATCTGACAATTTCTTTTAATTTTCTGGATTTTGGCAGAATCATAATCTCTTGGATACGTATGATTTTCACAAGTACATGATACGCTCCCTGGAAGAAGAGTTCAAGAAGATTGTTGGTGTGAGGTAAT
This sequence comes from Carex parvula, assembly GCA_025461045.1. Lineage (NCBI taxonomy): Eukaryota > Viridiplantae > Streptophyta > Magnoliopsida > Poales > Cyperaceae > Carex > Carex parvula. The sequence continues at coordinate 262,718 of JAJGRW010001397.1, read as the reverse complement.
TTGACATTATTATTTTTCTTTTCCATTTGGATTTGGCATTTTGAATTTACAGACTTCTCCAAAAGCTTAAGCTTGCATAAAACATTTTTTTTTGCTAGTTTTTACAAGTCTAAAACTCTATGCATCACAAGAATAATGTAATCATAGTTAATGCTTCTAGTTGCTGATTAAAATATGTTGCTTGATCTAAACCGAAGACTAGTTTATATCCTTTGTTATATATATATATATAAATTTAGCAATTCAAGACCTAATCCACCTTTCTGTATCTTTTGCAGTGGACCATTGTGGGGCTTTGTTATTGCTTTCATGTTGTTCAACATAAATGGTTCGCAAATTTTAACATTTTCATTAAGTACTGTGATCAGTGAGTGGTTCTTACTTAAAACAAAATATTGCCGTGCAGAAATTCACCTAAATCCTCTAATGTTTCAGGAAGCAACCTCTACTTTTGGATTGCAATAATTCCCATCTCGGTGAGTACTTTACTTTTTTGTTTTTCTAACTATGCCTAACCTGTCAAACAACTACTGTATTGATATATACTTCTATATTTTACCATATATGTATAGCTTGTTCTTATAGTGGGTGCAAAATTACATCATGTAATAGCCACTCTATCAATAGAGAGTGCTGGGCTTGCTGGATTGGAGGGTCGGCTACGACCAAGGGATAGCCTGTTTTGGTTTAAGAAACCAGAGCTGCTTCTTGAGTTGATCCATTTTGTTCTTTTCCAGGTAAACACAATTTTTTTTTTCTTGATAGTCACTTTGAATTTTCTTTGTTTCTTATTTAATTTAATTTTTAGTTTATTTGGCCAAAAGGATTGATTGACTCTGTTGGTTATTTTTGTTCTTGCAGAATGCCTTTGAGCTGGCTTCTTTTTTCTGGTTCTGGGTACTCTCCCTCTCTCTCTCTCTCTCAACATTTGAGCATCAAAACATTTACAACATAGGTAATTAAGTGTGTGTGTGTGTTTAAATATCATTTTTTACTGCAGTGGCAATTTGGATATGATTCATGCTTCATCAGAAACCATTTGGCTGTCTATTGCCGCCTAATTCTGGGGTATAGTACATTTTTGCACTTCATATTCTAAACTCTTGATTTGTTTTCTGTGAACTCTCAGAAATCACTGACTAATTTGGAATGTTCTTACCAGGTTTGCTGGGCAATTCCTTTGCAGTTATAGTACACTACCGCTTTATGCACTTGTCACGCAGGTAATTAATTTAAAGTTTCAAATTTCATAGGTTCATGTTGTACTATTCTTGGTTTTCTTTTTTTGTCCTCTGCCAGTAGACGACGTCTAATACTCAACTAAGCCTCACCCAAAGCTACAGGAAGTAACATGTGCAAAGAATGAGATATGATAATTCGGAATATTGTGGTGCATGAACTACACCAGCACTTTATCGATCTCCCTATTTTGCTAATAGAAACCCACATAAGTCAACCAAAACAAACTCAACAAAACATAATTATCAAAGAGGGTAAGAAAAATGAAAAAAGTGAAAAAATAATTTCAATAACCAAATAGTAGTAAATAAAATGTTGGATAATAATGTTCAAGTGAAGCTACGGTACTATGCATAGCATAGATTGGTCCATCCTACGGATCAATATTTTCGTTTATGAAGTCCAAATAGTAGATCTGAACCGTTCAACGTGGTCTCCATATGAAAATGTACTTGCAGACCAAATTTCACATTTTTTAGATTTTTTTTACTATTTTTGTAGATAGGTAGAGAATCACTACTTTTGAATGGTCTAGAAGTTTTAGATCAAGTGATTTTCTACCTATATAAGAAGTTAGTAAAAAAATTCTAAAAAATATAACATTTGATCTACAAGTACATTTTTATATGGACTTTGAAATTGGGGAGATTGATCCATAGTACGGACCATTATGCATTATGCATAGTACCATAGCCTCACTTTTTTTGTTTTACACTAATAAATGCAATAAACCAGATGGGGTCCAACTACAAAGCTGCTCTGATCCCAGAAAGGATTCGACAAACGATGCACGGGTGGGGCAAGGCTGCCAGAAAAAGACGAAAGCACCGGCGAGGCTTCGATGAGTCTACTATTCGCACCGAGACAAGCACTGTGTGCTCCCTGGATGAAGGTGACCAAGAGCTATTTGATGAGGGGACCAACAATCGGCCACGATTTGTTGAAATTGAGTTGCAAGAATCGAAACCTAAAAATAGATTTTCAACTGCATCAAGTGCCCGCACAGGTTGGTAGCACTTGATATTTTACTGTAACTGCAACTAATACCTAACTTGAGTTGTTCTTTGCATTTAGTGACCAACCATTAACATTTGCAATTAACACCAAATTCTTTTGGGGTTGTTTGCATCCTCATTTTTTTTTTGGGGACTAGAGCGGTTGTGTTGCACTTCATTTGGTTTTCATTAAATTTGTCATTAAAAATTACTGGTACAGTATTTATCCTTGTGAGTTTAGCTAAGTCCCTGACTTAATGAGCCAACCAAATTGCATGCTAACTTGGCTTGACTTTATTCAACTGGGTTTAGAAATACTCAAGCCAATTAGAATTATGATGGAAAATATCAACATTTTATGGAACTCCCCTGGTTTACTGTAAATATCCCCATAACAAAAATAAGCAAATAAGAGTGCTAGTTGCAAATTGAAATGTTAGGTGCCAATTCAAAATATGGAAATGTCGAAACTAATTTGCAAAAGATCCTGTGTGGTGTGAATTTGTTCTACAATTTGTCATGATGCAAATTGGGAAGAAACTAATTTATAACAAGGTGTGCCAGATTTTGAATCATGGATAGCTCTCATACTAACGCCGACCAATGGTTTAATAAAAGCTTGCGTTCAAAAGAAGCCTTAAATTTATTATTTTGGGTTTTTTATACAGTTAACAGCACTAATGGATCTGGCGTACCTCTCCTTCAGTCATCATCCTCTTTGCCGACTTCACCATCTGTTAGTAATCACGAAGCGAATGGGATCTCAAGGTCAAATTCAATGCCTTCATGGGAAAGGAATGATTATTGATTAAAAATTTGGTGCCTATGTTTATACTTAGTATAGGGAATTATTTGCAGCAGACACAGCTATAGCTAGATAAAATTTTCTGATGAGTTAGGATAAGCAGCAGGGAATACTGTGGCTTTGGAGGAAAAGTTGTGAGTCCGTATCCTCTGAGATATCTCAAATTTTCAGTATTATTGTGCTTTGAGATTCGTGCTGAAAGGATTTGAACGATCTGGATTTTTCACAGGTCAACTCAAAGTTTGAGATATCTCAGGGGATGCGAATTCAAAAGTTGTGTGTGCTTGGTTCTCCATGCTTAGCATTGTTTCCTTGTATTATCTCTTTAGACTTCTACATGAGTGAGTACTGAATTATTAGAACCATGTGCAGGTAGTACAATGAGAAATCTTTTTTAGGGGAATGTGTTTAATTTCAGGTATATGTAAATACACAGAACAGTATTATTTTCAACTTAACACTTGCACTGACAGTGTCAACATATGTTCTATTTCTATAATTATCATACCTGTTATGTCATGTATTTAATTAATTTGTCCTTTTTAATAACATAAAAAGGGCAAATGCGCACGATTAGCCTGCTTATGTTATTTAATGGTATTAACAACAAAAACACAAATGAATTCATAATATGTAAACCTACGCATAGGATCTCTGGGGAATTATAAACATGATTTACCCATATCAATATATCATTGTGTATAAAAATAAAGCAAAAAGAATAACAAACCCATAGTACAGTAGTACACTGTGCAATGGGTCCAAAACTCAATTAAAATTTATCAATAAAAAAATTATTATTATTATTATTGTTGTTGTAATTTCCTACCATAAATCTTGGACTATGTACACATATTTCTTTTAATCTCGAGCTTTGATGAAAAACAAATTAAACAAATTAAAAATCATGGTGAAAGTCTTTTGAAACATGAGCAAAGCCCCCTGCAAACTTGATTAAAGATCATATTGATTTATCTTTTTTTTTTTTTAATTATAACGATATTAATTATGTTTGTTATTATAATTATCTAATAATTTTGTTTTGAATTGAAACAGTCCCATTAATATAATACAAGGAGTGCTAATACCAATGAGTTGATTTATGAATTGTAATATAACTTGCTTCTCTTTTCATGTTTCTTCGTGTAAAAGAAATCACCTGTATGCTAGAATGAGTTATCCACCTGCAATGTTGCCTGTTACCTGTTTGACAAAATGCTTCACTGAAATTCTTCTCCATAACCAAATTAACCAAGGAATTTAACACTCGTGTCTAATTTTATTATACTTACTCATCAAAGATATTTGTCAAAATTGACTCCGTTGATCTAAGGCAATGCATTAATTATATATGCATAAAATAAAGTATTGGCGGCTTATGGAGCAACAAAAATCAGTGCTCATGTAACTCATGGCTTATTTAACAAAATTCACTTTATTGAATCTAAAACTGCATTGCCATGGTTTAGATTAGAGGGAAGATAAAACTGCATTTAAATTTTCATGCTAAAACAGGGGTTGAAATTTGAATGGGAGTTATATCACAAGTTTTAACTCATCTTCTTCAAGTAGGTTTATAACAAGCACGAGAAATTGCATGACATATCTAATATATGAGAACGGAGTAGGTCCCATGCCCATCGGACCTACTTTTAAGTTCAACGAGCATGATGACCGTCCGATCTAATTTAAGATTTGTTCGCACGAACATTGAAACAAACACGCACGAATTTTAAAGTGTTCTGCACGAATCTTAAAGCAAATTGACAGTGATTAAACCCATCGGACCTACTCTCAAGTGCTAATATATATCCAAGTAAAAACTCTATGCAAATGTAAGTAAAAGAAGTGTGACTTAATTGTGCCCATCTTTGGTTTTATATAAGTAACCATTGTTTTTTTCTTTTGAGGAATTAAACTATCCAAGAGATAAACAAATATAATTTTTTAACCAATTATTTGTTTATTTGATTCCAAATTACCGACATAGGAAATAATCAAACTGATAACATATATGATTATGATATTGGAGACAACTATATTTGAGCTTGTCCCCCTCTGCTGTGAAATCAAGCTTGTGAAGAAGTTTGTTTGTTCTCTCATATGAGCATCCTTTTCCTGAGCTCCTTCAAGCATATACAAATGTGTGTACCGGGAACGAGATATCAAGGAGTCGGCAGCAAAACACCTATCAATCACAATTCTGATCTTCCCTTGTGGAGATGGTACTAATTATATGATTTCATCTCCTTTAGAGGAGTACGTGTTCAACATGCCATGATCGATACGGTGGCAATTAATTACCTGTGCCTCACAAAGTCAGAGTCTTTATTTGGTTGTTATTTCAAAATAAGATTCTTACAAAGGCATTGTTGAATAAAAAAAGTTAGCAAGCATGCATCTCTTCCTAAAATGTCCTTATTTGTCTCAAATTTTGTTTTGAATGGGTGCTTTCCAATATATGTATCCCTCTTAGCAATCACTGCCTGATAATCAGAGTCGGAGAAACATGCCTGTCTAGGGGTGTTCAAACGGTTCGGTTTATTCGGTTTTTAACTTAACCGGATAATTTCGGTTTAAATGGATTGGTTTTTCGGTTTAAATAGATCGGTTCGGTTGAAATTTTGAATTATTTCGGTTTAAATAGACCGGTTCGGTTTAGACTTTTCAAAACCGACTAAACCAAACCGACCGGTTTATATTGGTTTGACTCTAATTTTATTGGTATTATAATGATTTCATTAAACTAAACCGAACCCAACCGAACCGAACTTCAATTATTGTGTATGACAATGTGTTCTTTTCATTAATAATGGTACCAATATATTTACTTCGGTTTAAACCGAACAAACTGAAATTTACTTCGGTTTGTTCGGTTCGGTTCTTAATCGATTAATAGATTTAATCGGTTCGGTTCGGTTCTATATTTTAAAACCGAAGAAAAGTTTGATTGGTCATTTTATTTCGGTTTCAACCGAACTGACCGTTTGAACACTCCTAGCCGTGTCGTGTCGTAGCTAACACGCTGTGATTTTGGTCCGTGTCATGCTATGATTAACTCAATATTTTCACATGTCGTGACCAAAATATTCAGGGGTGGTCAAGGTCTGCGAATAGTCATGCCACGTAAGTCACGTCGTGCTCAAACGTGCCGTGTCCAAACATGATTTGCCACGTTTAACTATTTTTTTCATAATTTAGATTAGTTTATTCAAGATTCACCCATTTGATTAAGAATTCAAGATCTAACGATTCTAATTACACGTGACCACGTGCCGTGGCCAGATCATTCGCGTGACGTACGGTGACGTATTAAATTTTCAAAAAATGATCACAACACGCAAATAGTCACAGCACGAGACACGCGAGTCACGACATGCAACCGACACGTGTACCGTGCCGTTTCGTAACGGAGCCGGCTCCGTCTTACCATTTTTTAACTCTCGATTCACCACATTTAGGGGTGAGTAAATCGCTCACAACTCGTAACTCGCTCGCTAATGCTCATTAACAACTCGCTCATTAGCAACTCGCTATAATTCGCTCATTAACTTAATGAGCCGAGCATGAGCATACCCCAACTCGCTCATAACTCGCTCATTAGCTCATTAAGAAATTAGTAACACAAATTCTGCCACATCTAATCTCTAGAATAATATTTGGTTCTGTAGCTAAATTTTTTGAAACTATTTGGACGGCATCAAAATTTTCACATACTTAAAACTTTAGAGGCAAAATGTGCAAAAGTGCAAAACTAAATGTTAGTATATTCCTGAGCTATTCATGAGCTATTCTTATTCATTCATATTAGGCATATACAGTATGGTACTGGATTAGTATATTTCTAAATTATGTTAGTATATCCATTCTGTTATTATATCTATTCATTTTGTTACTGTTTGTATATTTTTAAATTCTATATTTTTATTATTGTTTTGATAATGCAAATTTGTAGGTACGTGACAAGCCGTGAGAACGACAAGAAGATAGTTTGTTTGATTTTGTTAATTTACTTATGGACAATTTTATGTTAAATTATGTATTGTTTAATTTGCTTATGGACAATTTTTTGTTAAACTTGCTTATGGACAATTTGTTAAATTCTATAAATGAAAATTAGTTTTTGAATGATGTATTTTGAACAACTCGGTAACTCGCTCGGCAACTCGCTCATTAATCACCCCTAACCACATTTATACGAGTCGCAAAGTCTCTTCAGTCGGCCAACCAATTCCGTACTCGGACTGGATCTGTTACTTCTCCAGCCTGTTGCCACCACGATCTGACGTGTGGATGAATTTCGAATCCAGTTAGAGCGCTGAAAGTGAAGGAAGATATTACCCGGAGAGTGCCTTAGCATTAAATTCTAAAACCTTACACTGTAAATGCCACGTGTTGGGCTGTTGGCGAACATCAAATCACCGAATAGTGGGACCCATAAAATTCTAATGCCGCATTTAATGCTGAACTGTGCGCAGCTAAAAGTGCCTTTTAAAAGCGAGCGAGTTTTGCGCCCAACCAAATATCTCCTATTTGGGAAACGCGGCTATAGTTGCAACTTGCAAACGAGATAAGAGAGATAGATACGAAGGGATCTCAAATTCGAAACCCTAACCCGATATCGTTTCTCCTTGGAAGCGAGATTTGATTGATCGGCGATGGGTGATTTTAAAACGCAGGTGAATGGCAGAACGCAGGATCTGAAGGCACTATTCAAGAAGGCGATCAAGGCGGTGGGCCCCCCCTGTAAGAAAGGCGCAAAGGTTGTGGGGTCCGGCTGTAAGAAGGGCTGGGCAAAGGTCCGTCACCACTTGATCAAGAAATGATGATAGCCAATAGCCAATGGATGGATGGTTGCCATGTCAGCAGCCCTCTTTCTCCCTCTCTTTATCTGCTCCAATGAATTATCTAAGATGTGCTTGAGATGCTTGAATTTTTCCGTCTAATCAAAAGATGCTTGGATTTCTATATTTTAATTTTTTTACTATCAAGCTAATTTGATTTTTTTTTTTAATCTGGGCATGTATTTGAAGATTGTGTTGTTGATTAACCATTGTATGTAATCTGCTTGGCTTTCTCTCCTCTCTCATTTTTGTCCGATTTTCTTCGAGCTTTGCCTGATTTTTCTTGGGATTTTCTATGTCGCTCTAACCAACTATGTTATGAGTCCAGAGCGCAAGTGACTAAATGGTCAACTATAGATTCGTTTCGCTGTGAGTTGATAGATATGCCGTAGAAAATCAGTATGTACCAGAGAGAGAGAGAGAGAGAGCTTGTGGGGCCTGCTTTCCTCGTGCGAAAATGAAAATGAAGCTGTAGATCTTTCGTCGCCTTGGCAGTGTATATTTCCGTGTTAAAGCTTGAAAATTGTGATTTCCTATCCGCTACACATAATGACAAACGAAAAATTCGTGAAACGGATACAATTCGGAAATGATTGGTACAACGAGGAAGTAAAAAAAATCCAAAAAACTCTCCAAAAATAAAAAATAAAAATAAAAATGAAAAAATGAAAAATTTCTTGTTTCTTTCGCGTTTTTCTCACGAATAATTCGTGATTCACGTTTTATTCGGAATTCGGTTCGAAAAAGTCAAAAAAACAAATAAACACGAATTATTCGCGAATCATACCCTTATATTGTTACTATGGCTACACATGGTACGGTGAAAGTTTTAGAGAAGAGAAAAATAATGAGAATTTGCGAAAACTACGAGTAGAAATGCTTGTTGATTTGTTAATTTTACAGTGGTGAGGTTTATTACATTATTACTGTGTACCTACTAACAGACGTCATTATACAATCAGCATAAATAATACTATGAGGTCATTATACATATTATATATTGGTTTGTGTTATGAATTTATATCTCTATTGTTAAAGTATAAATCCGTACATGTTCAATGTTAAATGTTATATACATACATACGTACATACATACACGTGTATACACTTGTTTTTATCGTCATATTAAATGTTCAATCAAATAAGATTTATTAACGAAATTTCTTTTCCTCTATTCCATATCTCCTTTATTCTCTATATCCAAGTAAGGTGTTAGTCATGGTTTAATAATGTGGCATCAAGATTCTGGCTGATAATCATTGCTCTTATGTGTAAGATATCAAAAATTTGAAATCTAGTGTGTAATCTTTCTCAGTGCACTTTTGCATTTGTTATCTATACTTTTATACATAGTATAAACTTTAGCATACTTTTATTACATTGATATTAGCTTTTGTGATATTTGGGTAACATATTGTTCTTTTGTCCCCAAAAAAAGGTAATCTGGTCCAGCAACAAAGTAAATGAGAATATATTCTTTGACAACAACATGAGAAATAAAGCTCTCTCTGCTTATATAATTGGACTTTAGTTTGTTAATCATATCTGAATTCATATTTGTCAAAAGTGTGTTTAGCCGCAGTAATATGAATTTAATATAATATTTCATGAACAGGATTCCCAAGGGACAAAAATAGGAAGCACTTTCTAAAAGAGAATTAGAGAGTTGGTGATAGGATCATAGTAACAATAATAAATCTGTACTGTTCAATCTTTACTATATGATTTCCTGAATTTTGGAGGCAAGTTAAACATAAATTTGGAAGTGTGGAAGACAAAGATCCCCTCAAAAATTAATTTTTCTTTTCAGATGGTTGGTTCTTAAAAAGGAAAAAAAACCTTAAAAACAAGATAATTCTATGATGAAATTAGGACTACTGATCATATATTTGTTCAATGTTCATATTTATTAAGTGATTTGACAATGACTTGCTTCTCATAATCGGAAATAAATCTGCTGCGATTCCAAAGAATCGCAGGGACTCTGCTTTTCCAAATCCAAACATTTATCTATTTTGAGATTCGTGCATAACAACCAACTGATTTTGAGATTCGTGTATTTCAAAAAATTAATAGTTGGATTTGGAAAAGCAGGGTCCCTGCGATTCTTTGGAATCGCAGCAGATTTATTTCCCTCATAATCAGTGCAATATGTCTTTTAACTCATTTGGAGATTTCTCACAAGCAATAACATGCGATCTATAGAAAAGGAAGGATTTGAGATAATTTTTTGTGCCATTTTAATATTTTATGGGTAATTTAAAAATTAAATAGAAAGAAACAAGGTGTGCTGTGATAATATTTATCTCACTAAAGTCCTGGCTTTCTGGTTTAGACATTTCTTAGAGTTGTGGTAATAATTTTTTCAGTTTTCTAATGGTTCCATAATCAAGGTTAGTATAATAGGCACTGAAGTGATATGTGTTTGTGTGCGTTAATACTGAGAAAGGTATCAAAAAGAGAGACGATGATTAGATTGATAAATGCAGTTTCTCATTTTCCTTGTTATTAGACAATGATTTGTTCTTTTCATTCAAGTTGTGATACTGGGTGGATTTTCTAATGTGTTTTTATGAAACAGGTGATACAAAATATTACCATATTTATATTTTAAGAACAAAGATAAGTTTGTGATTGCTTGTTAAAAGGAGTTGAGATCAACGAAAATTGAACTAGTGTTAAAATCTGAAAAACTTGGCAATTAAAAGCTAACACAGCATGCAGCTATAATACAATACAACCCTTTGGTTAATAATATTTCAACACAGAGACATGCCAGAAAGATGCCTGCTTTGGTCGGCTGATACAATACTACTACAAAATGAGGATGCTGCTACCATCTAAGCACCTATTTTCTCGTAACCTAGTTGCTGAACCAAAAAAAGGGTAATTAGGGTCCCTGTGTTAATCTCTGCATCTCGCCTGGCCCACCACTCCCATCTAGGGTTTCCATTAGAAGAGGAGGTGCGTATTGTGCATTCCCTTGGTGTTCCTCGGCATCTTGGCAGAATGAGAGAATGATTGTGTCAACTGACATCTCAACTACCGCAAAGAAAAGGGTTGCCACAATGTAACCCAGGACCCAACACACCTACAGTACAAAATTTCAATTCGAATTAAGAATCTTGGATTTTGATGTAGGAACTTAAAATTTGTAAATTTCAATTTTTTGTAGGTACTTTCTGAAACTTCCAAAAGTTTTGAGATTAAGTGAATTTTGAATGTTCTACGCTGGATGGCGCATACCTTCATAGCATATTCTGGTACCAAATTGTTTATATCAATACCAAGTGATACCTAAGCAGTATGCTTTTTTATGTTAAACAACCAAGTAATTGTTGATTTAAAATTAAATGAGAGCTTACCAGAACTGGGAAAAGAGGAGATGAAATCTTGTTGTGAGCTGACTTGTATTTGTACGTGTCTAGCATCAAAAAAGCAAACAAGGCACAGAAAAGGCTCACACACAGCTTCCCAAGAAACAAAATAACGTCTCCAATTACATTCACTTTCCCGATACGCAATATATTGTTCATTATCAGACCCGTAGCAATTGAAGAAGCCTTGCAAAAGCTTTTTCCAGTAATTGCTATCTGCAAAAACCAGATCAATGGCAAGTTATGATATAAAGAAAGATGATGAAGCCTCATAAGATTTTCCTAACATATGAATTTTTTTCATGTTTGAAGTAACAAATAAGATGCGCATATTTTTTGCACTGTGGCCGGAAAACACCATGGTAAATCTAACATGTGCACATTGGTTTTTAAATTAGCACAACGCAAAGAGTGAGGCTATGATACTATGCATAGCGCATAATGGTCCGTACTATGGATCAATATCTCCATTTTCAAAGTCCAAACAATCGATCTGAACCGTTCAACATGATTTTCACATAAAAAAATACCTACAGACTAAATTTTATATTTTTTAGAATTTTTCTAATTTTTTAGATAGGTACACTTGATATTCATATTCTAGACCATTCAAAAGTAGTGATTTTCTACCTATCTAAAAAAATTAGTAAAGAAATTATAAAAAATGTGAAATTTAGTCTGTAAATACATTTTCATTTGGACTTTGAAAATGAAAATATTGATCCGTAGTACGGACCAATCGGCGCTATGCATAGTATCAAGTTTTAGAAAGGGTTATGCACACATACCATAATATAAGCATTCCGATTTACGGATCTGAGGGTCCAGTCAATGCCACTCAAGCAACAATGAGATGAGGAAGAAACCATTCTTCCCATGAAGTTTTCAGAAGTTGCATCGACATATTTCAACCTTCGCCGTAGCGAGTCGAGTATGAAACGGATCGACTCTACGACTGACACCACAAGGGAGCCTACAGCAACTGAGCCCAGGCTGTATCGTGTCAACCGTTTTAAAGAAGCAAATACAGGAAGGAACGGGATCTCTGGCTGTTTTTATATTTGAATAAAACAATCACATCATCAGTTTAAATTACTTAGTTGTTCATATTTTGCTAAATGGTAGCTTCATGCTCTAAATTGAAGTCTAAATTGTGAACAACTTGCATCAGTCACTACTGGTACCAGAGTTCCCACCTTGTAGTTCCATAAATACAAATGCTTTTATTTAGAACCAATCAACAACCAAAAACAAAAAAGCAGTAATAGGTAAAAAAACCGAATAATACCAGTACATCAATTCCCAGTACTATATTTTCTCTCAATTTATTTGCCTGCTTAGCAACAAAATAATTAAAATTTTCAGAAAAACATCTAGACTTACTGAGATTTCACCACGGGCCCAGTAGTAAGAGGCGACGGACCCAGCAATAACAGTAGAGGAGCACGCGAGAATAAATTGAGTTGCCCAATACCACCCAAAAAGGTGAAATAGAATTGAAATACCGATATGTGGGGTATAATGCACACTGTATCCACAGCAGTTGTCGCAACTCACTTTGTTCAATTTGAGGTCATAAGAGCAGCAATTGGCAGTGCAGTCATTTCTCAGTACCTGGCCTGAGCTGAAGAGATGCAGGGTGGCCGAGAACCAGAACAAGTAGAATATAGCGAGAATAAAATACGGCAGGATTGGGAATATTATTAGTGCTTGTACTTCTCCTATTACCTTTGCTGCCACCTGAAGTTTTCCGAATTATAAATTTATTATTGACTTATTGAAGTTCTCCAAAAATCTATTGAAATATTAGATTTCTGAATGAGAGCTGTTTTCGCTCGCTCTCTCAGTCCCCATCTTACTTGCAAAGTTTCTTAAATTTTAAAATGTTGGTAAATAGTAAAAAATTATCAACAAAATATGTATAGAGAAATGCAATCATGCCTTAAGGACAGATGTTGCCATGAGTATACGCCGGGCAATGGCAAGGGAGGTGAGAAATGCAATAATCATTACTATAGTCATCAGAATAGTAACTGCTCGGAGGTGACTTATCTCCTGTAGTAAGTTCAAAAAAAAAATTGCATTTCAAACAAGAGAAGATATAGTTACAAATGGACAAGAAAACAATAAAAAAGATTTAGTTTACCCTTCCAGTAATATTAACATATGGATCGCTCGTACCGATTACAACTGTTAAAGGATCATTCCCAATCCACCCGGCTACAAATAGTGAAAAAAAGATGGATAAATAATTGAACAAACAATGCAATATAACAGATAAGTTATATCAAAAAGAAATAATTTTTGGGGAATAGTAATCTAACCTTTTATATAGTAGAACATTGTAACAGATATGACAAGGACGTTAAAGAGAACAATAGTAACCCATGTCATCCCCGCTACAAAGTATCGAATCATCAATAGCCAAATAACTGACAGGAAAAGTGGCAACATCCATCCACAGACAATCAATACAGGCCACGATTTCCCTATATCTGCTACATATCTCTGTAAACAAATTCAAAATTTATGTTATATCTGAGAAATTTTGAATGTGTTTGTGGATTAAGCGATACATGTGGATAATTAAAATCTCTGAACTTACATAACGAGGCAAGAATCAGCACATAAAAAAAGTTGGTAATTAACAAACCTTTAGCACTGCTGATGGAGAGTTAATGGCCTTATGAATAGTTTTGTCTATTAATATATTCTCATCTATGGCAACACCACCCATTTGTTGCCAATGCTTCAGAGAAGAGTTTGATGCACGAGCAATATACTGACAGCTCCAAAAAACTACGACAAAATGACATGACAAAGTATAAGAACAAAGTTTGGTGGTATCAAAATTAAGAAAAATTAATAGTAAAATAGTGAAATAAATACCGTTTACGCTTGGAAAAATGACAGGGTAGCAAGGGCCCTGCAACTGGAGAGAACTGTTTCGCATTTCCGGAGTGAGAAACTCAAAATAATCATAGTCCCTATCAATCCAATCATCAGTAGAGAGGTGGATATCCCCCTCCGGGTAATCGCACACGAAATTGACCCCGTCTTCAGCTGGTAAGGGGCATTCCATCAAACAGATTGTCTTTGCATCAGCCAGGTTGAACTGGCTGTTCTTTGTACCACTCTGGTACACTTGATTTGGGTTCATATAATATTTCACCTCTAACTCGCGCAAATCACGAGTCCCATGCCGGTCCCCACAGATGTTTCCTTCATAGTCAAGGCCATACTTAAGTCTACATGCATGAAAAAATTGAATTGATTCGACATTAATAGAGAAATAAATTCATGCAAAATTGATTCATGTAAAGAAAGTATGGAAATTTGTACGAGAAACCGGGGTAAATGTAGGTACCTCAAAGGGTTGCCTTGGTTGAAGCCGAAGCTGGAGTTGACAATCATGGCAACCCAGAAGGCGATAAAGATGAAGAGAAACACCAGATCCTTGCACTTCCTGTTGTGGCGTATGATCCCGCCGTCCATTTGCGAATCTCCGTCCATCCCAGCCGTCGGAAACTTCCCTATTATCGCCCCCAATGGTCCCCCCATTCTTACACTCCTTCACTGGTTTAGCTTAGCTTAGCTTAGCTGTGCTTCCCTTTTTTTTTGCTAAGAACGATGGATTATGAAAAGAGGGAGGGAGAATGCGAGAGAAAGTGAGGAGAGAGGGACACGGCGAGAGTGAGACGAGTGCGAAAGTGTGAAAGCAGGGGTTTCGTTTGGTGTAAAAAGTAGGAAAAGGGAAAGCAACTACGGTGTGCTGTTCCCCCGGGGGAATTTGTCTCTTTCTGCTCTGCGTATATATATATATTTAGTTTTGTTTTTGCTTTTTGGTGTTAATGGTTTAAGGCATCCAATGTTATTCTAATCTAAATCTTACTTTCAAAATTTTAAACAAGCAATGAGAGTAATTAACGTGATCCTACCATAAATTTGTAGTATAATATTTTACAAAAGGTACTAAATTACATTCATGATTTTGTATTATTTTATCTATATTAATTATCTATAGTGAAGTAAAATATATATGGAGTATATTATTAGTACGAGGAGGGCTCAAGTTATAACAAATTTGAGTTACAACAAAGTTACAACAATTATTTTTTCATTTTCAAAGTCCAAATGGTCGATCCAAACCATTCAACATGATTATCTAACTAAAATGTGCTTGCAGATCAAATTTTACATTTTTTTGAATTTTTTTACTATTTATTAAGATGGGTACAAAATTCAATGGTCTGAATATGACTATTTTTTGTAAAATACTTAATAAATAGTAAAAAAATTCAAAAAAATGTAAAATTTAATCTGCAAGCACATTTTATTGTGGAGATCATGTTGAACGGTTTGAATCGATGATTTGGACTTTGAAAATGAAAAAAATGGTTGTTGTAACTTTGTTGTAACTCAAATTTGTTGTAACTTGATCCCTTCTCTATTAGTATTCATTCGAAGTTTTAATAGTGCATCATGTTTTTTTTTTAAATCTAAACAACTAATTTTAATCGTTCAATATGATCTACGTATCAAATCTTGAAAAAAGATCAAGCTATACTATTTTAGAAAAAATATATTATTTTTTCGGCTTTTAAAAAAATCTTATTTGATATTGTGTATTTTTACTATTGAAGGCCTTTTTAAATTTTTTTGAAAAAAGTAGTAAAATAATATATTTGATACTGTTTGAACATGAAAGACAAAATTCATTATATATAATACAAATTCATACAATTACTACTGATAAAATGATGATTATGATAATGGCAAAAATAATAGTATAATGTTAATGATAATAGAGTAGAACTAGGGTGCTCTCGAGTTCACCAAGCTCTTGGTGAACTCAAGTCCAAAACTCATCGGATCGGCTTCAAACGACGAATCCGACCGTTGAAACCCGTCTACCTTACGAGTGATGCGTCTACATGCAAAAATTTTAAATTTTGAAATTAATTTTGCATAGAGTCAAGTGGTCAAAATTAGAAGGTTAATAAATTAATTTTAATGCATTCATTTTTTGACGTTTTTTGACCACTTAACTCTATGCAAAATTAATTTCAAAATTTAAAATTTTTGCATGTAGACGCATCACTCGTAAGGTAGACGGGTTTCAACGGTCGGATTCGTCGTTTGAAGCCGATCCGATGAGTTTTGGACTTGAGTTCACCAAGGGCATGGTGAACTCGAGAGCACCCTAGTTCTACTCAATGATAATAATATAAAATATAATTGCTGCCATGAGCTTCGCTAATATGCTATATCAATTTTAATTTTAGAATGCTGATGGTATATTCCAGTACTAAGAGCATCTACAATGGTGATTTCTTTTAAATTAAATGTGTTAATTGCTAATATAATTGCTGGGATGTACCACAGATTTTAAATTAGTAAGTTTGTTTTAAAAGCAACTCTTTAGAGCATCTACAACGGTGATTTCTTTTAAATTGCTAATCTAATGTGTAAATTGCTAATATAATTGCTGAGATGTACCACAGTTTTTAAATTAGCAAGTTTGCTTTAAAAACAACTCTAATTAAATTTCTGAGATTAAGTGATTTAGAAATTATGAATCTCTTTAATTACTAAATTAAGTAACGTGATCCAAATTAATTACTAAACGTTTGCTGGAATGAAGATGCTCTAAACATTTTAATTAATATTTGAGGAATGTTTCAACTGGAATAGTGTAATATACCGCAATTCCGCTATTTCAACTGTCGAGTAGTCTTTTTATTTTTTGGATGACATCTTTGCCCTTACTGGAGCAGTCAAGGATTAAAATTAGCGGAGGTACAAGTTAAGAGAGCGTGTGGGACCTCCGTGTGCACAACCAGTGGGATTGATCTTTCTGTTACTCACTCTATACATCAATCCAGTTTCCTATTTCTTTGAACATGACATGTGAGTATGTGACATGTGGGGTCTGTGCGGTTGTACTACAGGATAGTTGCATAGGGACTCGCCACAGGAGATGCATTCCAGAAATAGCGGCTTTGCTTATTTTAATCTGTTTCATTACCGAAATCACTTGTCCTTACTCCTCAACTACTTCCTCAATGCTTTAAACCGGAAATTCTAAAATAAAGTTGGGATATAATTAAATTGGACCGAATTGATCAATTCGAGGAGGTATGCTTTTTTTTGTTTTTTAGTTATATTGGATGAACATGGCCATGCAGGCTAATTTAATACCACTGGATTTGGGAACATGCATTTTTGTAATCTTTTGTAATATCAAGAATGTCATGATAATATGTATTATATTATAGAAATGAAATATATTTCTTGCATCATAAATACTTCATTTTTTTTTTTAATTTTTGAGTAATTTTATGCAGGGATGCACAAAAAAGCTCGTAGTTCGTAATTCGATTAGTTTAATTAAAAAAAATTCGGTTCGAAACGAATCAAACCAGCTTAGTTCTGAAACAAATCAAATCCAGTTCGGTTCGAAATTGGTTCGAATCGAACTTGAACTGAGTCTGATTCGGTTCGAAACTCTTCTTTTTAGTTCTAAACCCTGCTTCAATTTTGAACTAGTTCGGTTCGAAAATGGTTCAAATAACAACGAATCAAACTCGAACTCTTCTTTTCAGTTCGAAACCCTGCTTCAATTTCTAACTAGTTCGAGCTCGAACTCGAATTGAGCTAAGTTTGATTCATTTGCAGCCCTAATTGTTATGTATGAATATTTTTATGGTTAAGCATAAATACTTTTTGAAAATAGGAGACGCAGATTAAGGTGTATAATTATCATTTCTCAAAAAAATAGTTCAGTCAAATTAAGGCAACAAAATGATTAGATGTTAACGTTTGTTATGATTAACAAGTTATGAGATAATGAAGGTTTGCTTCGGTATATATATATTATATGAGAAAGCGACGTGGATTATATTTTATGATGTAGTATGCTAAACTTTCTTATTTCGTTGTCGACCTGTGAGCCAAACAAACCAATTAAGAAATTTGTTTTAAAATATTCTTGTCAACCATTAACTCTTCTTTCAATATTTCATTCAGGGTCTGTTCGGCTGTCATTGTTTCCGTGGGAAAAAAAAATTCACTCTGAGTGAATTTTTTTTTTCCACGCACACAGTGTTTCGGCTATTCAAATTGGACCCAAACCTAAGTCCATTCCCGTTCCCGTCAGACAGCCAAACAGGGCCCATATTGAAACAAATTGAGTGTTAATGTCTGAGGTCAATTTATTCATTTTAAATAAAAATATGCTTAAATTATGGCTGAGGTCATTTTATATTTGTTATATATCCTGCTAATTAATTTACATGCCTTCATTTGTTCCGAATCTCAATGAAATTTAACCATCCCTCTTCAAGGATCGATCCATATTATAAAATAGTTTATTCTACGTAGGACGTACGGATGCTGACTCATATACTTACACGATATAATTATAGCGTGATATCATACATAAATTTTGATTGAATTCTTATTGAGATTATAATTAATGATGTCGTGTCAGACACGATACAAACAAGAAACTGTAATAGTATTTATACTGTGTGTGGCTTTCGTCTCTCAAGTTTGAAGTCTTCTTATTGAACATGTCCTAAGCATAAGCAGAGGAGAGCAGGTTGGGTCCGGTGTTTATCGGACTCAAATTTGGAATTGATGGGTTTCAGAACCGTCCGATCTGCTTTAAGATTCGTGCGCACGAATTTAAAGTAAACACGAAATTGCAGATTCAATCTTAAAACAGATCGGACGGTCATCGAACCCATCACACTTACTTTGAGTCCGATGAACATCGGACCAAAATTGACCTCTAAGCGGAGACCATATATAAATACGATTTTACAAAGCAGAAGATCAGAAGAGGATCTCAGTATGACGATTTCATTTGCAACAGTGACAATAAATTAATAATAAACAAAGCCGATTAGGCAGAGTCGCAGTCTCGCAGGGATGCAAAGAACAGGACACTAAGACAAAGATTGGGATGGGCTTATGTTACATGGGCTTTATTGGGTCATAATACCCTTCATTTGCCCAAAAATATGTTTGGGCTTTATTGGGCCGTTTGGGCCGTTTGGCTGCAAAATAATTCACTACTTTATTTTGAGTGAGTCTATGGTACTATGCATATTATGGATATGTTCCATAATCAATATTTTTATTTTCAAAATCTTAACGGTCGATCCAACCGTTTGACATGATCCCCATATGAAGGTGCACTTGCAGACTGAATTTTATATTTTTTAGAATTTTTTTGACTATTTTTATGATAGGTAGAAAATCACTTGATTTAAAAATTCTGGACCATCCTAAAACAGAAAAATATAAAATTTGGTTTGCAAGTACATGTTCATAAACAAATCATGTTGAACGGTTCAGATCGACCATTAAGATTTTGAAAATGACAATATAATATGGACCAAATCGTGCTATTCATAGTACCATAGACTCACTCCTTTATTTTTCTAATATTATTGGTTATGAGAAGAATATTATGTTGCAAGTTTTAGATACTATCTTTATAGTACAATAAACACACATTTTTATTTATATTTTAAAATTTAGAACTCTGGATGAATGTTGAATTGAAGCCATCCAACTTACTTATTTTCAGGATGATGTGTTCAATCCTACCATAAAGATATAAAAATTATCTGGATGATGTTGAATCGAAGCAAATATAATTTCATAATGCAACGTTTTCATAATAGGAATAGAGATTTTAAATAAAATTATCTATGTATTTCTGACATGCAATGCAACAATACAAAAATATAAAAATTCTCTATAATATATATAACTAACACAAAATTATATAAAAAGGAAGAACATCCAAGAAATAATGTAAAAAAAGAAACGTATAAGAACTTTAACTAAATGTTACTCTAATAAACATGTAATAAACAAAAGAGTCCGGCTACTATAACACTAGTGTCATTCCAAACTAAATAACACCACATCTTATACCATTGGATCTACTTTAATATTCGTGTACAAGATAGGGCTGGAATGACACTAGTGTCTTGCACGAATATTGAAGTAGATCCAATGGTATAAGATGTGGTGTTATTTAGTTTGGAATGACACTAGTGTTATAGTAGCCGGACTCTAAACAAAATACATAGCGCAAACTTTTTTAATCCAATACCTACAAGTAGGGGTGCAAACGGATCATATCCGCTTTTATTTTTCGGATACAGATACAGATAAAATATTATACATACTGATCGAATATTACACGGATACAGATATAAATATGAATCGGATATTAAACTAATACGGATTCAAATATCCACTTTTTATAATAATGAATAATATAAATTTTTTATAATATATATTAAACTATATAGTATATATCTACTATTTAGATACAAATATTTAAAATTTAAAATCAAATTATTATTTATATCCGCACAGATATTCGAATATCGAATATCAGTATCTAATCTTTGAATGCGGATTCGGATACGGTCGGATAGTTTGCACCCCTACCTGCAAGGCTGCACTTCCAAAACGACTGGATTAGTCGAATCATAAAACGGAGCCGATCTCCGTTTAATCCGAACTTCAAATAATTCGAATCGGCTCGGTTTCCACCAACCTCTCTGACAAGTTGGGGCCCAAATTCAGTGGCAACTTCGTTTTGTGCGGTATGTTAAATTTCTCGTCGTCTTGACGCCTCGTTTCGCCCGATCCGCACGAGAACAAACACAACAAACAATGGTGAAGATGGTGGTCGCCGATGAAACCCAGCTTAAATCCATAGAGGATAGTCTCTTTCAATCTACCTCCGCTCCTCTCTCTGTTCAAGTACCCCCTTTCTCTTTCTCTTTAATTCCTTTCTGTTTAAGCAACAAGACTTAAACCTTGCAAATTTCCAGTGACAGCAAAAGAGGGAATGGAATAAAAATTAGGCTAATAATGCAAGAATATGCTTTATACCAGCCTAAAGGACTTAGAATTTTTGAAATAATACTGGAATTAGAGACTTAGGGTCAAGGTTGATTGTTATTTCTCTTCAATTACAATTCAACAGGTGGGGCTTGTGATAGGAAAACTAAGTGCCTCTTCAGATAGAGGACAGGTGTATGCTCTGATCCCTACACCGCCAACAGATGGCGGTGATCCAGCATGCTCCCTCAGATCTGATGGTGGAGGTGGCGTGAGAGATGAGAAGAAGAAAAGTGGGTCCAAGAAATCATCCAATGAAGTGCCGCAATCCATAGAGGTTGATGGTGATTGGGTTGCCGAGCACGCTCGTCAGGTATTTTTTTGTGTATTTTTTAGTTGCAATATAAACAACAAGATAGGCTTAGATGATCATACTCTATATATATTTAGGTCTCAAAAATGCTTCTTGGTGGCATGGATGTGGTGGGAACATACATTTGGGCTTCTGAGGCTTCATTCAAGGCTACTTCTACTGCCATCTTTTGTCAGGTTTTGAACTAATTATTTTCTGACAAATTTTTTATTTTTTATTTTTGTCTACAATTCAATTTCAGAGAGGTAAAAATTGAGTCATAATCCTAATTTTTGAAAACTTTTAAAAGGTTATAAGGGGGGTTGCGCAAGCTGCGCCTTGGTCTGATACTCAATTTGACGAGAGGCTACTTATTCATATTTCTTATGCCCCACGAAGGTAATTCAAGGCGTTTTCTCTATGTTGTTTTGTCAGCTGTAATTCATTAAGGTAATTCAAAAAGTATCCTTGCTACTTTTTGAAATGTTTTAGTTTATTTTTAAAAAAAAATTGGCAGGTGGGCTTGTCGGATTTGTAACTGGAATTCAGGTAGTTTACGCCCATGTGACTTAAAACTTAGCAAAGTAGTGACTTCTCTTAAGGAGTTCAGGTGCATGTACAATTTTGAAGTAAGGTAATGCAACTCAAACGAACCTCTTGCATGCTTTAATTTTAATCCTTCAATTTTTTATCTTTCTTATTTATTCTTCTACTTTGGTTTACTTAGGTTACCTATTGATCAGGCGAGCTTGCCCAATTACAAGTCATTCAAGAATGTTGTTACCAAAGGAATAACTCATCTTTGGAACAAGTTACAAACTGCAAAAGCTCTCTTAGATGGAAATATGGTAACAGTTTTCGAACTATTTTTTGAAAATTGTTTATCGGCACATCTTAATCTTTTTTTATACTTGGTGTATAGGTGGAAGACAGTTTGAACCTTACCACCGAGGGCCCACATAATATTGAATTGCTTCTCCCATTTGAGATAGAATCTACCTCTGAAGGTAGGTTCCACAAACTATAAAATGTAGTTATCAAAATAACACATTTCAATAAAATGTGGTTTAATCACCTCAATGTTTCATATAAAGAAAACAGCTTGGAGGATGTAGCTGGGTTAGTGCTTTTTAGTGGATCTGTCTGTGCCTCTGCGTACTTGGGCCCACGAGAATCTGTTGCCCAAGCTATTTCTGACCTAAAGGTTGGTTTTCTACTTCAAACAAAAAAAAAAATCAACAAGGTTATCCTTTGCTTGTATTTGGAATATTGTTTTCATTTTTTTTTTGTTTTAATTGGCTCCTATTTATTGGGTATGTAAGGGAGACATAATCGCCAGTTTAAGGAGTAGACTTGACCTGATGCTTGATGAGGCTGAGGGAGAAGATGCGCAATCTGAGAAATTGATTGGCCAACTGAATTTCCATGAATTAAAGTAAATTTAATTCTCATAAGTTGTTTATCTATTTTATAAAGGACAACTAATACAGGCCACAAATAATTACCCACTCATGAAGAAAACAAAAATTTCTTGAAAAAAAAAATCAGAAAGAAAGGAAAGGTTAACAAGAATCTTTCTAATACTTAAAAGTTCAATGTGCTATTGGTATTATTACATTTCAAATACAGGAAAGATTTCCGGGTCTCATTTCCTAGAAGAGTTTTGGTCCCTTGGGTTGCCGGCATACATATCTGTGATTATTTGCAACCATCAGAGACCCTTGAGGTTTGTTTTCATTCTACAAATGCATATTTTTAAACATGCTATAATATATATATGTGGGTGTTTCAGTGCATGATCATATATGATGATATCAGACCTATATAATACTACCTGGTTTTAATTTCCGAATTAATCCTTGGAAACCCTCAATTAAGCACTGCTGACAATCAAATGGAGACCTCCATTAAGCCATTCACTGGACACAAGATTTTAGAAGAAGACACTTCTCTCTAACAAACTTCTGCTATGAATATATTTCTTGTTTACTCTAGTTAATAGCTTAGGGTTAGATATGAGTGTTTCTATATAAACAGAGAATGTAATTACAATCAGTGCAATACAACAAATGAATCGTTAATTCAAATCTTTCTCTCTCTATCTCTACTATCTTTCAGGACACAAAGGATCGGTGCAAGGAGATGATGTCAATGGAAGACACAATTGACACATCATCGATATTAGAAATCGAATCTCAATCTGAACCCACAACAGTAGAAAAATCATTCTGGCAAGTTGTGACTGGCACAGATTTACCAGTTCAGAATAATTGTTTGAAGAAAAAAAACAGCTCATCATCATCAAAAGGGAGCAATCTCTATTTTATAGTGGCTATTTTTGTACTTTTACTGGCTGTTTTCGCCGGACTTGGGTTAACTTTCTTTGCTTTGCGCAAGTGATTATTAGAATTTATTTTAACGTTTATTTTTGAAAGCTGTATAATTTATAAATTCGTAGATTTCAGTAGCTCCTTGTTTCCCTTTTCTTGGTTTAATTTCTCTTTTTTGGATTTTTTATATTTCTTTTGGCATTGTAAGTTTTAGGCCAATGCAAATGAGCTATTTAAGAAAGTATTGGCACCTGTGGCTTGCTTTGATTATTTATTTGCTAATTGCAGCTAATTGCAGGTGTAGCAGTATTCACAGAAAAAAAAATGAAAAATTCAATAGACTCTGAAAGGTATGTAATTAGATACATTTTCATCACTCAGGTTGCCAACCACCACTATGCATGTTCAATCTTATTCTAGTACAATTTTAAGTATAATTTAGGTATAAAATTATAGGGTTAATTTTTGGTATACCCTTAAAGACTTATCTAATTTCCTATATACCCCTCAACACTTTAATATATCTAATTTGCCTCTAAACTCTTAAAACTCTTTCTTTTTTACCCATTACATAATAATTATGAATTAACCATAGTTAAATCTCTGGTTAAAATAATAAAAGACAAAAATATTCTTATGAAGAAGTTGATCCGTCTCTTATTTTCCCGCGCTTAATTTTTCCCTTGCATTTTTCTCTTCGCCTCTTACTTTTCTCCGCTGGTCTCTCTTTCTCTCGCTCACTCTCTAAGCAATAGCAATGCGATTTTGATACTATAGAATCAAGGTTGGGCAAAATTTCACTTCTTTCTAGCTATACCCGCGTGGAAGCCCCAGGAGCCTATCCTCTTTGTAGCTTGAGTCAAAGTAATTCTTGTCCCCTTTTTTCTTTGACTGAAAAGATTTGAACAGGATAGTTGGATCGTTGGTTGGGTCGTAGCTTGGATAGTGAGCTTGGCTTGGATCGGCTAGCGTAGCTTCCGGTGTTTCTTGAGTGTTTCAAGATATCAATTTTGATTAAGGTTTTGGTTTTGTTTTGAATTTGACCAATTTTGTTCGCTGGTTGGTTGTTACCTAGGTCCAGAGACTAAAATTGCAATTAGATATTACAGTGATATATTTGATTTTAGACAAGTACCAATAGAAAATGTTGGAGCCAATATAACTTTTATAGTTAATTTTGTACCGAACTGTCAGAAAATTGATAATGGCAAAATAGGAATGAGATACCTACCCACGGTTATAAGCATAAATTATGAGAGTGCATTTTCATGCATTGTAGTTCCTGATTAATTTTAAATTATGAAAGTGCATTTTCCAGCCTAGTTAAAGATGGGTATATAGACTGCCATGTACTAGGACTGGTACAAGGCATAGCGGGTTGGCAAGGTATCTAGACTGGTATAGTGCATACTGGGAATGGGACGGTGCATAGATGTTTTTTTTCCCGACATTTTTATTAATATCCAAAGTTTAATACAAATTATTAATTATACCCAGAACTCGACTCAATATCGAAAAATACCCAAGCCGGCCAGAAAATGGCCGGCTTAGGTACCAGAGTAAACCGGCCATTTTCTGGCCAGCTTACTCAATTTTTTTTTTTTATTTTTTTATTTAGAGAGACACTATGAAGATCAAAATATTGAAATCTAACTCTGAAAATTTGAAATTTTTGTTTAAATTATTTGTTATATTACTTCTTTGAGGAGGGATCAAGTTACAACAAAGTTACAACAATCATTTTTTTCATTTTCAAAGTCCAAATCGTCGATCCAAACCGTTCAACATGATTATCTAATAAAATGTGCTTGCAGATCAAATTTTACATTTTTTTTGAATTTTTTTACTATTTATTAAGATGGGTACAAAATTCAATGGTCTGAATATAACTATTTTTTGTAAAATACTTAATAAATAGTAAACAAATTCAAAAAAATGTAAAATTTGATCTGGAAGCACAGTTTATTGTGGAGATCATGTTGAACAGTTTGGATCGACGATTTGGACTTTGAAAATGAAAAAAATGGTTGTTGTAACTTTGTTGTAACTTGATCCCTCCTCTACTTCTTTTGATGTATAATTAGCATATTTATACTAAAATACGCTAGATTACTTGAAATTATATTGAATTACACTATATTACAATAATTTAACTTAATTTAATGTAATTTAACGTAATTTAATATAATTTCAATTAATCTATCGTATTTTAGCATGGTTCTAAATAGCTAGCTATAGCAGCGCTATAGCTACGCTATAGCTTTTTCGGACCATAAAAGCTAAGCTATGAAATAAAAGTGCGCTAATTCAGCTACGACCGCTATAGCTGTAATAGCTGACCGCTATTACCGCTATGCGCTATGCGCTATTGCTACCGCTATGCTACATGAGTTTTTTTGCGATTTACATGAGATTTTGTTCTTATTTATGATGCTACATGGTCTGCTATGATAAGTATTCTAAACCAAACTATGTGCTTATGTTCCTATTTGTGATTTAGTCTCTCATTCTATATCAGAAAATATTCAAATATTAATTCTTTCTTTTGCTTGCTCTTTGTCTAATATTTACTTGTAAAATTATTGCCGTTCGTTTCAATTGAAAGCTAATTTTGATTATTATAATATACAAAATGTTCAAATAAGTATACTTACTTCATTTCACTTGTAAAATTAATTGCTCTTTGTCTATTTTAATATGTAATACTATCAAGTATGAACTATTAAATAATGTTACTTTGTAGATCTTTTTTTTTTTCTTCTTATTTGCATGATTGAAAAAAGTATAGACTTAGATTAGTTATCATTTGATTGCTACCCAAATTCTCTAATATTGGTCATGTTGATAATTAGTAGAAATATAGAATATAAATTTTGAAATGAAAAAAACGCTATGTATGATAGCTTCCGCTATAGCTACGCTATTCGCAATAGCTTTTTTTTTTGTCCCCCCGCTATGCCGCTGTAATCGCTATTTAGAACCTTGTATTTTAGTATAAATATGCTAATTATACATCAAAAGAAGTAATATAACAAATAATTTAAACAAAAATTTCAAATTTTCAGAGTTAGATTTCAATATTTTGATATTCATAGTGTCTCTCTAAAAAAAAAAAAAAAAAAAATGGAGTAAGCCGGCCAGAAAATGGCCGGTTTACTCTGGTACCTAAGCCGGCCATTTTCTGACCGGCTTGGGTATTTTTCGATATTGGATCGAGTTCTGGGTATAATTAATAATTTGTATTAAACTTTGGATATTAATAAAAATGTTGGGGCACCGGCGGATATATAGAGTGTGAAATGTTCTAAAGGAAGCTGCTGTTGGGATCTAAAAAAAATTATTTTTTTATACATGTCAAACTTGACTGAATTGACTGAATCTCATAATTTTAAATTTTATTTTTATAAAGTTATTTTCATGAGTTAAACCAAAAGTAGCTGAATAACAATCCAGTACAGGTGTCCAGAGTTACATGATTGAAATATTGAAATATCTAATGAATCCCACTTGTAGATAAGCATATAGTTCTTATATGAATTAAATCTTGTCAGATTATTTTTGTGTTTCGAATCTCTTTCTTTGTCCGTATAAAAAAGTTCAAGACAAAAGAACAAGGGTAAAATGGGAAAATAGAAATTCTGACAATACTTAACTATAGATAATGAACTCCAGGGGTAAATAAAAAATATAAACAAGAGTTGAGAGACATATTAGATATAATAAAGAGTGTAGGGGTAAATAGGAAACCAAAGAAGTTTTCAAGGGTAAATAAAAAATTAACCCAAAATTATATAAAGTCTGATTTTTTTTGTACAAGCCTGATAGTTAGAACTTATAAAAAAAATAAAGGATGACATAATGCATTCTAGTTGGTGGGCACCCATAAAAAAATAGTACTGTTTGTAAAAGTAAGAGTTGGTCAGCTTAATTAAAATTATCTAAGCAGTACTTTGTCAAATTGGGTCATCTAGAATACCAAATTTAAATCTTACAAATAAAATAAACAGGTCCAAATATAATATGTGTCCCGTGTATAAGCAAGATAGTTTCAAAACAGATATTTAACAAAAGTATTAATTTTTTTTTTATCTTCAAAACACCAACGGTTGTCCTCGAGAGTATTTGATCATATTTTTTTTCTTAAAAGAGATTTTGAAAGAAACACATTTGTTTCTTGCAAGCCTAAATTATTGCTATTGGGAAAGATAGAGAAGATATGTTTTAGTTTGGCTTAATATTAATTAAAAGGCGCATTATCACTTTTGATGATTATGTTATGTCTTTATTTTTAAATTTTAATGACTTCAAATTTAAAACTCATGTATCAAAATAAATAGAACCGTTAGATATAATCTCTATCGTTTTAACTTGCACGTTCAAAATTATACCACAATTTTCGATATTTTTTCATTAATATCAAGAGCTTGTAAAAATATACTGATGTAAATAATTTATGAGCATTGGTTTTTTAACTTATTGATTCAATTGAATACTTATTATTTTCTTAGAAGATATTAAATAAAACATGAATATATTCTTTGAAATGCCAAAAATAATAATTCACATTAATTGTCACTAATATTTAGTATTTTTTTCATTAAAATATTTATTATATTTACTTTAAAACCAACCTTGAATTATCTTAGTATTGATATTATTTGGACTCAATGTGTATAGTAATTGGAGATGCTTATCAGCGCTATTATTTTAAAATAATCATTTGCGTGAAGTTATCAATCGAAGTTGGAAGTTGAGATAGAAGATAGCATTCTTTTAAGACAAATTATATAACATATGCTTGTAGGTGACTTCAAAGTCTTTTGTACCAAATTGACACTACTATATAATAATGGAATTAGATATATATAGGTAGATATCTTGATTCTTTTTTTCTAATTCAACAAAATACTTGATCAATTCTCTCTAATACTAATATAATGAAACATCAACCTCCATCCTTCTAACTTTTAATTGTTCTTCTCTCATTCTAAAATCAACTTCTCAAGAAGAATATAACAAATAGTAATTCAATTAATTGCCAAAATGCCTCCAAGAAGAACCACTCACACCGACTTCACCAACCATGCATCAACTAGCCTCACCGAGATAACAAGCGGATCATATAGGTTGACAGCCGGGTTCTCCCAAGTCAAGGGAATCGGCATCGGTAATTTCTTCATGTCCCCGAAATTCACCATTGGAGGACTTGAATGGCACATCAAGTGTTACCCCGAAGGATACTATGCGAAGGATAAAGGCAAGTATGTATCACTATATCTTTCTTATGCGAGTGAAACCGAAGTAGGCGTGATTTTTGAATTCTGTTTGTTGGATCAATTGGGGAACGCTGTAACTTCTTTACGCAGCAGGAATACTCACACTTTTCGAATGCACGGTAAGTACAAAGGATGGTCCAAGTTCATAAAAAGAGACGACTTCAAGAAGTATATAAGTGATGATCATTTTGAAATTATTTGTGGCGTCATGATCATAAGTCCCAAAAGCCTCGCAGAACCGAACAATTGCTTAATTGTGGTTCCGCCATCGGATTTACCAGAGCAGCTCGGCCAACTGTTGAGGAGTAAAGAAGGCGCTGATATAACTTTTGTGGTTGGAGGAGAGATTTTTTACGCGCACAAACTCGTGCTAGCTCTGAGGTCACCGGTCTTTAAAGCGGAACTGTTTGGCTCGATGAAAGAAAATCATGCTGAGAAAATAACAATCGAAGACATGGAACCGATTGTCTTCAAGGCTCTACTTCATTTTATATATACCGATTCACTGCCAGAAGAGAAAGAACTTAGCAGCGATGTGGAAGGCCTCGATGCACAAACAATATTAACTATAATTATGCAGCACTTGCTTGTAGCAGCTGACCGGTACGCATTAGAGAGATTGAAATTGATGTGCCAAGAAGAGTTGAGTAAAAACATTAGTGTGGCCACAGTGGCAACGACTCTTGCTTTGGCTGAGCAACACAACTGTCCTCAACTGAAAGCTACATGTCTCGAATTCGCGACAACACAAGATAACTATTTTCGGATGGCTTCAACCGATGGGTACAAGCATCTTGTTCTGAGTTGCCCCTCAATTCTCAAGGAGATTGAAGAGAAGCATGGTGCAACCACATTTGTCGAGGATTTTGCTGAGCAAGCTGATGACGACATTAGTCATGATCACATGTTCAGTCTACTAAAACTCTTTCTATGCAATAGTTCCAAAAAATGATGCAATGATGAAACTGCAAGTATGTTATGAAAATTGTACATATATTTCATAATTTGTATCAAGGAATAGTTTTCTCTTCAACTAATTTGTTGATTTCTTAGTTTGAATGTGTTACAACTTGCAAGTTTGGAACAAAGGATTAGTTCTTTGTGGATTGACGGTTCATTGTACATTGTGGTAGAAAGATGCTTTCATTAATATAATTAATGCTTATTTAATTGCGTGTGCGATTTCATTAATATAATTAGGGTGAATTTCACGTATACCCTTCAAAATTCTTGAAATTACATATTTGTCCTTTTAATAGAAAGGAACATAAATTGGGTAAATGTGAGTTTTTTTTAAAAGAAATAATAAGAAAATTTGAGAATTTTGGAGGGTATACATGAAATTCATCCATATAAGTAATGAGGAAATATATGCATAGATATAACATATAAGCGATTCAAGAACAGCTACTCCATGACTTAAACTTCATAAATTGTTTGATACTACTAAAAGAAGGATAATCAAAACCGCGATGTAATAAATACAACTTTTTTTTTTCACATAGCGGCGCTGGCACTGATAGTCATTTGAATATAAATTAATCATATATAATTACACAAGTATTAATTATAAAAGAAAAAAACTTAAGAAAACCCAACTACCCCAACCGCTGACTATTTCCAAATATCGTAGCAATCAGTACTAAAACATGATAAATAACAGTATATAACTAAACCTTTTAGCTAATATTGCATTGTAACATAGCATCAATTGGGCTGTGCAAGTCAAGTTCCAACCTGAACCTGAAGGCACAAATGCTATTGCAATGCTTGTTAATACCTGTACGGCTGTACCTATCATGTTGGTACCGGCCATTATGTGCCAGCACCTGATGCCGATGGTATTATAAATTTGTAGTCCTTGATTTTTTTTTTTTTTTTAACTATTTAGTCTATTGGGGCTTCTATTTACCAAATTCAAATCCAAATCATATAAAAAGAGTGATAGATACTAGTTATAAACTTTGGCAATGAGAAGGATTATCAAAAGCAGTAAGAACTTTCTCTAAAGATATTGAAAATGTTTCATTTATGCAAATGTTAAAACATTTGGAATATCAATTGTACCATCTCATTTGTAATTTTTTTCAAAAGGTACCAAGCTAACCTTCCTTTTAACTTAGTCTTGTAGCAAGGTAGGTGATAAAGGAATTGTAATTTTGCACATCTTTTATATGAATTTGTGAAAATATTGAGCCGGTAGATATTGTATTGCTTTTAAATTTCTTTGGGTATGTATGAAATTGTGGAAAGCTATTGTGATCTGCCAATATAATTCAGTTCTGAACTTCTTTTTTTGTAGTAGACTTTGCCAGTACAGAGGCATTCCAAGTTTGCTAAACACAGATCATGATGTAAGTTATAGCAGCAAAGGGTTGATCAGATATGATGAATGGAATGCAGATTTACATGGTTGT
Source organism: Carex parvula (assembly GCA_025461045.1). Taxonomy (NCBI): domain Eukaryota; kingdom Viridiplantae; phylum Streptophyta; class Magnoliopsida; order Poales; family Cyperaceae; genus Carex; species Carex parvula. Next base: position 231,207 of record JAJGRW010001397.1, on the reverse strand, counting down.
TGCGAAGAGCCTTCTTTATGTATTCTAATTCAGATTTTTCTTTATTTTGTTTCGTCTTTCAATTGATTCCTCTATACAGAAAAGTGTACATCTTATTTACATAATTGGAATTGAAATCAACAAATTAGATACTGTCTTTTGTTTCTGTTTTTTTTTATTAATTTGTTTTCTTTTTAATGATTTTCTCTAACTCTATTTTTATGCTTGTTTGATTCGATAAAAAGGTTGTAAATTATGTAAAAAAGATATATGTGTGTATCTATAGATGTGTGAACTTTTATTACCCTTAAAATTTGATTTTTAAAAATAGTCAACTGCAGGGTTTGAACTTTTCATTTTATTTTCAGATTGAGATTAATCTAGTTATTCCTCCTAATCAGCTTATCTAAAAACTCTGTAAAATTCAAAATATGTACATTTGAACATCCTTTACAAGCTGTAGAAGTTTCAAAGGGAGACCCAAAACCAGCTCTGATTTATGATTTTTCTTGTGTTTCTTCCATTTTTACCCTTGGCAGATGTGTTTAACATTTTTATTTGATTTTTCTACCTAAATTGTGTGTCTCTATTATAGAACTCAGATTAAATTTATGAAGAAAGTTAGAAACAAAGAATGAATTTTTCAGGATGCTAAGATTGCAATGTTAAAATTAATTTTTACCATACTGGTAATTTGAAAGCTTTTGAACTGTAAAACAAGTTCCAATTTCTTTGAAGGTTCAGTCCGCCATCAGTGTTAATTAAATACTCAATTTTTCAGAAATATGTACCATATTAAAGTCAGTTAATTTCTTCAAGGTCAGAGCCTTTTTATTTTTATTTTATGCATTTTCACATTCCTTTTTCCAAAACGCAGCAGTCGTTTGTGTTCATGCATTGCAATTTTACTATCAGAGTGATATGATATTTCTTTATGCACTTGTGACTTCAGAAGTGATTAGCCAAAAACATGTATTGGTTCTTGTAAATTGGATGAGGATTCATTTCACTTGATAAAAAGGCAAACGAAAGTATTTCACCTAGCTCTTTTATTTGAGAAAGATTATTCCAATTCCTGGATTGTGTCCCCATTTGCCTATATATGTGATTCGGCAATGATGAAATACTCTCACTTTGCAAATATAAATCTTCTACTTGCAAAAATTGTTCTTAGGAGTACTTAATATTATGCAACCAGTTATGAAAACTAGAACTTGAAGTATAAATTATCATGCATAAGCCGTAAGCAACATAGGGAGAATTAGCACTAAGGCTGGTACCAGCACTCAAAAGGGCAGAAAGACAATAGAACCTTCTAGTATCCAGTATCAAAAGTAAGATGCATCGGTATTCACAGCTTTTTGTGCATTTTACAAAATTCACATGAAAACTAATATATCATGAAGGCAGTTAGGATCAATCTAACATCGAATAATCAGGGGGGGAAAGCAAAAAAGAGAGAAATCCAGGCTCAAAAGAGATAACAGCTGTTCAGACTTGGATCTTTTTTCCCCCAGTATTGCACTTCAAACTGTTCAAGCTGAAAATTTTGTGAATGAATCAATAAAATATTCTGCACAAACTCAAACTTAATCCAAGTTTCCAGCTCAGAATTAGATGTACCATTTCATATTGATAAAAAAAACTCAAAATAGCCAAAACAAATGAAATAGAAAGCACAACATGATTTCACCACGACTAAAATGGTACTGAATACAGGTACAGGAATCCTTGGCTACAACAAATCAATCACACCCACTACGTGTCCGTACCGATTAGATTCCAGACTTTTCTGGTTGCACTTGCATGTAACTGTTGGGATTGGGACTGGTACAAAACCAGTGAATGAAAAGCAGCAAAAACAGGCCAGGTGCTTTGATCCTTTTTGAGTATAAGAAACTGTACCTATTAAATCTGATAGAACCATTCATCTGCTCTAGGAGCTAAAAGCTTGTGAAAGCAGAATAGATGAAATCCAAGAAGCCGGTTCCCTTGAGAAGTCCTTTTCCAGTCAAAAGCTCAAAATCTATTAAAAGTAGAAAGCCAATTATGGCTGCTTTTCCATTGATTAGTTCGTTTGTCCTGTTAAATCCAAATCCTTCAGAATCCTCGACGACCACCATGCGAACCTAAGACCAATAAATTTAATTTAAGATGTCAATATTGTTTTTCCTATCATATTCATTCAATTTTCAGTCTTAATACGATTGCCTCTATATGGCTCTCACGTTTGAATTTCCACAAGACCTTCAAACTAGACCAATGTTCCTATTCAACATTATAAATTTGGAAATATAAAAACTGTAGTTTAGTTAAGAAGAACATTTTTTCTAAGTGGAACAGTACATTGGATCAAAAGGAACATTACACCTGAAAAGCACACAAATGGACAAATGTTGTGTTACAATTTGGAAATTATAAGAGAGAGAGAGAGAGAGAGAGGGGTGGTGGGACCTCTTCGATATTGACATCCTCAGCAGTGACCCCAGGCTGGGCACGCCCACTAAAGAGAATCTCCGCAGACACGCCAGTTGCCGGCACACTCCCTTTCATACTAATATAGATGTTCTCCATGTCTGTTTTGACAGGATACACAAATAATTTCCTCAGAGCCGGTGTCAGCATTCTTAAAACAGGGTTCTTCGGATACCATTCCTTTATCTCTCCTGTTCGCAGATCGAATGTGCTATCTGTTGTGGGGCAAACTACGCAACCATCCTAAAAATATAATTGGATTTTGAAACTGTTATATTCCTTCTTTTCAGAATTTTACTGTTGTTCTTGAGAAGTTGTCAGAAAAACCTGAGTGAGCTTGGCATTGAGAAGGCCTTCACTATAAGCCCCTTCAGCCGGAGAGCGGTTCTCAATTGCATAAACCTGGTCTTTGTACCACAGAAGCAACACTGTCTCTCCATCCTGCACAATGACCCGCCTCTCACCCCTTGGGAGAGCAGCCAATGGGACCACCGGGATCCAGTTCTCCCCTCCAGTTTCCCCACTGACAGGAGGCCCTGCCTCTTCGTCCACCTTGGACACTTCAGCTGCCTTACAGGAGAGGTTCCTGAAGGGCCCTTGAGAGGCGTGGCGGTACACCCGGTCTAGGTAAACCCGGTTTGTGTGCCGTGGCCTGGGTGCAGATGGAAAGAGTAGGCATTTTGACGGAGTGGTGGTGGCCATTGAAGAAGGAGAGAAGGAGAGAGAAGGAGAGGGGAAGGGGATGGTGATGGTCTCAGAGGGGAGTTGAGGGGAGAAGGCATAGCCACAATATGGAGATAATAACAGAAGGAAAAAAAATTGAGGGAAAAAAGATTGACACAATTTATAGATAGCCTACCGTCCATTTGAAATGTTGAATCGTTTAACGGGGAAAAGGTTGGAAGCGTGGAGGCATTAGATTCGCTAAAACGGAAGCTGATCCTGCGTTTAGATTCGTGCTATTGAGGAGCGTCCAATTTCGCTAACGGAGTCCTTCCGTTAACACTCCATCCTGGAAATTAATTGCGTGGTCCTGGAGCAGGCTGTAGTGTCGTGCACTACTTTCAATGAGGTATCAATACATGAAAATAAATCTGCTGTGATTCTCGGGGATCACATGACCCTACGATCCCATCTCAACTGTTGGTCTTTCTCGAGATTGCGTGCATGAAAATTTATTTTTTCAAGAATGTTTCCGAGATCCGTGCACGGAAAAATTTGAACTGTTGATCTCGAAATTTTAGAATCCTGCGATCCATCTTGGAATCGCAGCAGATTCGGACTCATCAATACATATCCGCCAGACATCCAGAGTGAGACGCAGTGAGAAAGCAGAATTCGTATTGTCTGCATTAACTCAGAATTTGAGTTAACGCAGAATGAATACGGACCGTCCGATTCGGGTTGGAGCTCCATGAAGGAACAATATAGTCCCACGCCGGCTGTTAACAGATCCTACAAGAGTTGACTCATCATTTGAAAAGTTGATTTATTCACTGCAGAAAAAAAAGCTCCTCTTGAATAACAATTGAATATGAGTAAGGCTTGGATTGGATTGGTCCGTACTATGAATTAATATATTTGTTTTCAAAGTTCAAACAGTTGATCAATTAATTCTAAAAAATATAAAATTTAGTGCAAATACATTTTCATATGGAGATCATGTTGAATGGTTTAGATCGACTATTTAACATTAAAAAAGAAGATATTAATCTATAGTACGGATCAATATGTGTTATGCATAGTACAATTGTTATCACCTTGCATTGCTTACATGAGAGAATTTGATAAAGAAAACATCAGTATACGGTTCACAATCCTCGACATCCATGGGTTTGCTCCTGTAGTGTTTTGGATTTCAATATTTTTGTTAGAAAAATAAGATAAATTAACAAATCATAAATGCAGGTTTAACAAATCATAAAATGCTGGAACATAATACAACACTGTTATAGACATAGTTGGATGTTCAACAGAAGTGAAATTGAGAAGCCAAAAGGCATGAGCCCAATGCCATGACCTGTTGCATTATTAGTGAAATTGAGCCGACCTGCAACGATTAGTATGAAGTTGAGAGATCATAATTAGCAGGTAGATGGAAACAGAAAATTAAGCTTGCTTGCAGACAGTATTTGATTGGGTCTCAACGTGTGCACAGTAGATTGATGCCCATCATGGCTGTTAATAGTGAAAACTGGGCTTGAACAGGCCCGAAATTCATCCATCATAACGGGCCTGCAATTAATTTTCCAAACCAATGCCTGTCGTCTGTTGACGAAGGCAAGCTCAGCTTCTGTAGATTGGCTGGGCTGCTGTGCAAACGTTGAATCGAGGCTAAAAATCACAGGAACCAGTCGAGATGTCTGCGCATTTGGTCCTTCAATCCGAGCCGTCAAAAATAGAAAAGGTTTGGAGGATTGAACAGCCACTATGTTCTGGACTATCTTGATAATCGATAAAATCACTATTAAACTCAACAAAATTAAAATAGTATGTATACTCTCAATAGGCTGATAGGTATGGTGTAATTTAATAATCATTTGATCAGAATTCAGATCCTCCCTAGTAACGTAATAGGAAATCTTTTACAATTAGTGGATCTGGAACGTTCTTTTTAACTTGGCACGAATCTCAAAGCCCAATAATACTGCCCCTACGATAGTCCGAATCTCAAAGCGGTTGAGAGTAAATCTCAAGCCGTAAAGTGAGGGGAATCTTTTACGGTACCTGGGAGGATGCTTGTCCATTTGATCATTAGTCGTGTTGATAAACTTAACTATTAATTTTTTTAATTCTTTGATTAATGACGAGTTGGTTTTCAAATTGTTAAAAGTTTATACACAATATATCTAAATTGTTATTGTTTTAATTTTAGTTAGTACTTTATTGTCCGTCACGATTGTCAATTATTTTTTTGTTGCCAATATAACCTACGTCAAAATTTATATTGTTATTTGACCACAAAATTTTCCAAAAAAGTGTAAGAGACGTTAGTTTTTTCATGGATAGTAAAGTAGTCTTCAAACGTAGTTTGAACAGTCGGTGTAGGGGTCTTTGAACAGTCAGTGAAGGAATTTTTTGTACTAGTGTGTTACCGACCCCACCTCGATTTGGATTGAGATTGACGTGAATGGTGTAATTGATGAGAGTGTACTCAAGAAGAATGGTAGGTTTGGAGAAGTCAGTTGAGTGGCCTCAGTTATGCCATAGAGATATTACTTAGAGTTTGTGCCCACTGACCATGACTTAATTTATTTTCTTGTATAGTTTTATTTTAATTCCTCCAAAAACTGTGGAGAAAAATTGTTTATGAAACAAGAATCTTGATTTCATGAATAAAAATTGTTTATGACATCAACAAGATGTGAACATATGAAAAAGAAAACTACCTAGTCCACTTTAATGGTTGTTTTTTGTTTATAGTAAAAGTTTTGATATTTGTTTCTAAAAATTATGTCTGAGATGTTGTTCTTTTTATTAGATAATTTTGTATGGATTATATTTGTTACGGAGAATTTTCTATCGAGAATATATGCATTGTTTTACTGATTAACTTCATTAAAACAATAAAAATTATATATTACAAGTATGGAAAAAAGATCGCCAACTCAACCGCATAACACTATATGCATCACTACAAATTAAAATAAGAATGAACAACATATATAACATGGTCGACCAACATATCTAATTAGAACTAGTTATTCATTTTGGCTTACTTTTCTTTTTCTTTTTCTTTTTTCTGAGTCTTAATAGACTCATCCGGTACGATATTTTCCTATATTTATTTTTTGAGGAAAAATAGAGGTCTAGTCCATATTTAATTGATAATTAAATTTGCCATTACAATTTTGCTATATAAATCACTTAAATTTGTCTCAATTAAAGCATGTACTAGGAACTATATATCTAATTTTGTATTTCTTAACGTCCTAAGTGATTAATGTTAGCTGGTTATTACATGGAATTAAGTTTGCTTTTTGCAAACGCTGAAGGTGGAAAGATAATTGAGAAAATGGCCACCATATATAGATGTGCGAGATGTGTGCAGCTGGTGGGATGACAGTCAATATCCCAGAGATGTCTCACACGTAGATGTGTTCATCGGTTCGATCGGTTCGGTTAAAACCGAAATAATTTAAATATTGTTTAATGATGCATTAAGATTCATTATTTTTTTGTCATTGAAATTCTAAATAATTTGATGTATGATGAAATATATGTGAAATGTTATCATTTTAAATAGACATTATATATATGTGAACAATATAAATCATGCTTATAAATGTTAGATTTCAAATTTAAAAAGTACTTTTAAAGAATGTTATCATCTTTAATAGACATGACTAGTCAGTGCATCTAATTATATTGTTATTTTTATTTAAATTAACACAAATTTGACGTATTGTCGATCCGAAGACCTGATCAAGCTTATGAATAAATAATAATTTGAATAAATTTTTGATAAGAAGTATGACACATAATTGAGCAAAACTTCTGCAGCTTGAAAAATATATATTGTCATAATTGGAAAAAATTTGTTTGTGTCAATTTATGTACATATATATAATATATGCAGAGATAATTTGTGCTTCTAGAGTTATATATAATGATAAGTTTTTGGGTTATTTTCTCCTATCTCGATTGTTCTATAATGTGCTTCAGTTGGGATGTTTTCTCTAACTTTTTATGCATTTACACATTGTCTATTTAATTTAATTTTTTATTTTTATCGATAAAACATGTGAGTTCCTAAATTAAAAAAAGCTGTATCACAACAAGAATATTTAAGATATATACTTTTGCTCATTTTTAATCTCCTCAATTTTGTCTTTTCTGTCTTTACACATTAGTTTATATTATATTCTGATTTTAATCTGGTCATGCCCTCAAATAAAAAAAATATATATAATTCAATACCTATAAAGCTATATTTGCCGTCTACTCGATAGAAGACTAATGTCCCTATAAAATTGGAAAGACACATTATCCTAGAGGTGCCTCAATCCGAAGGGCTGTACGTACAAAAAACTCGTGGCTCGGGAGCCGCTCGAACTGAGCTAAGAAACAAACTCGCTAATAACTCGTTTGTTAAAAACTCGAATTATTCTGGCTCAAGTTGAGTAACTTGTTTAACTCACGAGTTGAGTTCGAGTTGGACTCAACTCGCTCATTACAACTTGGACTCGGTTGAGTACCTATGGCAGTGCGAGTTTGTACTTTTGTATATTTCTTATGTATGTACACAACTATGTTTGTACTTGTGAAATAGTGATTACATGAGCAAACAAAACTAAAATGATAACACAAAAGATAGCATCTAACGGTCTTTCAACTCTTAAGTTCCTTTAAAACTCAAAGTGGTAGACTTTTCAATTCGAGTCAACTCGACTAGCTTGCTATTTTTCCGAATTGAATTCAAGTTACCCTTGACTCAAGCTAACTCAGCTCGGACCGACCACACATTAATCAACCTCTTTGGGCCCCTCGTGAAAATGGTATATGGCACTCATTCCATATCCAATCTCTTCCACGACGATGTAATCTCGTTTTGAGCCACACATATATATAGATCATCAAACACGACGGGCATTGAAAAGAGACAACCAAAGAATTTTCCAAGGAAACCAAACCACATAATTTTTGTAATAAGCAATAGTTATAATGCTTAATTTTAATGACATAATAATCAAATGTAAAAAGAGTTGATCATATAACCATCCGGTAAATTCGTCTAGCTTGTACATGTTTTTCTTTGTTTAATGAAATTTTAGTAGGCACTTTGCCTGCTATTTCACAAATAAATTTATTACTAATAAAATCATGTTGATCTGTTGGATATATTTTTGCTAAAAATATACACAAGATTGTATTATTACTTGCCTCATGCATAGAGTTAAATCTTATCGAAATTAAATGTCTGCATTGATCATTGATTATGGCGACTAGCTGGTCAAGAGATGATAACCTTAATTAGCATCAAAACCCATTTTTTATTAATAGAAAAATAAATAAAATATATCAAAATTGAAGTAGGTTTCTAGAAAATTTCAAAATATGAGAAGAATGGGATGGTTTATTCTGTCCGAACCATCCTGTCCAGCTAATTTCGTCACTAATTACGCAAAATCTCTAAAAAAAAAATTCTTGACGGGATAGTCCATTCCGTCCATTATTGTTCGTATTTTTTTTTCTTCTTTCGTAGTTCTTCTAACCCCCTCCCCCCCAAAAAAAAAAAACTGAACAGTACTAGACAGGATGTATTATCACGTCCAAGATTATTTTTTTAATTAGCGAGTTTGCGTAGTTAGAGACACAATTAGCTGGACGTGATGGATGGAATAAACTATCCTGTTCTTCCTATATTTCGAAATTCCTATTTTTATATTTTATTTATTTATTTTCTATTAATAAAAAATTAGGTCAAATCCCTGCTTAGCATCAAATTTCAATAATTTTCATTTTTGTTCTCTGAATATGTAGTGATAACTGTGCAAGCAACAGTGTGGCGAACCAGATATACTTTTTTTTCTTTAGATATACTGCAGTAATGGTTGAAAACCTACAAATGCGTGTGTGTGGCCGCTACATGAGTTTGTGCACCCCGCACCAATGCTGCCTGCGATCTTAATTTGTAGATTTCATGTAGAAGGATATAGTTACTTATTCTTATGCTAACAATCAACACAGAATGTCAAACGCTTAGCGCCACATACTCCTGCTCCGAATTGAAGCAAAAATAATGTGTTTATATTTTTGTAGAAATGACACTAAATTTTTTCTATCCTACAAATGACACTAAAATTTTCCAATAGAAAAGCTTTATTTATAGAGGAGAGTTGAAATGCATCCATTTTTTGTGCCTCCACCATGTTTCTATTTTTAAAAACTTTAATAACTCAAAATTTAAAACTCAAAAGTTAAATTAAAACCGTTGGATATGATATACATCATTTTATCTATGCACATATAAAACATTATGACATTTCAACTTTGTTTGGTTGTTATTCAGAGCTTATTAGGACGTACTAATGTGGATAATTTCTAGACGTTGATATTTCAACTTATTGATTCACATAAAAACCAAAACTGAAACATGATAAATTTTTATGAGCACATAGAGAAAATAACATATATCACATCTAATGGTATTATTTTAATATTTATGATTTAAATTTTGAGTTATTAACGTTTTAAAAATGAAGATATGGTAGAGGCACAAAAATGAAAGCTTTTAAACTTAACCCTCCTCTTATTTATATAAGTAAATTTTAATATTTAAACACTTATTTTTCCTACAGGATCTTTTACTAATCAAAGCTTCAAGAACGTGTACGTAGCTTTCATCTGCAATTGTCATTAGTCAAGTACTGCAGTCAATTCATCACTTGAACAAATTTAATTATGCGGTTGTCGGAAAATCAAGAGGAGGTTTCACTGTGGAAAATTCAGCAATTGAAGTCTATTTTGATTCATTAATAATCTAGAAGAAATACCAACCCTTATAATCTGTAGAAGAAATTTGATAACAGTTTGTTTGTAATTTTGTATGTATTACGCGGGATTCATTACATTGCCGTGAAAACACTGCTTTTCTATTTTGATTCATTAATAATGTAAGGCATGACCAACACATCAAAACTATTTGTGCCTGTATATCATGTGAAATAGAAGTATATATAATTTCTGATGAAGTACCATTTATATGACTAGCTAGCACCATAGAATTTTATTTATAAAAACATTCGACTTTAATTTATTCCTTCAGCTCCATACAAAAACAATCTATAAAAAAAAACTCATCAAAGGTTAAATAATATAACAGTCGGATTAGTGCTTTTTATTAAATTAAAAAAATAATCTTGTAAAAAGTTGGATGCCTACAAGATTTAACAAAAATATACGTGTGTTAACACTTTCTTAGATATGTATAATGAATTGTTGTGTCGTAGTACAGTCTTATTTTCAACAGAAACGACACCCTTTCGTGATATTTTTTATTTTTATTTTCGATTAATAAAAAAATCGGCACTTTGCCTGCTATTTCACAAATAAATTTATTACTAATAAAATCATCTCAATCTGTTGGATGAGCCAAATGTCACATATATTTTTGCTATAAATATACACAAGATTGTATTATTACTTGCCTCATGCATATATAGCGTTAAATCTTATCGAAATTAAATGTCTGGATCGATCATTGATTGTGCCGACTAGCTAGTCAAGAGATGATAACTTTAATTAGCATCAAAACCCATTTTTTATTAATAGAAAAATAAATAGAAATTTTGAAATATTAGAAGAACGGGTGGTTTATTCCGCCCGAACCATGTCCGAACCATCATGTTCAGCTAATTTCGTCACTAATCACGCAAAATCTCCTAAAAAAAAATTTCTAGACGGGATAGTCCATTCCGTCCAGTATTGTTCATAATTTTTTTTTTCTTCTTCTTTCGTAGTTCTTCTACCCCCTCCCCCTCCTCCCCCCAAAAAGAAAACAATGAACAGTACTAGACGGGATGTATTATCACGTCCAAGATTTTTTTTTAATTAGCGAGTTTGCGTGGTTAGAGACACAATTAGCTGGACGTGATGGATGAGATAAACCATTTTGTTCTTCCTATATTTTGAAATTCCACCAAATCCTACCCTATTTCTATATTTTATTTATTTATTTTCTATTAATAAAAAAATTTGGTCAAATCCCTGCCAAGCATCAAATTTCAATGATTTTCATTTTTTTTCTCTGAATATGTAGTCATAACTGTGCAAGCAATAGTGTGGCAAACCACAGATACTTTTTTTTTTTAGATATACTGCAGTAATGGTTGAAAACCTACAAATGCATGCGTGTGGCCGCTACAACGTGCCATACTTGTGCGTATAGTTACTTATTGTTATGCTAACAATACAGAATGTCAAATGCTTAGCGCCACATACTCCTCCGAATTGAAGGAAAAATAATGTGTTTATTTTTTTTGTAGAAATGACACTAAAATTTTCAACTAGAAAAGCTTTATTTATATAAGTAAATTTTGAAATTTAAACACTTATTTTTCCTACAGGATCTTTTACTAATCAAAGCTTCAAGAAACGTGTAGCTTTCATCTGCAATTGTCATTAATCAAAGTACTACAGTCCATTCATCACTTGAACAAATTTATGCGGTTGTCAGACAATCAAGAGGAGGTTTCACTATGGAAAATTCAGCAATTGAAGTCTCTGGTCAAAATGATAAATACTTTTCTATTCTGATTCGTAAATAATGTAAGGCATGATCAACACATCAAAATTATATCATTTGAAATAAAAGCATAATTTCTGATGAAGTACTATTTATATGACTAGTACCATAGAATTAATTTTATTTATAAAAGCATTAATTCGACTTTAATTTATTCCTTCCGCTCCATACAAAAACAATCTATAAAAAAAAACTCATCAAAGATTAAATAATTCAACAGTCGGATTAGTGCTTTTTATTAAGTTAACATTTGTATTCTCGAAATAAATCTTGTAGAACATTGCACTGGATTAATTATTAGTAAGCATAAGGCTCGCCTCCAGTCAAATTTAATCTTATAAAAAGTTGGATAACACTTTCTTAGAGCTATATGTATCACGAATTGTTGTGTCATAGTACTGTCTTATTACCTCAAAAAGTTGACGTATCCTTGTGTCTCAGTACCTTGCATATTTAATCTCAGGATATCATCGCACCAACAACACCTAGCTACTTGTATAAGTAGGTGCAACTGGAAGACTTAACTGAACCATTGAGAGCTTCTCACATTAACTAAAGATGCACTATTCCTCACTCAATTTCCTCCTCCTCCTCTTATTCATTCAAGCCTTCTTGGCAAATTGTTGTATTGAGCATGAGAGAGATGCACTTCTTGAATTCAAAGCTGGTGTCAATGATACGAAAAGTCGTTTGGCTTCATGGAGTGGCGAAAAATGCTGCAGCTGGGCAGGGATCCGGTGCAACAATCAGACAGGTCATGTTGTCAAACTAAACCTTCGAAATACCAACCCTCATAATCTGGACAATGATGGAGATTACTATGATTGGATCTACCATAGTTTGGTAGGCAAGATCAGCCCATCTTTGATATTTCTTAGTGATCTGAAATACTTGGATCTCAGCTTTAATAATTTTAATGGGAGTACATTTCCAGAATTTATCGTCACATTTAGAAACTTAAAGTATCTCAACTTGTCTAGTACGGGCTTATCAGGAATGATACCTCCTCAACTTGGGAACCTTTCTAGATTAATGTACTTTGATGTTAGCAGTAGTTATGCCTACCCATTTTCTAGTTTTATGTTGAAGACCGATACATGGTGGTTACCTAATATGAGGAATCTAAAGCATATGGAAATGTCAGGAGTTGATTTTAAAGATTCAAATGATTGGGTCGAAACTTTGAACAAACTATCATCACTTGAAGTGTTAGTTCTGTCCGAAAACAATCTAACTCATATTCCACAATCAATCCCTTTTGTGAACTTCACCTCCCTCAGAGTGCTTGTTCTTTCTGAGCAAAACTTCAATACCACCATACCCAATTGGATTGGAAATCTAACTTCTCTAAGCAAACTTGCACTCGGTTTTAATTCTCTTGTTGGCATGGTACCACCACTACATAGTCTAACAAAATTAACCGACTTAACTTTATATGGGAACAATATAGAAGGAGATATTAGGGAGTTATTATTGGGCAAGTTGTCAAATTACACATTGGGGAATCTGGAGTGTTTAGAACTTCCATCCAATAACTTATCTGGAACTTTGACAGGGTGGATAACGGACATGACAAGTGTAACTTATCTTGACCTTGAAAATAATAACCTAGGTGGTACAATACCAATTGATATTGGAAATTTAACAAATCTTGTCTATCTTGATCTTGGTTCTAACTCCCTCACAGGACTACTATCAGAAACTCATCTAACTAGTTTGGTAAAACTTAAGGATTTATCCTTCGCATATAACAACATAACTATTTTACTTGATAGTGATCGGACCCCTTCTTTCCAACTGAATAGTATCGATCTGAGTTCATGCAAACTAGGGCCAAAATTTCCCTCTTGGCTCCGAAGACAGGTAGAAATTAAGATTTTAGAACTAACAGACACTGGAATTGATGATAGTATACCCGCTTGGTTCTGGAGTTTATCTTCACTTAGCAGCCTTGATTTGTCAACAAACTTACTTAGAGGGAAGTTACCTGCCAGCTTGATACACATGACCAAACTCATGTATATGGATTTGAGTAATAATCGGCTTGAGGGCAAAATACCATTTCTTCCAACAAGTTTGAAGTACCTATATCTTTTCAATAACTCCTTGTCGGGACAACTGCGTAAAAACAGTAAGTCACCATATAAGAATAAACCAATCGTCTCAAATAATAACACTACTGAAATTGTAGAGTTGTTTCCTTGCGGATTAACTAGTTTGCAAGTTCTTGATCTCTCAAGTAATAGTTTATCAGGGAATCTTCCTCCTTGCTGGTCTAACATCAGTTACGAAGTAAATCTTGCAAATAATAGACTCTCTGGAGTTGTGCCCGGATCTTTGAGTTGTTCAGTCACACTACGTGAGCTTCTGCTTGCAAACAACAGTTTAACCGGAGAGTTTCCATTTGATTTGCAATTTTGCAGTGGATTACAACTGCTTGATCTTGGAGAAAATAATTTTCACGGGATAATACCTGATTGGGTAGGAGAAAGCTTTCAGCAGTTGCAAATTCTAAGGTTGCAGTCCAATTTATTTTCTGGTAATATCCCATCCAAATTGACACAACTTAATAATCTACGATTCTTAGATCTTTCCAATAACTACCTTACTGGCCCACTGCCAAGAGGTTTGGATAATTTTACTTCGATGAGTCAATTGTTCTCATTGATAAATTATTATAATGGTGATACGAGTGTAAATGCTATTACCAAAGGGTTGATCCTTGAGTATGATTCTCGAGACCTTCAATTTTGGAAGAGTATGGATTTGTCAAACAATAATCTAACCGGTGAAATACCTCAGGCAATAGTTGTTCTTGCTGGTTTATTTAATCTAAACTTCTCCCACAATCACTTAATAGGAAACATTCCGCTTGAAATCGGAAATATGACCTCTCTAGAGTCACTCGACTTTCACAAGAATAACCTATCAGGGACTATACCACAAAGCATATCCACTTTATACTCTTTGGAAGTCCTCAATTTTTCTTACAATAATCTATCTGGGAGCATTCCAAATGGGCATCAGTTGCAGACCCTTAATGACCCATCAATCTACGGTGGCAATCCATACCTGTATGGACCCCCACTAGAGACGAGTTGTGCTAGCGGTGTGAGACTTCCTCAGAGTAATGGTAACAACGATTCCAATTCAACAATAACCGATGATAGGGACATGTGGTTGTATTTGTTGATCGAGTTTGGGTTTGTGGCAGGATTTCTAGTGGTGTTCTTCGTCCTACTATTCAAAGTAAAGTGGAGGTATACTTATTTCCAAATGGTCGATAGTGTGCTTGAGAAGGTATATAATTATGGGTGTCATAATATGAAGACAAAATAAATTGGATCATAGACCATTTTGGTTGTTTGTGGCGGAATTCAACTCCAAACCGCCGCTGTACTCTTCAATTGATTAAAAGTCAAACCGTGAGTTGAAGGGTCTCATCTCTGAAGCTGCTCTCTTCTATATTAAAAAAGAAGGCTCCTCTTCAAGTTATTTTCTAGAATTTTTTCTCTTGTTTAATTCACCCAAATACACTTGATAATATCATAGATTAGTGTATGGAATTGTAAGAGAGTATGAGAGAGATGAGTGTTATTGGCTTGCTCCTTATATTGTAAAACTCCTTGTTATAGTGATTTTGTACCGTGCTCCCGTGATTTTCTCCTGAAAGGGTTTCCACGTAAAATCTTGTGTCTCTCTTTTATTTTATGTGTTTGATTGCTTGTTGTTGTTAGCTTCTTGTGTGTCTTTCATATTTCTCCATTTGGTCGGATATTGGTGTATGCTCGCAAGGTGTTTGACCAAATTATTCATTGAATGCTTCTGCGACTGTCCCCAATGATTGGTATCAGAGCACGTTGGGCTTTGGCATACGAGTGATTGAAGCTTGAGTGTGTTTAAATTTGAGCTTGTATTTGCGATGATACATATGTATGTATAATGGAGAAGGCTGTGGAATTTGATAAGTTGAATGATACTAATTGGACTA
Source organism: Carex parvula (assembly GCA_025461045.1). Classification (NCBI taxonomy): domain Eukaryota; kingdom Viridiplantae; phylum Streptophyta; class Magnoliopsida; order Poales; family Cyperaceae; genus Carex; species Carex parvula. Next base: position 215,515 of record JAJGRW010001397.1, on the reverse strand, counting down.
TTTGGAAAATATTGATGGATGACTATTTGATGGCGAGAGAGCTAGATTTATAATTAATTGGTTGGAGTGCACAACCCTTGCACATAGAGGATCTGAATGAGAGTTGCTTGATCCAAAATGTTTGGCGGCTACGATACAATACAGTGTATTGCTAAAATTGAGAGGGTGAATGCACATAATTTCCAAATGCCCCTTATTTATTATTTCCAGTGCATCTTAGGTCTAGTCAATATCAGTGTTGTAAATAACGGTATGCATTCGTCGGATGGACAGGATACCGCCAAACGATTAATCAAGAATAATCGTAAATAATCGGCTATAATTGAAAATAATCGGTCGATTAGTCGGGAAAATCTATGACGGTTTGGTCACCACCAACGACTAATCGGCCGATTAATCTGTCTAAACGAATGTTTTTTACAACCCTAGTCAATAATACATAAATTTTGTATAGAATCCAAAGAACAAATAATAAATATTCATCTTAGTAATTAAAGCATTAAACAATCGTATTAATATATCTTGATTCTATGCATGTATGAGATTAAATTCTATATATCTATATCTTTTTCCGAGAACCATTTAATTAGCCTTGAAGTTTAAATTTGATAAAATATGCTCTAGTTCTATATTTTATTATTTATTTTTCAATAAAATATATTACTCATACATGCATACTTTAAATTGTGTTCTTTTATTATCAATATAATATTTTTTTAGTACGTAATTTAAAATCAAATCGATCAGGCTTAGTATTTTACTTTTGTATATATGCTTGAATTGTTTAACATTACGGAATTATATGAGTACAACTTTTTAAATTAAGTTTTTATATTTTTATATAAAAAAAATTTGTTGCTAGAAATATGAGTTTGCAATTTAATTCAGCCCATTTCAACTTGAGACATCCTGATTCCGATTCTGAAGTTCAAATCATGAAATTTACTGCACAAGAGAAAATGTAACTATAAGCACTAATTTTGTTATGGCTTTTATAGTTGCTTGCCCTTTTTAAAGGATGAATGATGGACTTATTATTAATGGTTAATACTTATTAATTACACCATAAAAAATACAAATCGTTGTCTCCTCTAGTCCTCTTTTCATTGTACAAATTCAAAAGAATTTAAAAGACTGTTTTTTTTAAGTGTTTTTTGCATTGTATAAAAAACACAAATGCTGTCATTTTTTATTTATAAAAATAGCTCCAACCATCAGGATTCCTGGCGGTTCACTTCGGTCGTTGGACTGTGCACTGTTGGTTTTGAATTCCGCCAATAACAGGCCGACACGTGTCACTCTAGATCCGAATTCAGCTCGGGTCCACCACCCCTAAAGTAATCCAAATTTTGTGTTCAATCCGACCGTGGAGTACTGCACAGGATCCCTTAAATTTCGTGCCAGAGAAGATCGGACGGCTTAGATCCAAACACAAAATTTGTGTTACTTTAGGGGAGTCTAATTCAGCTTTTGGATGTCCAAAATTGTATTTTCGTTGAGAAAATTTGAGTCGGTCAATCTTGATGTGACGGCTCAGATGACAACATGTTCTAAGACCCTCTGTTTTTTAATTAACACACCCTATTTGAATCCAATGACACACATATAAACACACAAACGCTAGGTATATCTGCCAATGTATTAAATAGCTGTAATAAATTTGCAATAAATTCACTAAGAAGTTTATTCTATAAAACCGCCTCATTCATATTCATCGCATATACTATCAAGTAATTCATCAAACACTCTCTTTCTCTATACAACATAAATCTGCAATTTTCATCCCATCATTTAAATTTTTTTTTTTTTATTTTCTACCTAACAATCCTCTTTTCCATAATTTGCACCTCAATAATTTCGGTCTATCGGAGAGAGTTTCGCATCGGATCTCCTAACACCAGGTTTGAAATTATTTGTCAGTTTCTATTGTATTTGCTGATTTTAATGTTGTGTGACATTTTTTTTATAGGGATCGACTAACAGTCCCCCCATTCAGTCCTCTAAACGTCTCCCTAACGGTCAAAGTACAACTGTCAGACATCTATTCAACATACATTAATTCACATACAAAATGGAAAGTATTCATACCTAAGATATCAAATATTCATATATAATTCATCAAGTATTCATACATAAGATATCAAGTATTAATTCACATACAAACTGGGGACCATTACTTTTCGGGGGCAGTAACTGTCAGACTGCATTGGGGACCACAACAAAAAAGTCATGTGGATCACACCACCAGTGCTACATTCATTGATTAAATTAATTCACATACAAAATGAAAAGAATGAATACCTAAGATATCAAGTATTCATATATAATTCATCAAGTATTCATACCTAAGATATCAAGTATTTAAAAAAATCTGGACACAATACCTACTCATCTTTTACACGTTTTTCAAGGTGATTTTTTTTTTCTCCGTTCAATCTAATCAATTTTTGGGACGATCTATGAAGAATTTTGCAAATCTAAAACCACGAACGTGTTCTACATAATTTTCTCTTTCAAATGAGATCTATGATGACATACTTTTACACGTTTTTCAAGGTATCAAATATTCAAATATGGAAAGTATTCATACAAAATGAAAAGTATTCATACCTAAGATATCAAATATTCATATATAATTCATCAAGTATTCATACTTAAGATATCAAATATTCAAATGTGGAAAGTATTCATACAAAATGAAAAATATTCATACCTAAGATATCAAATATTCATATATAATTCATCAAGTATTCATACTTAAGATATCATGTATTTAAAGAAAAAAACTGGACTCTTCTTTTACACGTTTTACACGTTTGTCAAGGTGATTTAATGATTGACAAAGTTAGTTAGAATGGGGGGACGTTTAGGGGACTGGAGTGCGGGGGACAACATCTTTACTCTTTTTTATAACTGTACAATTTTCCTAGCATTTAGTTGAAAACTATAAAATAATAAAATTTTTAAAAAATCATCAAAAAAAGAAAAATCTCAAAATAGTTATAATTTTTATTTCTATCGATAATATAATTTTTAGGTTGATTTATAAGTTTTTACTTTATAAATTATATTTTTGATATCTGAAAATGTCAAATAATTAATTAATGTGATAAAAATGCTAAAACTTGAGGAAAATGTCCAGAATAGTTCTAAAATATGTTTTCTGTGGTAAGCTAATGTTTAGGCCGACTTATAAGTTTTTTACATATAAATTACATTTTTGTTATATGTTTGTAAAAATCCGAAAATGTCAAATAATATCACCAGAAATGGTAAAATTAATGCGAGAAAAATGTCCAGAATAGTTATTTTAGCTAGCGCCTAATTAACTAGATATACAGTAAGACATCATCTACTTAAACTTGAGTGTAAATTTTAATCATTTTATGAAAAATAAAGAACACAGCTCCATCAAAAATACATTTTTTTTTACTAAAAGTAACACTTTAGGTCTTCTTTTTTTTTTCTTCTTTTTTTAAAAAAAAAAATCCTATACAACGTTAATGTAAATTTGAAGTTTCTTCATGTAGTGGAGCACCAGATATATCTGGTTTGTTTTGTTCCTGGCGCAAATGGGAGTTATCATTGTAGGGTTTTACTTTTTAATGATGACCTATGTTTGCAAGATATTTTTTATATATATTAAGAAGGATATAATTTACTTTTTGTGCACTGTGCAAAAAAAAATAATTAGTAACCAATTAATATCGTAATTAACAAGTTCAATTGCACTATATATTGCAACACGACATATATACATGTATATAACTTGATTATCAAATACAGAGCATAACTACTAGGTATTATCAATTAGAGTTTTAACATTCATAATTAAATATAGATTTCCTTTCTTAATACTATCATGCCCCAACATCATTATCTCTATTTTTAAAGTCTAAATAATTGATCCGAACCGTTCAACATGATCTTCATGTACTAAAATGTGCTTCGATAACAAATTTTATAATTTTTATAACTTTTTTTTACTAATTGCTTAGAGGGGTACAAAATCACTATATATCTCTGTTCTCAGTTCCATGTCTTCACCGTCGGATAAGGATCTCAACCTCCAAATTTTGGCTTGAAAATTTGATTACTTGCATATGGTTTTTTTGCTATGCAATTGGTCAATTTTTGCCATACAAAATATATTGTCATAAGCTAAATTTATTTACTTTGATTTTGCATCAATTAAACCAGTCCGAGTATGTATCACGAGTTCATGTTCATGTATTAAGTACAGTACAAATAGCAAATGATGTGTACGTGTGTGTGTGTTCCCTTCATTTATGCACAAATTGGGTGGCTTAAAAATGTGAAGGAATCATTTCTGCCTTATTATATGACCATTATTTTTAAATCAAATATTGAGCCGAAGTCTTTTATCTGTGCAAACAGCGTTGAATTTATTACTTGCTGCGTTTTGCATATATTTAAAGATGAACCGCAGACAAAAAGTAAAATTTTGGATTGGCCGATTTTTAAATAGAAAAAGAAAAATATTTGTCTTCCACTTTACATTTATTGCATGGTTACAAAGAAAAATTAGAGAGCGCGATATCATTTTACAAAAAAAAAATATTTATCCGCATAATTTAAATTTTGTATTTTTGAATAATATTTGTAAAGGAACAACTAAATTGGATGTATATTAGAATTATCCTATTCATATAAAATATCACTTAGAATTATTGCTTGTATTATGTCCAATCTATATAAAACTGATTTTTCAAGCAATTTAAAAACTTAACATTTTGATTTTGTCACATTTAATTGATAACTAAATGCATTTCAAGTCTGTTTGAATTTGATACAATTTGTCTGAATGATAAATTAACAAACATGCAATATATTTAGTTTGAACTTTTGATGAATATTGTCGTCGGTTTGCCATAAAATATATTTTGATTTTAGTCAAATATATCTAGTCATATTCACTCATAACATCAATTTCAGTTCAAAAAAAAAAAAAAACAAATTCCGTCACATAAGCATCTACCTTTCAAAAATTGAGGCGATCACAATTTTTTTTTTTTAATTTGAAAGCCGTAGGTATTTGCATATATTGAAAAATATTGTAGCAAGATTACATTGTTCCAATTTAAAGTAAATCTACGAGAAATTGAAATATCTAACTGCTGAAATAAATACATGAGCTATTCTGCTTCCCACTGACAGTGAAGCCACACGAGCTGCAACTAAACCCACACGAGTTCCCACCGACAGTGAAGCCGCACAAGCTGGCCCACCCACACTAAAGATGCACGGGCTGCTGCTGAAACCGCACGAGCTACTGCTGAAGCCGCACGAACTGCCGCCACCCACACTGAAGCAGCACTACTGTCGCTGATGCCGTACGAGCTGCCACCACCGCCGCTGATGCCGCACTAGCTGCCGCTGCCGACATTGAAGCTGCATAAACTATCACCGATGTCAAAAAAGACAAACTGCCACTACAACAAAACTGGTCTTCAGCGACCGGTATCAGAGACCGGTAAGATCGCCGATCGCTGAAGACTTCAAAAAAATAAATAAAAAAATAAAAAGTTAATTGTTTCGGCGACGAACCCTTCAGCGACCGGCGCCATACCCTTCAGAGACCGATTTTGACCGGTCGCTGAAGGGTTTTCCCACCAAAAGCCCCCCAAGCCCAGCTCTTTCTTCTTTGCCGCCCGACCCGCCATTTCCGACCCGCCATTTCTAGGTTTAGCCAAAAAAAGAAAAAAAACGCGAGACCCCTCTGCCGGGTCGCCCTACCCCTCTGCCGCGCCGCCCGACCCTCTGCCAAGTCCACGCCGCCCGACTCCTCTGCCGCACCGCGCGACCCCGCTCTCGCTCGCTCTCTCACCTCGCTCTCCTCTGACCTCGCGCTCTTGCTCTCTTGCTCAGTCTCTCTTCTCTTGCTCAGGTGCACTCTTTTTCTCTCCCTCTCAATTGCGATGTTGTTTGTATTTAAAGGCCAAAGAAAGAGAGTGCACCTGAGGAATTTGTTTTATTGCTTTATGTGCGCATGTGCGGTTTTAGTGATCAGTAAGCCAGTCAGAAACAAATTAGATTTAATTAAGATCAAATTACCAATTGATAAAGCTTCAGTGTAGTTTAGTAGCTGATAGAATCTAATTTTTTTACGTTTCCCTTTTCCAGAGCACTCGCCTCATATAAGTTCTGAATTGATTTAGCTTTAGTATAAATTTGGAATAGTTAAAAATTTAGGTTCTGTTACTGGTTCCTTTCGTTCCAGCATTTTTGCCATGCACAAGTTCTTAACTTGATCTTGTATAAATTTTATGTTCGTGGGACCGTTTTAACTGGTTGTCAAATTTGGATGGTTTGTGCAATATCAGAATGTTAAATTAATGAAATGATCCCTAATTTCTTATGTTCTTATGTCTGTAATATTTTTTAGGAGATGATACCATCTGTTAGGTCACAATGTGATGCATATGTGGATCAATTTGTCAGCACAGTGAAAGGTGATAAATAAAAGAAATAAGTTTTTCTTTTTTTTGAGTTAAGTTAAAACAGAAAAGTTCATTTTTGCTCAGGTGCACTCTCTTTCTTTGTTTGTGTAGGAAAGGTGATAAATAAAGGAAAGACGACAACTGTAGCAAAGGCAAGCTGGAAGAGAAGAAGAAACCTGCTGGAGCTGCTCCAGCTGCTAAGTAATTTTTCTCAACTTTTTTTTCTGTTATTATTTGTTTTTTACTGGACACGTTCTGTCAAGTACGTATATGAATATGATGGTTAGTTCACTTAGTTGGTGGTGCTTATTATTTTTTAGTTTTATTCATCACTTTGCTGGGCGAGCTCAATACATACTTTACCTTCTAAATCCTTTGGCTCCGTTTGGTCACCCGCTTTAGCTCCATTTGGTTCACTTTACTGACTTCAAAAGGTGGATCTCCAGACCTACAAGAATTACAGGGATCTCTCTACTGCACTGGAGAAGATGTTCAGTGGTTTCACTTCTGGTGAGGTGTATCTAATTTTGTCTTTTAATATTTTATTTATTTGGAAAAGACAAGTTTTGCATCATGTCCAAGTTTCAATTGATAGATTCTCGCTTAAGTTTGTGACAATATTTCTTTCATTAATTCCTTTTCTTTACTGTCATAATTGTTACTATTATTGCTCAATATAAAGAAAGCATTGCTGGTCATTTACTTAGCTTAACTCTTATCCAACTTATTCCTCTTTCCTAAAATATGTAAATTTGTTACTTGAATACTACCTTTGGAGAAGTTAAAAATATGTAATCTTTGGAGAAGTTATAAATTGTTATGTATGTGGGCCTGATTCTAGGAGTATGCGGGGGGTGGCAGGGGGGCGGCAGCCCCCTGCGAGCGTTGTCTGAGGTTACGAAGCACCGCTCTGTCGAGCCCGGCGAAAATTATTTTCGAGAAGTCAATTGCATATGAATCCTTCTATCGGACGGCCTAGATTAGTCAAGTTATCCATTAAGATGTACGATCCAGATTGTATTTGGTGAACTATTTGAAATTGTTCATTGGATTGAAATTTAGATGATATGATCATGTTTTGGGATAATTTATTATTTGCAATATGATAGTTTGTTGCTTGTGCTGTATTATGAACGATAGTTTGTTATATTTCTTTGGTACGTTTCGTACCAATTGGGAAAAATAAAAATAACAAAAAAAAATATAAAAAAAAAAACCACTCTTCTGCGACCGATTTTGACCCATCAGAGACTGCTTGGGCGGTCTCTGATGGTCTTCTGCCATGTCACCACACAGTATTAGCGACAGATTTCATCGGTCGCTAAAGGGGTCATCAGCGACCGGCGCCTGATCCTTCAGCGACCGGTGACGTCAGCGGAGTGATCATCAGCGACGAAGCATCTGCGTCCGGGTCATCTGCGACCGATTTTGGTCTTCAGCGACCGGTAGACCCATCAGCGACCGGCGAAAATACTATCAGCGACCGATTTGGCCGGTCGCTGATGGGTATGATTGTTGTAGTGTGCGTATGAGAAATATGGTAGACATAGTGGCTGTTTCAGATGTTATTCTGACTCTAGAGTTAGATCTAAAGGAGTCAGACTAAGATAAAATGCCTAAGCATGACAAAATGTGGTGGAAGTTTTGTTTCGCATCATCCTTCACAAATATGGTAATAGTCTTTCTTACGATCCCTTTCATCTTCAGTAAGTGTACCGACCTAGTTCGCCAGGAACACGTAGTGAGACACTTATGATCAGTGGCATAATCACCCTGGTGGATGCTATGACCAGAAGTTTACTACTTAATCTAAGTACCATAATCGTTGTTTTCATTATGGTGTGGCTTGTAGCATTTATTGTGTTATATCATCCACCAAGGTGATCATGCATCTAGTAAACTTCAAGTCATAGCATCCATGAGGATGATCATGCTCAAACTATGCCATACTGAATGATTAGTATGAAGTTGAGAGATCATAATTAGCAGGTAGATGGAAACAGAAAATTAAGCTTGCTTGCAGACAGTATTTGATTGGGTCTCAACTCTCAACGCGTGAACAGTAGATTCATGGCATCATGGCTGTTAATAGTGAAAACTGGGCTTGAAAAAGGAACCAGGCCCGAAATTCATCCATCATAACGGGCCTGCAATTAATTTTCCAAACCAATGCCTGTTGTCTGTTGACGAAGGCAAGCTCAGCTTCTGTAGATTGGCTGGGGCCGCTGGGCTGCTGTGCAAACGTTGAATCGAGGCTAAAAATCACAGGAACCAGTCGAGATGTCTGCGCATTTGGTCCTTCAATCCGAGTCGTCAAAAATAGAAAAGGTTTGGAGGATTGAACAGCCACTATGTTCTGGACTATCGTATGTACACTCTCAATAGGCTAGATAGGTATGGTGCAATTTAATAATCATTTGATCAGAATTCAGATACTCTCTGGTACCGTAATAGGAAATCTTTTACAATTAGTGGATCTGGAACGTTCTTTTTAACTTGTCACAAATCTCAAAGCCCAATAATACTGCCCCTGTGATAGTCCGAATCTCAAAGCGGTTGGGAGCAAATCTCAAGCCGTAAAGTGAGGGGAATCTTTTACAGCACCTGAGAGGATACTTGTCCATTTGATCATTAGTCGTGTTGATAAACTTAACTATTAATTAATTTTTTAATTCTTTGATTAATGACGAGTTGGTTTTCAAATTGTTAAAAGTTTATACACAATATATCTAAATTGTTATTGTTTTAATTTTAGTTAGTACTTTATTGCCCATCACGATTGTCAATTACTTTTTATAACCTACGCCAAAATTTATATTGTTATTTGACCACAAAATTTCTCCAAAAAGTGTAAAAGACGTTAGTTTTTTCATGGACAGAAAAGTAGTCTTCAAACGTAGTTTGAACAGTTGGTGTAGGAGTATTTGAACAGTCAGTGAATTTTTGTACTAGTGTGTTATTGACCCCACCTTGATTTGGATTGAGATTGACGTGAAGGGTGTAATTGATGAGAGTGTACTCAAGAAGAATGGTAGGTATGGAGAAGTTAGTTGAGTGGCCTCAGTTATGCCATCTTAATTTATTTTCTTGTATAGTTTTATTTTAATTCCTCCCAAAACTGTGGAGAAAAATTGTTTATGAAACAAGAATCTTGATTTCATGAATAAAAATTGTTTATGACAATCAACAAGATGTGAACATATGGAAAATAAAAACTACCTAGTCCACTTTAATGGTTGTTTTTTGTTTATAGTAAAAGTTTTGATATTTGTTTTTTAAAATTATGTTTGAGATGTTTGTTCTTTTTATTAGATAATTTTATATGGATTATATTTGTTATGGAGAATTTTCTATCGAGAATATATGCATTGTTTTGCTGATAAACTTCATTAAAACAATAAAAATTATATATTACAAAAAAGGAAAAAAAGATCGCCAACTCAACCGCATAACACTATATGCATCACTACCAATTAAAATAAGAGTGAACAACATATATATATAACATGGTCGACCAACATATCTAATTAGAACTAGTTATTCATTTTGGGCTTACTTTTTTTTTCTTTTTTCTTTTTTCTTTTTTCTGAGTCTTAATAGACTCATCCGGTATGATATTTTCCTATATATTTTTTTGAGGAAAAATAGAGGTCTAGCTTATATTTGATTGATAATTGCGATTACAATTTTACTATATAAATCACTTAATTTGTCTCAATTAAAGCATGTACTAGGAACTATCTAATTTTGTATTTCTTAACGTCCTAAGTGATTAATGTTAGCTGGTTATTACATGGAATTAAGTTTGCTTTTTGCAAAGGCTGAAGGTGGAAAGATAATTGAGGAAATGGCCACCATATATAGATGTGCGAGATATGTGCAGCTGATGGAAGCAAACCAGGAAGACAGACAATATCCCAGAGATGTCTCACACGTAGATGTGTTCATCGGTTCGGTTCGGTTAAAACCGAAATAATTTAAATATTGTTTGATGATGCATTAAGATTCATTATTTTTTTGTCATTGAAATTCTAAATAATTTGATGTATGATGAAAGATATGTGAAATGTTATCATTTTAAATAGACATTAATTATATGTGAACAATATAAATTATGCTTATAATGTTAGATTTCAAATTTAATAAAAACGTGACTAGTGAGTGCATCTAATTATATTGTCATCTTTATTTAAATTAACACAATAAATTCAAATTGATAGATTTAATGGCTAACGTGTTTACATGTCAAATTTGACGTATTGTCGATCCCAAAACCTAATCAAGCTTATGAATAAATAATAATTTCAATAAATTTTTGATAAGAAGTATGACACATAATTGAGCAAAACTTCTGCAGCTTGAAAATATATATTGTCATATTTGGAAAAAAAAATTGTTTTTGTCAATTTATGTACATATATATAATATATGCAGAGATAATTTGTGCTTTTAGAGTTATATATAATGATAGGTTTTTGTGTTATTTTCTCCTTTCTTGATTGTTCTATAATGTGCTTTAGTTGGGAGGTTTTCTCTAACTTTTTATGCATTTACACATTGTCTATTTAATTTATTTTTTTTATTTTTATGGATAAAAATATATTTTGATATATTTTGATAAAAAAATATATCAAAATAGGGGTAGGTTTCTATAAAATATCGATTTATAGGAAGAACGGGATAGAAATTTCTGTCCCTGTAATCTTAATCATAACTCCCACAAAATCTCTAATTAAGGATATAGAAAAAAAAAAACCGAACGGAACAAATCATCCCGTCCACAGAAATAATCCTGGATCGAATAGTTTGTACCGTCCAGGTTTTTTCAAAATCTATGCTATGCATCACTAAGGATCGTTCACAAGCCACTTATGCTCGAGTATTGTAAAATTTGAAGTTGAATTTGTATAAGATCAAGAGGTCAAAGAAACAACAAACCAAATTGAATAAAAGGAACAGTTGATTTTCATCCAGTTGATCATGCAACAAATGAACCAATACATCTCTTGTGATGTACAGTATTGATTCTTCCACATGTTGATCTTTTATGAAAAGTACTCCAATTTTTATGATTTTGTGACAGTTCGACTTCAACATATTTGGTAATTATGAAATTAAAGGTCTGACTAGAGGACTTGCGAACACATATTAGCCAAACTCGAGGGAATTCATTGTATCAAGCCTTGCAAATTTAGTTTAAAATCTGGACGATACAAACTATTCCGTTCAAGAATATATTTTTCTTTTTTTTTGAGTGGGTCTGGACGAAATGGTTTGTACCGTCCGTTCTTTTATTTTTTCTATTTCATTAATTAGTGATTTTATAGTAGTTATAGTTAAGATTATATGGATGGGATAGTTTATCCCGCCCGACGGATGAAAATTTCTATTCCGTCTAGCGGACGTGAATTTCTATTATGTTTTTCCTATAAATTAAAATTTTGTAACTTTTCGGGATATTAGATTTTTTTTTGTTCTGTAGGATTCGAAACTTTTCCTTTCCACAAGCGTCTTTTTGTGATGCACAGTGTGGTATGTTACAAGAACGCCTGGACGGATTAGTAGTCAGTATCAACTGCATCATGTCAAATGCATGGAATGTGCAACAGTGAACCTTGCAAGTCGGTGTAGTGACAGGTGCGTCCATATAATTATTTCAATTGTCATTTTCATTTGACTGGCGAGTAAATGTAATTATTTTAATTGTCATTTTCATTTGACTAGTGTAATTATTTCAGTTCTCATTTTCGTTTGATGCTTTTAGTGTATATATAAGGAATTGTCATTTTTATTTGACTAGTGAGTCCATCTAATTATATTGTCATTTTTATTTAAATTAACACAAATGTGGCGTATTGTCGATCCCAAAACCAGATGAAGCTTGTGATGAATAAATAATAATTTGAATAATTTTTTTATAAGAAGTATGACAATATAATGTTTATTCAAATTTTATTATTACACATCGTCTCTAACTTTTTTATGCATTTACACATTGTCTATTTAATTTAATTTTTTATATTATGGATAAAAAATGCATGTAAGTGAGTTTCTAAATTAAAAAAAATCTGTATCACTACAAGAATATTTAATATAGCTCGCTCTCTAAACTACTTTTGCTCATTTTTAGTCTCCTTAATTTTGTCTTTTCTGTCTTTACACATTAGTTAATATTATATTCTGATTTTAATCTGGCCATGCGCCCTCAAATAAAAAAAAAAGATATATAATTCAATACCTATGAAAGCTATATTTGCCGGCTACTCGATAGAAGACTAATGTCCTATGAAATTAGAAAGACACGTTAATTCTAGAGTTCCCTCAATAATTCGAAGGGCTGTACTAAAAGCTCGAGGTTCGTGAGCCGCTCGAACACAGCTCGAAAACGAACTCACTAATAACTCGTTTGTTAAAAACTCGAGTTATTCTGGCTCGAGTTGGACTCAGCTCGCTCATTACAACTTGGACTCGGTTGAGTACACTAGTACAAAAAACCCCTTCACCGACCCTCAACCACCGACTGTTTTAATATGTAACAGTTGGTGTAGAGACTGTTGGTAAAATCGTAAATAAGAAGAACCTCAACACTGACTGTTCCATTACAAAAAAACCGTCAGTGACCAACACCGACTGTTTTAAAAAAAAACATTCGGTGTTGCTCATACCCTACACCGACTGTTTTTTAGAAAAAACAGTCGGTGTTGAGCAGTCACCAACACTGACTGTTTTTGTAAAAAACAGTCGGTGTTGAGCAGTCACCAACACTGACTGTTTTTATAAAAAACAGTCGGTGTTGGTGATACCCTACACCGACTGCTTTTGTAAAAAAACAGTCGGTGTTGAGCAATAAATTTTTTTTTTTTTTTGGAGAGACTATGAAGATCTAACTCTGAAAATTTGAAATTTTTTCTTAAATTATTTGCTATATTACTTCTTTTGATGTATAATTAGCATATTTATACTAAAATACGCTAGATTACTTGAAATTATGTTGAATTACACTATATTACAATAAATTATGTTCAATTATACTAAATTACGTTAAATTACAATAACTTCGCTAATTATGCTGAAATACTGTAAAAAAACACTAAACTGCACAAAATTACGCTATAGTAGACTGATTTTGCTCATCTTTCATGTATCATATAAATAGTAAAAAATTCCAAAAATAGTAAAAATTGGTAATCTGCAAGATCATTATGTAACTAATTTACTGAGCTACTTGGTTTGAATGATAGAAATGAAAATCTTAACCGGAAACTTCAACTCAAGTTTTGAGGCTCTTCCCTTTGTTTTTTGGTGATTCTGAATTTCGAAATCCAACATATATGCTGGCACAGACGCATGCGCATTTTTTCAAGCTTTCCGAAAAGTGGTCATTTGCTGAAATCGGAGGCTCGAGCGCCGTTTTATGACCGTTTGAAGTTTCGCCGTCGTTTTTCGCCTTTTCAGTGAAAAATATCCTCCCTATTCATTTGTAATTTAGCGTAATTTACCGTATTTTAGCGTAATGTAATGTTATTTAGCGTAATTTAACATAATATAGTGTTATTCAACATAATTTCAATTAATCTAGCGTATTTTAGTATAAATATGCTAATTATATATCAAAAGAAGTAATATAACAAATAATTTAAACAAAAAATTTCAAATTTTCAGTGTTAGATTTCAATATTTTGATCTTCATAGTGTCTCTCTAAAAAAAAAATGGAGTAAGCATGTTTATAATTGTAGAAAATATTTTGTAATGAAAATTATATTAGTAATATTTATACAATAATTAATGTTATAACATGATTTTTAACACATTAAATTATACAACAATATTTTTAACACATTAAATGATTTATACAGTAATATTTATACAATAATATTTTGCTTAATTAAATGATTTTTAACACATTAAATTATATAGCATTACATGCATGTTGCATATATGACTCACATCTTCTATGCATGAACATGAAACATAAACTCTTTTTTCATGAGTTAATGAAGACGTACGGGAATATGTCGTCCGTGGGTCGATCGAAACCATTTAAATTAAAGAGCACTGCATTTATTGTCTTGCATCCAAATTTGATCAAAATGTGTTTTTATTTACCCATCCATCTAGTTGACCGAAAATTGAAGCATCGTATGGCCATAAACACTTCGTGTTGGATCGAAGCTCATACATAATAAAACTTCCAAACTTTTATGTTGGTTACGTTCAATGCACTCTCTTGATCATTTTAAAATAGATTTGGAATAATTTCACTGCAGATCGACCGTTGATTTTCCGCGTGAAAATGAATGGTTAGATTCCAAACTTTCTTTTATATTGATTTTATTATCAATTTTTTTGTGATTTTTTATTTACTGACTGTTTTTATTCCAGAACCGCCAGTGTTGATACTTTTACTGACTGTTTTTATTTCAAAACCGTCAGTGTTAATATATTACACTGACTGTTTTTATTTCGAAACCGTCAGTGTTAATATATTACACTGACTGTTTTTTATTAATAACCGTCAGTGTTGAAATCTTGTGCTGACCGTTTTTGTTCGAACCGGCGGTGTTGAAAGTTTTCCTACGCGCGTTTCCCTTTCGATCAGCCCGCCAAGCCCCTTCTAAATTTCATTTCCCTCTCCGCAATTTCAATTCGTTTTCGAGATAAACCTTCTTAGCCTCTCTCTCCGCTCAGAAAATTTCATTTTCTGTCTCTCTCCGCCTCCGCTCAGCTCTTTGAGACAAACCCTAAGAACCTCCGCCCCGCTCAGCCTTCTCTCCGCCCCCGCTCAGCCTTCTCTCCTCCCGGCTCAGCCTTCTCTCCGCCTCCACTTGTTTTTGCTCTATATAGAGCAGCCCCGCTCTCCCTCTCTCGGTTTTCTCTCTTGGTTGATTGATTTTTCTCTCATGCGTTGAGGATTTGGTATCTCTGTCTCTCCCTTTTTGTGATTTCGGTTTTCCCCAATTCAAAAAAAAGCAGTCAGTGTAGGTGACCAACACCGACTGTTTTCTTAAAAAAACAGTCGGTGTAGGTACTCAACACTGACTGTTTTATTGAAAAAACAGTCGGTGTAGGTACTCAACACCGACTGTTATTTACCTGTCAGTAAAGATATACCTATACCAGCGGTGCCATCACTGACGCTAGAATATCATGCAAATAATTTGAGCAACACAAACTTGAGACAACACAATATAAACAACATAACTCATATTTCATTCACAAAAAACACACTATAACAAAATTTACATAACACATTAACAAAATATGCATATGAACATAACATGATGATGCTGGCTATTGATGCAGTTCATACTGTTACATATTCACCTAAAGCAAAATGAAACCATCTGCAATAGCCCTACTCCAATCCTTCTACAGTCATCTGCAAGCAGAATAGTCAAGTCTAAAATCTTCGTCCTGTAACATTAACAAATGCCCTGCTTGTTTATCAAATATTTTATAAGAACGATTCTAGTAGTAGTATAACATTAACAAAGCATAGTCTCAAAAACTCATCTGTATATGCTGAATTTGTGCTTCTAGGTATACCCCCAAGTTGGAGAGAAAACTCAAAAACTCAAAAACCAGCAAGTACTATCTGTATTTTCCCTGTATAAGGAGAGAAAAAAAATACCTGATCAATTGTTCAAGTGTTGATCTTCTGGCTTGGCCAATCACATCTGAAATTCTCTTTAATACTTCATATCCCTGTATAGATGCCATTGTAAGTATTCAAAAATATACGAAAGAATAAAAAATCATATTTTGGTCATGTTAACATTGGTCATATTAAGAAAAAAACAATCCTTCAAAATCATGCTAACATTGCAAATCACTAATATAAAATCAGCATTCGTCGCTCCAGTTTAGTCGCCTTGGGTTCACCACTAGTCGACCCCTTTCCCTTTTTTTTTTCCCTGAACAAACCCCAAAATAAACATTGAATAAAATAAAAATAATATAAAGAAACAATAATAAAATCATCCAAGCATCTAATTTAACAAAGTGCTTGATGCTCCAGTTGACATAAACGATAGCTTGACAGCAAAATAATCATATCTGTTGTACCCAGTCACAAAATTATACATGATATTTATTGTGCCTATGTGTTGATTTCAGATTTAAATTCTATTTGTATAATTGTCAATAAGAATAATTATCAAGTGATTCCTCCTTTTTCTTATATAAACACAAAAAAGAAATACATTACAACCAAACTTCTTTAATAATTGTGACAATTAATGTCATAATTAAAAATAACACTAACCTGTCGTAACTGTGCATTAACCTCAGAGAGAAAACCTTCATCAAGATGACCTTCTTGCTCTTTGGTTGATGAAAGCATATTTTCAACCACAACTTGCTCGACCTACTTAAGAAAAGACCAGATGCTATAATTAAACCGATGAACTGCAGCAGCACTGATACAAAGTTAAAGAGAACACATGAAAATAAATGTTATAAAAATAGAAGAAAAATATGCACTGATATGCACCGATAGAATACAAATTATAGATTAAATTGAAAAGTTTTAGTTCAACACATAATAAAAACTAAAGGGTGAAATATACAAACTCCAAAAGTGTATTACTTAGATTAAAAAGGATTAATACAAAAAAAATAGAACTTATCACTGAAAATTGTAGATTATGCTGTAGTTAATCTACGGCGTGCTCTCTCTCTTCTGTCATCACCTACCGCAACTACCACACCACCACCACCACCAGCTTGGCCCGCGGGATCCCCTGAACTCCACTTTTCTGACCATAATACCCCCTCCAACTCCAACTCTAACCAAACCGTCACTCTTGCTGCCACCTCACTTCCCAACAACAACTCTCCTTTCTGGTTCAATGACACTCACTCTCCTCTGCACCTCCCTTTTTCTCTTCATAATGCCACAGGAGGTCTCCAGTTCCAAGAGTTCCAGCTCCTCAAGCCAGCAGGTCCCTATGAAACTGCAGCCTTCTTTGATTCCAGTCAGATTCACTAATGCATGACTCATTGCCTCTCATCATATCATCTGGTTAGTTGCATTTCATTATTTTATATGACAAGAATAATACACTTGCTGCACCTCGGTTCAATATCGGGAAAAACTAACTGGACTTGTCAAACACCAATGAAGCTGGTTGTTTTTTACTGGTATTGCACCTGACCTGTAACCAGAGTGAAATGCATATAATATTAGTTGTAAATGTTGGACTGACAAATTCTTGTAAAGGGGAAAGTAAGTGCCTAGCACTCTGGTTGCAAATGCTGGAATAATGAAAATTGAATAAAGAAAAAGTGTCAGTATTCATAGTGAACATAGCGGTTTTTTTTTATTTGACTTTGTTTCAGGTGATAAGTGAGGTGTTGAGAAGTGGTGAAGAGAAAGCAAACAGGTGTAGCGTTAGCATCTTTTGTGTCTTAGACCTTTGATTTTAATGATGTTTTGATTGTATGCCGGCTCGAAGGAGCCTTCTCTTAGAAGTAACTCCATATGATATTCCCGCCTTTTGTTGTATAATTTTTCCATATTTAGTTGTACAACTCTTTGATACTATTAGTATTGGATTAACTCATGGGTGTTTCTAGCCTTGCATGAATGTTGGTATTTACTTAATTTTGCCTTCTTGTACAGTTAGCTAATAATTCATTCATTTTCTGATCTTTAAATGTCAAATCATTTTTCAGTTAATCATTATCAAAACTAAAGGGTGAAATATACAAACTCCAAAAGTGTAGATGCCCTCAAGTAATCACAAAACTAAAGTCCAGCACACAGGGTCGATGCCCTCAAGTAATCACAAAACAACACCGAAATTAAACAACCAATTGAGGGTTTAAGAATTACCGAAATTAAACAATCAATTGTAGATTATGCTCCACGACCTCGCGTCTGACCTTCTCTTTATCCCCAAGCACTACCAAACCATTAAGCACCCAATTTTCTAACCGAAATCACAAAGAAAACCTTAACGGGTTTGAATTGGGGAAAACCGAAATCACAAAAAGGGAGAGACAGAGATACCAAATCCTCAACGCATGAGAGAAAAATCAATCAACCAAGAGAGAAAACCGAGAGAGGGAGAGCGGGGCTGCTCTATATAGAGCAAAAACAAGTGGAGGCGGAGAGAAGGCTGAGCCGGGAGGAGAGAAGGCTGAGCGGGGGCGGAGAGAAGGCTGAGCGGGGCGGAGGTTCTTAGGGTTTGTCTCAAAGAGCTGAGCGGAGGCGGAGAGAGACAGAAAATGAAATTTTCTGAGCGGAGAGAGAGGCTAAGAAGGTTTATCTCGAAAACGAATTGAAATTGCGGAGAGGGAAATGAAATTTAGAAGGGGCTTGGCGGGCTGATCGAAAGGGAAACGCGCGTAGGAAAACTTTCAACACCGCCGGTTCGAACAAAAACGGTCAGCACAAGATTTCAACACTGACGGTTATTAATAAAAAACAGTCAGTGTAATATATTAACACTGACGGTTTCGAAATAAAAACAGTCAGTGTAATATATTAACACTGACGGTTTTGAAATAAAAACAGTCAGTAAAAGTATCAACACTGGCGGTTCTGGAATAAAAACAGTCAGTAAATAAAAAATCACAAAAAAATTGATAATAAAATCAATATAAAAGAAAGTTTGGAATCTAACCATTCATTTTTACGCGGAAAATCAACGGTCGATCTGCAGTGAAATTATTCCAAATCTATTTTAAAATGATCAAGAGAGTGCATTGAACGTAACCAACATAAAAGTTTGGAAGTTTTATTATGTATGAGCTTCGATCCAACACGAAGTGTTTATGGCCATACGATGCTTCAATTTTCGGTCAACTAGATGGATGGGAAAATAAAAACAAATTTTGATCAAATTTGGATGCAAGACAATAAATGCAGTGCTCTTTAATTTAAATGGTTTCGATCGACCCACGGACGACATATTCCCGTACGTCTTCATTAACTCATGAAAAAAGAGTTTATGTTTCATGTTCATGCATAGAAGATGTGAGTCATATATGCAACATGCATGTAATGCTATATAATTTAATGTGTTAAAAATCATTTAATTAAGCAAAATATTATTGTATAAATATTACTGTATAAATCATTTAATGTGTTAAAAATATTATTGTATAATTTAATGTGTTAAAAATCATGTTATAACATTAATTATTGTATAAATATTACTAATATAATTTTCATTACAAAATATTTTCTACAATTATAAACATGCTTACTCCATTTTTTTTTTTAGAGAGACACTATGAAGATCAAAATATTGAAATCTAACACTGAAAATTTGAAATTTTTTGTTTAAATTATTTGTTATATTACTTCTTTTGATATATAATTAGCATATTTATACTAAAATACGCTAGATTAATTGAAATTATGTTGAATAACACTATATTATGTTAAATTACGCTAAATAACATTACATTACGCTAAAATACGGTAAATTACGCTAAATTACAAATGAATAGGGAGGATATTTTTCACTGAAAAGGCGAAAAACGACGGCGAAACTTCAAACGGTCATAAAACGGCGCTCGAGCCTCCGATTTCAGCAAATGACCACTTTTCGGAAAGCTTGAAAAAATGCGCATGCGTCTGTGCCAGCATATATGCTGGATTTCGAAATTCAGAATCACCAAAAAACAAAGGGAAGAGCCTCAAAACTTGAGTTGAAGTTTCCGGTTAAGATTTTCATTTCTATCATTCAAACCAAGTAGCTCAGTAAATTAGTTACATAATGATCTTGCAGATTACCAATTTTTACTATTTTTGGAATTTTTTTACTATTTTATATGATACATGAAAGATGAGCAAAATCAGTCTACTATAGCGTAATTTTGTGCAGTTTAGTGTTTTTTTTACAGTATTTCAGCATAATTAGCGAAGTTATTGTAATTTAACGTAATTTAGTATAATTGAACATAATTTATTGTAATATAGTGTAATTCAACATAATTTCAAGTAATCTAGCGTATTTTAGTATAAATATGCTAATTATACATCAAAAGAAGTAATATAGCAAATAATTTAAGAAAAAATTTCAAATTTTCAGAGTTAGATCTTCATAGTCTCTCCAAAAAAAAAAAAAATTTATTGCTCAACACCGACTGTTTTTTTACAAAAGCAGTCGGTGTAGGGTATCACCAACACCGACTGTTTTTTATAAAAACAGTCAGTGTTGGTGACTGCTCAACACCGACTGTTTTTTACAAAAACAGTCAGTGTTGGTGACTGCTCAACACCGACTGTTTTTTCTAAAAAACAGTCGGTGTAGGGTATGAGCAACACCGAATGTTTTTTTTTAAAACAGTCGGTGTTGGTCACTGACGGTTTTTTGTAATGGAACAGTCAGTGTTGAGGTTCTTCTTATTTACGATTTTACCAACAGTCTCTACACCAACTGTTACATATTAAAACAGTCGGTGGTTGAGGGTCGGTGAAGGGGTTTTTTGTACTAGTGTACTCAACCGAGTCCAAGTTGTAATGAGCGAGCTGAGTCCAACTCGAGCCAGAATAACTCGAGTTTTTAACAAACGAGTTATTAGTGAGTTCGTTTTCGAGCTGTGTTCGAGCGGCTCACGAACCTCGAGCTTTTAGTACAGCCCTTCGAATTATTGAGGGAACTCTAGAATTAACGTGTCTTTCTAATTTCATAGGACATTAGTCTTCTATCGAGTAGCCGGCAAATATAGCTTTCATAGGTATTGAATTATATATCTTTTTTTTTTATTTGAGGGCGCATGGCCAGATTAAAATCAGAATATAATATTAACTAATGTGTAAAGACAGAAAAGACAAAATTAAGGAGACTAAAAATGAGCAAAAGTAGTTTAGAGAGCGAGCTATATTAAATATTCTTGTAGTGATACAGATTTTTTTTAATTTAGAAACTCACTTACATGCATTTTTTATCCATAATATAAAAAATTAAATTAAATAGACAATGTGTAAATGCATAAAAAAGTTAGAGACGATGTGTAATAATAAAATTTGAATAAACATTATATTGTCATACTTCTTATAAAAAAATTATTCAAATTATTATTTATTCATCACAAGCTTCATCTGGTTTTGGGATCGACAATACGCCACATTTGTGTTAATTTAAATAAAAATGACAATATAATTAGATGGACTCACTAGTCAAATAAAAATGACAATTCCTTATATATACACTAAAAGCATCAAACGAAAATGAGAACTGAAATAATTACACTAGTCAAATGAAAATGACAATTAAAATAATTACATTTACTCGCCAGTCAAATGAAAATGACAATTGAAATAATTATATGGACGGTGCTGTCACTACACCGACTTGCAAGGTTCACTGTTGCACATTCCATGCATTTGACATGATGCAGTTGATACTGACTACTAATCCGTCCAGGCGTTCTTGTAACATACCACACTGTGCATCACAAAAAGACGCTTGTGGAAAGGAAAAGTTTCGAATCCTACAGAACAAAAAAAAATCTAATATCCCGAAAAGTTACAAAATTTTAATTTATAGGAAAAACATAATAGAAATTCACGTCCGCTAGACGGAATAGAAATTTTCATCCGTCGGGCGGGATAAACTATCCCATCCATATAATCTTAACTATAACTACTATAAAATCACTAATTAATGAAATAGAAAAAATAAAAGAACGGACGGTACAAACCATTTCGTCCAGACCCACTCAAAAAAAAAGAAAAATATATTCTTGAACGGAATAGTTTGTATCGTCCAGATTTTAAACTAAATTTGCAAGGCTTGATACAATGAATTCCCTCGAGTTTGGCTAATATGTGTTCGCAAGTCCTCTAGTCAGACCTTTAATTTCATAATTACCAAATATGTTGAAGTCGAACTGTCACAAAATCATAAAAATTGGAGTACTTTTCATAAAAGATCAACATGTGGAAGAATCAATACTGTACATCACAAGAGATGTATTGGTTCATTTGTTGCATGATCAACTGGATGAAAATCAACTGTTCCTTTTATTCAATTTGGTTTGTTGTTTCTTTGACCTCTTGATCTTATACAAATTCAACTTCAAATTTTACAATACTCGAGCATAAGTGGCTTGTGAACGATCCTTAGTGATGCATAGCATAGATTTTGAAAAAACCTGGACGGTACAAACTATTCGATCCAGGATTATTTCTGTGGACGGGATGATTTGTTCCGTTCGGTTTTTTTTTTTTCTATATCCTTAATTAGAGATTTTGTGGGAGTTATGATTAAGATTACAGGGACAGAAATTTCTATCCCGTTCTTCCTATAAATCGATATTTTATAGAAACCTACCCCTATTTTGATATATTTTTTTATCAAAATATATCAAAATATATTTTTATCCATAAAAATAAAAAAAATAAATTAAATAGACAATGTGTAAATGCATAAAAAGTTAGAGAAAACCTCCCAACTAAAGCACATTATAGAACAATCAAGAAAGGAGAAAATAACACAAAAACCTATCATTATATATAACTCTAAAAGCACAAATTATCTCTGCATATATTATATATATGTACATAAATTGACAAAAACAATTTTTTTTTCCAAATATGACAATATATATTTTCAAGCTGCAGAAGTTTTGCTCAATTATGTGTCATACTTCTTATCAAAAATTTATTGAAATTATTATTTATTCATAAGCTTGATTAGGTTTGGGATCGACAATACGTCAAATTTGACATGTAAACACGTTAGCCATTAAATCTATCAATTTGAATTTATTGTGTTAATTTAAATAAAGATGACAATATAATTAGATGCACTCACTAGTCACGTTTTTATTAAATTTGAAATCTAACATTATAAGCATAATTTATATTGTTCACATATAATTAATGTCTATTTAAAATGATAACATTTCACATATCTTTCATCATACATCAAATTATTTAGAATTTCAATGACAAAAAAATAATGAATCTTAATGCATCATCAAACAATATTTAAATTATTTCGGTTTTAACCGAACCGAACCGATGAACACATCTACGTGTGAGACATCTCTGGGATATTGTCTGTCTTCCTGGTTTGCTTCCATCAGCTGCACATATCTCGCACATCTATATATGGTGGCCATTTCCTCAATTATCTTTCCACCTTCAGCCTTTGCAAAAAGCAAACTTAATTCCATGTAATAACCAGCTAACATTAATCACTTAGGACGTTAAGAAATACAAAATTAGATAGTTCCTAGTACATGCTTTAATTGAGACAAATTAAGTGATTTATATAGCAAAATTGTAATCGCAATTATCAATCAAATATAAGCTAGACCTCTATTTTTCCTCAAAAAAATATATAGGAAAATATCATACCGGATGAGTCTATTAAGACTCAGAAAAAAGAAAAAAGAAAAAAGAAAAAAAAAGTAAGCCCAAAATGAATAACTAGTTCTAATTAGATATGTTGGTCGACCATGTTATAATGTTGTTCACTCTTATTTTAATTGGTAGTGATGCATATAGTGTTATGCGGTTGAGTTGGCGATCTTTTTTTCCTTTTTTGTAATATATAATTTTTATTGTTTTAATGAAGTTTATCAGCAAAACAATGCATAAATTCTCGATAGAAAATTCTCCATAACAAATATAATCCATATAAAATTATCTAATAAAAAGAACAAACATCTCAAACATAATTTAAAAAAACAAATATCAAAACTTTTACTATAAACAAAAAACAACCATTAAAGTGGACCAGGTAGTTTTTATTTTCCATATGTTCACATCTTGTTGATTGTCATAAACAATTTTTATTCATGAAATCAAGATTCTTGTTTCATAAACAATTTTTCTCCACAGTTTTGGGAGGAATTAAAATAAAACAATACAAGAAAATAAATTAAGATGGCATAACTGAGGCCACTCAACTAACTTCTCCATACCTACCATTCTTCTTGAGTACACTCTCATCAATTACACCCTTCACGTCAATCTCAATCCAAATCAAGGTGGGGTCAATAACACACTAGTACAAAAATTCACTGACTGTTCAAATACTCCTACACCAACTGTTCAAACTACGTTTGAAGACTACTTTTCTGTCCATGAAAAAACTAACGTCTTTTACACTTTTTGGAGAAATTTTGTGGTCAAATAACAATATAAATTTTGGCGTAGGTTATAAAAAGTAATTGACAATCGTGATGGACAATAAAGTACTAACTAAAATTAAAACAATAACAATTTAGATATATTGTGTATAAACTTTTAACAATTTGAAAACCAACTCGTCATTAATCAAAGAATTAAAAAATTAATTAATAGTTAAGTTTATCAACACGACTAATGATCAAATGGACAAGTATCCTCCCAGGTGCTGTAAAAGATTCCCCTCACTTTACGGCTTGAGATTTGCTCCCAACCGCTTTGAGATTCGGACTATCACAGGGGCAGTATTATTGGGCTTTGAGATTTGTGACAAGTTAAAAAGAACGTTCCAGATCCACTAATTGTAAAAGATTTCCTATTACGGTACCAGAGAGTATCTGAATTCTGATCAAATGATTATTAAATTGCACCATACCTATCTAGCCTATTGAGAGTGTACATACGATAGTCCAGAACATAGTGGCTGTTCAATCCTCCAAACCTTTTCTATTTTTGACGACTCGGATTGAAGGACCAAATGCGCAGACATCTTAACTCTATGCATGAGGCAAGTAATAATACAATCTTGTGTATATTTTTAGCAAAAATATATCCAACAGATCGAGATGATTTTATTAGTAATAAATTTATTTGTGAAATAGCAGGCAAAGTGCCTACTAAAATTTCATTAAACAAAGAAAAACATGTACAAGCTAGGCGAATTTGCCGGATGGTTATATGATCATCTCTTTTTACATTTGATTATTATGTCATTAGAATTAAACATTATAACTACTACTGCTTATTACAAAAATTATGTGGTTTGGTTTCCTTGGAAAATTCTTTGGTTGTCTCCTTTCAATGCCCATCGTATTTGATGATCTATATATATATGTGGCTCAAAACGAGATTACATCGTCTTAAAAGAGATTGGATATGGAATGAGCGCCATATATCATTTTCACGAGGGGCCCAAAGAGGTTGATTAATGTGTGGTCGGTCCGAGCTAAGTTAGCTTGAGTCAAGGGTAACTCGAATTCCATTCAGAAAAATAGCGAGCTAGTCGAGTTGACTCGAATTTAAAAGTCTAGCCCTTTGAATTTTAAAGTGTTGAACTGTTGAATTTTAAGAAATTTAAGAGTTGAAAGACCATTAGATGCTAGCTTTTGTGTTATCATTTAAGTTTTGTTTGCCCATGTAATCACTATTTCGAAACAGTCGGTGTAGGTACCCAACACTGACTGCTTTTGTGTTGTCTCAAGTTTGTGTTGCTCAAATTATTTACGTTTTGTTTGCCCATGTAATCACTATTTCGAAATTGAATGTCTGCATCAATCATTATATATGGCGACTAGCTAGTCAAGAGATGATAACCTTAATTAGCATCAAAACCCATTTTTTATTAATAGAAAAATAAATAAAATATATTGAAATTGAAGTAGGTTTCTAAATATTAGAAGAACGGGACGGTTTATTCCGTCCGAACCATTCTGTCCAGCTAATTTCGTCACTAATCATGCAAAATCTCTAAAAAAAAAAATAATTCTAGACGGGATAGTCCATTCCGTCTAGTATTGTTCATATATATTTTTTTCTTCTTTCGTAGTTCTTCTAACACCCGCCCCCCCCCCCCCCAAAAAAAAAAAAAAACACTGAACAGTACTAGAAATGATGTATTATCACGTCCAAGATTTTTTTTTAATTAGCGAGTTTGCGTAGTTAGAGACACAATTAGCTGGACGTGATGGATGGAATAAACTATCATGTTCTTCCTATATTTCAAAATTCCACCAAATCCTACCCTATTTTTATATTTTATTTATTTATTTTCTATTAATAAAAAAATTCGGTCAAATCCCTGCTTAGCATCAAATTTCAATGATTTTCATTTTTATTCTCTGAATATGTAGTGATAACTGTGCAAGCAACAGTGTGGCGAACCAGATATACTGCAGTAATGGTTGAAAACCTACAAATGCGTGCATGTGGCCGCTACATGAGTTTGTGCACACCAATGCTGCCTGCGATCTTAATTTGTAGATTTCATGTAGAAGGATATAGTTACTTATTTTTATGCTAACAATCAACACAGAATGTAAAAAATTATGACATTTCAATTTTGTTTTGGTTGTCATTCAGAGCTTATTGAAACATACTATTAATGTGGATATTTTTTAGACATTTCAACTTATTGATTCATATAAAAAACAATACTGAAACGTGATAAATTTTTATGAGCACATAGAGAAAATAACATAAATCACATTTAACGGTATTATTTTTATGTTTAAGATTTAAATTTTGAGTTATTAACGTTTTAAAAATAAAGACAGGGTGGAGGCACAAAAAATGAAAGCATTTAAACCCTCCTCTTATTTATATAAGTCAATTTTAATATTTAAACACTTATTTTTCCTACAGGATCTTTTACTAATCAAAGCTTCAAGAACGTGTAGCTTTCATCTGCAATTGTCATTAGTCAGAGTACTGCAGTCAATTCATCACTTGAACAAATTTAATTATGCGGTTGTCGGACAATCAAGACACTAGTGGAAAAACACAAATCAGGATCGGTTAAATACGCACATCAGGATCGGACCTAGAGCCGATCCTGTTCCAGTCGATACAAATAGTCAATCTAAACTGTATCGGTTAAAGAACCGATCCAGATACCAACCATCTGGATCGGTTATTTATTAATAACCGATCCTAATTCTAACTATCAAGATCGGTCATTAAATTTTAGCCGATCCTAATTCTAACTTTCAAGAACGGTCAATTAAACAACCGATTCTAATGTTGACTTACAAGATCGGTCAATAATATATCCGGCACTAATTCATAACTATCAGGATTGGATTTTTAAATATAACCGACCCTGATTGTTTTTTTTATTATTATTATTATTTTTTTTTTTTGTGAAACCAACATTTTGAATCTTGATATTTTGCACTAATGATACCTATATTTAAATCCAAGAAGTGCAATGGTATATCATAAACAGAAAGATGCCAAGATGACCCATTTCATTTACCCGTAAAGTAATACATAACTAGTTCTTAGTAATGACATAAGCCTAATAAAATACTAATTCCTAAACCCAGTAAAAGCCCAGAGGGAATATTTGACAGCAATACATGTTTGACTACTAACTAAACTTTGAGACTTCAAATGTGACTCCTTTTTCAATCTGCCTCCAGCTCTGGTACCACCTCAAAATTACTTTATCCATCATCCAGTGCAGTCCTAGGTGGCAAGCTCTGTAAGGGTATCAAAGCCAAGTGTTAAAATGTTTACATAATCAAACATGTACCACAAGATAATTTAATTAAAGTACTTGTTTAATTAAAGACCTGAAACCTTTCTCAGGAGATATAAGATAAAGTTGGTACTAACTTGAATAAATTAGACATAATTTAGTACTGGAAATGCAATTAACTCAACGTAATTTGGATATGAGCACCTCATGACTCTCAATAATACAACTTCAAAGAACTACACAGTTACAGTGTGCTGGCTAAAGAACTGACAGAGGCTAAAGATTTACGAAGCAGGTGACTTTTCATGATTTGATAAATGTTAGCAAGGGTAAAAAGCAATATATAATCAAAGGTTGTTGATAATTACCATGTGGTCTTCTTCTTTTTCTTAGCACAATAAGTAGAACCACAAGGGAAATGACTATGACTGTAACAGTTACACCTGCGATAACACCTTATTTGTTAATCTTGTTTGCTGATGTAGAACCACTCAAGCTTGATGAACTGTTACTGTCAGGTGGACTAGAGTCGCTGACAGGTCCATGACCATTGCTTCCATTATCATTGGGTACAGTGGATTGAATTGAAATCACAAAATTTCTAATAATTTGAATTGAAAGCATATAATTAATTGGGTACAGTGGATTCATATGGTAAGTTAAAATGTACAGCATGGTCAAGTTGGATTCATAGCGCGGGCCAATATGCACTATGCATAGTACCATAGCCTCACTCTAATAAAATTATCCAGGATTATATTTGAGAGATTGATGAACAAACCATGATGGTGTTGGCTATTGATGCAGCTCATGCTGTTACATATTCACCTGAAGCAAAATGAAACCAAATCAGTTAAGATTTTATCCACAAAGTTGAAGGATGACAACCCCTTATACAAAAAACAAGCTAGCTGGCAACTTTTTCCTCTTTAAGTGTTCTACCGTAAACTCAGTTGATTGTTTGTTGCCTAACTAAAACACTAAACGCAACTTGATACATTATTGCATTGTCAAGGTGTTAAATTGAGTCAAGTTAGGAGCAATTTAGGTCAAATTGCAGAGTTGAACAAGAGGAGTTATAATTTCATGATTGAAGGCAATGACAACTGTAGATGAAAATTATAAGCTTTTTTGGTCAACAAAAATGTCCAACTAAGCTCAAGTCATGACCAAAGCGCAAATTAACATTCCTGGTACTGGTACTGTGATCCTTTCCAATGGTACTGGTAATGTGATCCATTTCCTTAATATATGAAGGATTTTACTAATTTCAATAAAAATGTATTACAAACTTACCATAAGTTCATCTGATGGGTGATATTCGACGAATATCTTCCATTTATCTTTCATCCAAAATTCCAACATAATCATTGAGCAGACATTTACCATCTCTGACGTACTTCCACACAAGAAGTTCTTTGTAAGCATTCTTGTATATTTCACAATTTTGCCCAAAAGTAGATTAAATTCTAACTCAAAGACATTAGATTTTTATTCTTCCTAATCATTCCAAATTTAATTTCAATTTAAATTAAAAACAGTAAAAACTCAAGTGTGACCCCTAAAAAAATATAAGGCAACATTAATACAAGCTAAGCTTCAATTTTAGCAAAAAGAAAGTATATGAGAACTTGATAATACCATAAGCCACTATCGAGAACAGTTATTTATAAATAACCGATCCTGATAAGTCACTATTAAGAACGGTCATTTATAAACAGCTGTTCTTGATATGTCTAGACTATCAAGATCGGTCGTTTATAAACAACCGATCCTGATACCTATTATCAAGAACGGTCTTTAAATTTGTCCGATCCAGATATATATTAGTATCGCTTTTATGCTATGTCCGATCCTGATGTGCCGATACTAAATGTACATTTTCCACTAGTGAGAGGAGGTTTCACTGCGGAAAATTCAGCAATTGAAGTCTATTTTGATTCATTAATAATGTAGAAGAAATACCAACCCTTATAATCTGTAGAAGAAATTTGATAACAGTTTGTTTGTAATTTTGTATGTATGACGCGGGATTCATTACATTGCCGTGAAAAGCATAATTTCTGATGAAGTACCATTTATATGAGTACCATAGAACTAATTTTATTTATAAAATAAAGCATTCGACTTTAATTTATTCCTTCCGCTCCATACAAAAACAATCTATAAAAAAAAAAACTCATCAAAGATTAAATAATACCACAGTCGGATTAGTGCTTTTTATTAAGTTAACATTTGTATTCTCGAAATAAATCTTGTAGAATATTGCACTGGATTAATTATTAGTAAGCATAAGGCTCGCCTCCAGTCAAATTTAATCTTATAAAAAGTTGGATAACACTTTCTTAGAGCTATATGTATCACGAATTGTTGTGTCATAGTACTGTCTTATAGTACCTCAAAGAGTTGACATATCCTTGTGTCTTAGTACCTTGCATATTTAATCTCAGGATATCATCGCACCAACAACACCTAGCTACTTGTATAAGTAGGTGCAACTGGCAGACTTAACTGAACCATTGAGAGCTTCTCACATTAACTAAAGATGCATTATTCCTCACTCAATTTCCTCCTCCTCCTCTTATTCATTCAAGCCTTCTGGGCAAATTGTTGTATTGAGCATGAGAGAGATGCGCTTCTTGAATTCAAAGCTGGTGTTAATGATACGAGCAGTCGTTTGGCTTCATGGAGTGGCGAACAATGCTGCAACTGGGCAGGGATCCGTTGCAACAATCAAACAGGTCATGTTGTCAAACTAAACCTTCGAAATACTAACCCTTATAATCTGGACAATGATGGAGATTACTATGATTGGATCTACCATAGTTTGGTAGGTAAGATCAGTCCATCTTTGATATTTCTTAGTGATCTGAAATACTTGGATCTCAGCCTCAATAATTTTTATGGGAGTAAATTTCCAGAATTTATGGGCTCATTTAGAAACTTAAAGTATCTCAACTTGTCTTTTACGGGCTTATCAGGAACGATACCTCCTCAACTTGGGAACCTTTCTAGATTAATGTACTTAGATCTTAGCAATGATGGCTACCTATTTCCTAGTTTTATGTTGAACACCGATACATGGTGGTTACCAAATTTGAGGTATCTAAAACATATGGAAATGTCAGGAGTTGATTTTAAAGATTCAAATGATTGGGTGGAAACTTTGAACAAACTATCATCACTTGAAGTGTTAGTTTTGTCCGAAAACAATCTAACCCATATTCCACAATCAATCCCTTTTGTGAACTTCACCTCCCTCACAGAGCTTCATCTTTCTCATCAAAACTTCAATACCACTATACCCAATTGGGTGGGAAATCTAACTTCTCTAAACAAACTTAGACTCGATGTTAATTCACTTGTTGGCATGGTACCACCACTACATAGTCTAACAAAATTAACCGACTTATCTTTATATGGCAACAATATAGAAGGAGATATTAGGGAGTTATTATTGGGAAAGTTGTCAAATTACACATTGGGGAATATGGAGTATTTAGATCTTTCATCAACTAACTTATCTGGAACTTTGACAGGGTGGATAACGGACATGACAAGTGTAACTCATCTTGGCCTTGGCTATAATAACCTAAGTGGTACAATACCAATTGATATTGGAAATTTAACAAATCTTGTCCATCTTGATCTTAGTACTAACTCCCTCAGAGGACTACTATCAGAAACTCATTTAACTAGTTTGTTCAAACTAAAATATTTATACCTCGGATATAACAACATAACTATTTTAGTTGATAGTGATTGGACCCCTTCTTTCCAACTGAATAGTATCGATTTGAGTTCATGCAAACTAGGGCCAAAATTTCCCTCTTGGCTCCGAAGACAAGTAGAAATTACGGATCTATACCTGACAGACACTGGAATTGATGATAGTATACCCAATTGGTTCTGGAGTTTATCTTCACTTAGCAACCTTGATTTGTCAACAAACTTACTTAGAGGGAAGTTACCAGCCAGCTTGATACACATGACCAAACTCATGTATATGGATTTGAGTAATAATCGGCTTGAGGGAAAAATACCATTTCTTCCTACAAGTTTGAAGTTCCTATTTCTTTCCAATAACTCCTTGTCGGGACAACTGCGTAAAAACCGCAAGTCACCATATAAGAATAAACCGATCATCTCGAACAATAACACTGTTGAAATTGTAGAGTTGTTTCCTTGCGGATTAACTAGTTTGTATTATCTTGAACTCTCGAGTAATAGTTTATCAGGGCATCTTCCTCCTTGCTGGTCTAACATAAGTTTCCAAGTAAATCTGGCAAATAATAGGCTCTCTGGAGTTGTGCCCAGCTCTATGAATTGTTCAGTCACACTAACAGAGGTTCAGCTTGCAAACAACAGTTTAACTGGAGAGTTTCCATTTGATTTGCAATTTTGCAGTGGTTTATCTCTGCTTGATCTTGGAGAAAATAATTTTCACGGGACAATACCAGATTGGGTAGGAGAAAGCTTTCAGCAGTTACAAATTCTAAGGTTGCAGTCCAATTTATTTTCTGGTCATATTCCATCCAAATTGACACAACTCAAAAATCTACGAGTCTTAGATCTTTCCAATAACTACCTTTCTGGACCGCTGCCAAGAGGTTTGGATAATTTTACTTTGATGAGTGAATTGTTCTCGTTGGAAAATTATTATTATGAAACGAGTGTAAATGCAATTACCAAAGGGTTGATCCTTGAGTATGATTCTCAAGACCTTTCTCTTTTGAAGAGTATGGATTTGTCAAACAATAATCTAACCGGTGAAATACCTCAGGAGATAGTTGTTCTTGCTGGTTTATTGAATCTAAACTTGTCCCACAATCACTTAATAGGAAACATTCCACTTGAAATCGGAAATATGACCTCTCTAGAGTCACTCGACTTTCACAAGAATAACCTATCAGGGACTATACCACAAAGCATATCCACTTTATACTCTTTGGAAGTGCTCAATTTTTCTTACAATAATCTATCTGGGAGCATTCCAAATGGGCATCAGTTGCAGACCCTTAATGACCCATCAATCTACGGTGGCAATCCATACCTGTGTGGACCCCCACTAGAGACGAGTTGTGCTAGCGGTGTGAGACTTCCTCAGAGTAATGGTAACAACGATTCCAATTCAACAATAACCGATGATAGGGACAAGTGGTTGTATTTGTTCATCAAGTTTGGGTTTGTGGCAGGATTTCTAGTGGTGTTTTTCATCCTACTATTCAAAGTAAAGTGGAGGTATACTTATTTCCAAATGGTCGATAGTGTGCTTGAGAGGGTATATGTTATGGGTGTTATAATATGGAAGACGAAAGAAATTGGGTCGTAGCCCATTTTGGTTGTTTGTGGCGGAATTCATCTCCAAACCGCCACTGTACTCTTCAACTGATTAAAACTCAAACCGTGAGTTGAAGAGTCTCATCTCTGAAGCTGCTCTGTTCTCTGTTAATAAAGAAGGCTCCTCTTCAAGTTCTTTTCTAGAATGTTTTCTCTTGTTTAATTCACCCAAATATACTTGATAATCTTTTAAATTAGTGTATGAAATTGTGAGAGAGTGTGAGAGAGAGTGTTATTAGCTTGATAATCTCCGTATATATTGTAAAACTCTTTGTTATAGTGATTTTGTGCCGTTCTCCCGTGGTTTTTTCCCGAAAGGGTTTCCACGTAAAATTTTGTGTCTTTTTTTTTATTTTAAGTGCTTGATTGTTTGTTGTTGTTTGGTTTCTTGTGTGTCTTTCATATTTCTCCATTGGGTCGGGTATTGGTGTATGCACGAAAGGTGTTCGATGAAATTATTCATTGAACACTTATGTGACCGTCCCCAACATTTGGTATCAGAGCACGTTATGCGTTGGCATAGGAGTGATTAAAGCTTGAGTGTGTTTAAATTTGAACTTGTATTCGTGATCATACATATGTGGTGTAGAATGGAGGGCTATGGAATTTGAGAAGTTGAATGATAGCAATTATACTATTTGGAAAATATTTATAGATGACTACCTGGTGGTGAGGGAGCTAGATTTACAATTGATTGGTTGGAGTGTGCAACCCATGCACATAGAGAATTATGAATGAGAGTTGCTTGATGGAAAATGTTTGACAGCTATAATACAGTGTATTTCTAAAATTGAGAGGGTGAATGCACATAATTTCCAGTTGTCCTGCATTATTATTTCTAGCGCATCTTAGGTATCTTCAAATAATACATAAATTTTGTATAGAATCCGGAGAACAAATAGTAAATATTCATTTTAGTAATTAAAGCATTAAACAATCAGGCTTCTCAACATATAATATGGTAATAATACTTGACAAGAGGTTCTTGATAAAATATATCTAGATTCTATGTATGAGATTAAATTCTATATATCTATATCTTTTTCCGAGACCCATTTAATCAGCCTGGAAGTTTAAATTTGATAAAATATGCTCTAGTTCTATATTTTATTATTTATTTCTCAATAAAATATATTACGCATACATGCATACTTTAAATTGTGTTATTTTATCATCAGTATAATATTTTTTTAGTACGTAATTTAAAATCAAATCGATCAGGCGTAGTATTTTATTTTTGCATGCTTGAATTGCTTAACATTACGGAATTATATGAGTGAAACTTTTTAAATTAATTTTTTATATTTTTATAAAAAAAACTTTTTATAGCTAGAAATATGTGTTTCCAATCTAATTCAGCCCATTTTAACTGTAACATCCGATTCCGATTCCCATTGGGAGAGCAGCCAATGGGACCACTGTCCGATTCGGGTTAGCTCCATGAAGGAACAATATTGTCCCACGCCGGCGATTAACAAAGTTCACTTATCATTTGAAAAGATGATTTATATACTGAAGCAAATAAAGGCTCCACTTGAATAACAATTGAAATATGAGTGAGCTATGTACTATGCATAGCACGGATTGGTTCGTACAATAGATTAATATATTTGTTTTTAAAATCTAAATAGTCAATCTGAACTGTTCAACATAATTTCTATATAAAAATATACTTTAGATTAAATTTACAATTTTTGTACAATATTTTTAGGTAGGTAGAAAATCACTTGATCTAAAAATAGTAAAATAATTCTAAAAAATGTAAAATTTAGTGAAAGTACATTTTAATTGAATGGTTTAGATTGACTATTGAATATTAAAAAAGAAGATATTAATCTATAGTACGAACCTATGTTGCATGGATACGGGTACGGGTATCGTATCGGATACGATACGGATACGGCGATACGGCAATTTTCAAAAATGACGGATACGATACGGCTATTATATATATTATTTTTATTATTTTAATTATATTATTAATTCAATACTTGTATTACAATAAGTAAAAAAATTACACTTATATTATTAATTCAACACTTGTATTACACTTATATTATAGAAACAGTGGTTGAGGCAGTACTACCCATGCTATCCGGAGTTGAAGACATCGAAGCAGACTGCTTGATGTTATCTATTTCAATATAAGATGTCACCTATTTCAGTACAACCATTTGTTTCAAAAGTTTCTAATGTAAGCCTTCAATTTATTCAAAAGCTACTGGTATTGGTACTGGTCAAAAAGCCTTCAATTTACCTATTTCAAAAGTCTTCAATTTACCTATTTCAAAAGCCTTCAATTTTCCTTGCTGTTTCAATTTAACAAGAGAAAAAGGTACTGGTACTGGTCCCAGTAACAGAAACACCAAGAGAAAAAGGCAAAAGGTAATCACTAATTAATTATCAAGAGTAAAAAATAGATATCTTTAAGAAAAAATTCAGTGACCAAGGCAGAAAAGGAATGAGGCTCAGATTCGCCTTTGTTCCATCATGTTTATTAATCTCTCTTCTTTTCCTTTTCTCACTCAAATCTCATATTTGGGGTTCAGAAACAGCAAGAGAGGTACTTGAATCTTAATCAAGTACACTAACAGCAAGAGAGGTACTCAAATTCATATTAATCATGTTTATTAATCCCCTTTTTCGTTCATCAAGTACACTAATCACTAATTAATCAAAAATTCAAACTGGTACTTGAATATTACCCGAATTAGAGAGGAGCCGTGGCAGCACCAAGGCAAGAAAAAAGGCAAAAGAGGAGCCGAGGCAGCACCAAGGCAAGAGAGGAGCGGAGATAGCGGAAGGAGACGGCGGAGAGAGCGGAGCGGAGTGGAGTGGTTCGGAGCGGAGAGGCAAGCGGAGAGCCGTCAGAGAGGTTTTCTTTCTTTTAGTTCGGAGCACAGTGGAGAGAAAGTGAGAAACCTAAATCCCCGTATCTCGCCCGTATCTCATTTGAAACAGCCGTATCTCTGAATATTCAACGCGTATCTTGACCGTATCTACCTAACTAGGATACGCCACGTACTCCGATACGCCAGTTGGCGTATCGGATACGTATCGGATCCGTATCGTACGCGTATCGGTATCCGATACGTGTCCGATACGGATACGTGACCTATTCTGAAGTATCCGTGCAACATAGGTACGAACTAATCCGTACTATGCATAGTAACGTAGACTCACTCGTTGAAATATTGTTGAAATTACGGAAATCTGATCTTTCCCAATTATCCAATACCCTCCCAACAGATTAGCAATTATTCATTTAAGATGCGATTAGTTTGAAGCTTTTGTTAATGGAGGTAAGATTGGTATTTGGTAATAGGAAAAGGAAGGAAAACCTACACGGTGGCAAGGATGATCTGATCACATAGCCAGTCCACAATGACAAGGACAAAAAATTCCGTGAGATTTTATCTTGTGAAAATGTTGATCGGTCCTATGTTTTAAAATAATATTTCACAAAGAGGGAAACAGTAAACCATGATTAATTAAACAGAGATCTAACTATAAGTGTAAGTAGCTAAAATACAACTGTAATCACCTTGCATTGCTTACATGAAAGCAGAGAATATATACAATTGTAATCGGTCCTATGTTTTCCAAACAGTGTAATTCCAGTTGGTACACTCAATTCTCTTTGCTTCACAGCTATATCCATCTTTTTCTGAAAAATATAGAAAACAAAAGGGCATTTAATTCAGACAGTGCGGTACTAACACCTCGATGTAGAAAGAGATGGATATAGTTGTGTTACTACCAACAACGGATAGTCAATTCAGATCCCAATTGAACCAGAGCAAGATGTAAAGGTCTAACAGATTGAACTAAGGTGGACAATAGAAGGCCGGTGTAACCATCGCCCATACAGCTCACTAGCCTAGAAGAATTGAACCTAAAACCAACGATTATCTCGGTGCTCTGCTCCAATATACACTAGGTGTTCGACGTATGTCTGAGAGAAGGAGACTCTGATTCACACCAGGCATCCAATTGCGAATGACAATCTGTCAGGATTGGATGGTGATTTGGGAATAGTGGTAGGCTAGCTTGAACCAGTCAAACAGTCAATCTACTCCAATATATTTGACAAGGTCCCTCCAAGCATCTAAAGGTATAAATCTTACAATTTATAAAGCAAAATTCATTCCGATTTAATCAACTTGTTTGTTCGCATAAGAACGTGACTAATACTTGCAGTCAGTAGTGGAGCTTGAACCGAAACTAAGAGAGGGCCAGTCGATAACTAAGAGGAACCAAAATTGACCAAGAGCCAAGAAGAAAAGCTCAAAACTATCTATCGAATTTTTGAAAATTGGACTTGGGTTAATAGAAAGAATATCACGGGCCATGAAACATTGTACCTCTTAAGAAAAACTTGAATTGGCCCAACATGGCCTGTGATTGGTTCAATGTCCTAATTTGGAGTTATCAATCATCTAATTTAGCTCTGACTCTGCACAATTGCCTTCCACCTTAGGCCATATTACATTGTAACAGAACTTTTTAAGTCTACTATTTTGCTTTTTAAAGCGTGCTATTGTAGACCATCGCAAATGTATGGAATGGATTTATATAATTACTTCACTGTACTCATGCTATTGTTCCTTTTTTATATGCTCAACCCATAAGCTACAGTAAGCTAGCTAGCTGATATATATAGCTATGAACTTAATTTCCATCAAAATTAAGTCGATTATATTAAGTGCATCATTTGATTTTGTAACCATATATAAGTTTAACTTATATTATATTGATAACAAAGGCTTTAAAAAATGATATTTTTTTTTAAGTAATTGAACTTTAATGGACAAATTTCCAGGATGGTCCAAAACTTGAAGAGTGCTAGAAGCAGCGAACCACCCCCACTGAATCTTGAGGTGGGACACCTAATTTCTAAGCTGCTCTTTTTCTCGGATTTATTAATAAGAAAATAAATAGAAAAAATATCAAAATAGAGGTAGGTTTCTATAAAATCTCGATTTATTCTGTAGGATTCGAAACTTTTCCTTTCCGCAAGCGTCTTTTTGTGATGCATAGTGCGGCATGTTACAAGAACGCCTGGACGGATTAGTAGTCAGTATCAACTGCATCATGTCAAATGCATGGAATGTGCAACAGTGAACCTTGCAGGTCGGCGTAGTGACCGGTGCATCCATGTAATTATTTCAGTTGTCATTTTCGTTTGACTGGCGAGTAAATGTAATTATTTTAATTGTCATTTTCATTTGACTAGTGTAATTATTTCAGTTCTCATTTTCATTTGATGCTTTTAGTGTATATATAAGCAATTGTCTTATTTGACTAGTGAGTCCATCTAATTATTTACCATTTTTATTTAAATAAACACAAATGTGGCGTTTTGTCGATCCCAAAACCTGATCAAGCTTGTGAATAAATAATAATTTGAATAAATTTTAGACTAAAAAGTGTGACAATATAATGTTTATTCAAATTATTATTATTACACATTGTCTCTAACTTTTGTATGCATTTCCACATTGTCTATTTAACTTAATTTTTTATTTTATGGATAAAAAATGCATGTTAAGTGAGTTTCTAAATTAAAAAAAAGCTGTATCACTTCAAGAATATTGAATATAGCTCGCTCTCTAAACTACTTTTGCTCATTTTTAGTCTCCTTAATTTTGTCTTTTCTGTCTTTACACATTAGTTAATATTATATTCTGATTTTAATCTGGTCATGCCCTCAAATAAAAAAAAGAAAGATATATAATTCAATACCTATAAAAGCTATATTTGCCGTCTACTCGATAGAAGACTAACATCCTATGAAATTAGAAAGACACGTTAATTCTAGAGGTGCCTCAATAATTCGAAGGGTTGTACAAAAAGCTCGAGGTTCGTGAGCCGCTCGAACATAGCTCAGAAACAAACTCGCTAATAACTCGTTTGTTAAAAACTCGAATTATTCTGGCTCAAGTTGAGTAACTCGTTTAACTCACGAGTTGAATTCGAGTTGGACTCAGCTCGTTCATTACAACTTGGACTCGGTTGGGTACCTGCGTCCCATGGGCAGTACGAGTTTGTACTTTTGTATATTTTTTATGTATGTACACAACTATGTTTGTACTTGTGAAATAATGATTATATGGACAAACAAAACTTAAATGATAACACAAAAGATAGCATCTAACGGTCTTTCAACTCTAAGTTCCTTAAAATTTAACAGTTCAACACCTTAAAATTCAAAGTGCTAGACTTTTAAATTCGAGTAAACTCGACTAGCTCGCTATTTTTCTGAATTGAATTAAAATTACCCTTGACTAGTGCTAACTCAGCTCGAACCGACCACACATTAATCAACCTCGATCTTTGGGCCCCTCGTGAAAATGGTATATGGCGCTCATTCCATATCCAATCACGACGACGTAATCTCCTTTTGAGCCACATATATATAGATCATCAAACACGACGGGCATTGAAAGGAGACAACCATAGAATTTTCCAAAGAAACCAAACCACATAATTTTTGTAATAGGCAGTAGTAGTTATAATGCTTAACTTTAATGACATAATAATCAAATGTAAAAAGAGATGATCATATAACCATCCGGAAATTCGCCTAGCTTGTACATGTTTTTCTTTGTTTAATAAAATTTTAGTAGGTACTTTGCCTGCTATTTCACAAATAAATTTATTACTAATAAAATCATCTCGATCTGTTGGATGAGCCAAATGTCACATATATTTTTGCTAAAAATATACACATTGTATTATTACTTGCCTCATGCATAGAGTTAAATCTTATCGAAATTAAATGTGTGCATCATTGATCATGGGGATTAGTCAAGAGATGATAACCTTAGCATCAAATCCCTGCCAAGCATCAAATTTCTATGATTTTTTCCCATTTTCTTTCTCTGAATATGAAGTAATAATTGTGCAAGCAACAGTGTGGCGAACCAGATATACTGCAGTAATGGTTGAAAACCTACAAATGCGTGCGTGTGGCCACTATATGAGTTGCACCCCGCACCAATGCTGCCTGCGATCTTAATTTGTAGATTTCATGTAGAAGGATATAGTTACTTATTTTTATGCTAACAACACAGAATGTCAAACGCTTAGCACCACATACTCCTGCTCCGAATTGAAGCGAAAATAATGTGTTTATATTTTTGTAGAAATGACACTAAATTTATTCTATCCTACAAGTGACACTAAAATTTTCCAATGGAAAAGCTTTATTTATAGAGGAGGGTTCAAATGCATCTATTTTTTTGTGTCTCCATTATGCCTCTATTTTTAAAAACTTTAATAACTCAAAATTTAAAACTTAAAAGTTAAAATAAAACCGTTAGATATGATCTACGTCATTTTATCTATACACATGTAAAAAATTTAAAATTTTGTTTTGGTTGTCATTAAGAGCTTATTAAAACATACTAATGTGGATAATTTCTAGACGTTCATTTTTCAACTTATTGATTCATATAAAAAACAAAACCGAAACGTGATAAATTTTTATGAGCACATAGAGAAAATAACATAGATCACATTTAATGATATTATTTTATGTTTAAGATTTAAATTTTGAGTTATTAACGTTTTAAAAATAAAGTCATGGTGGAGGTACAAAAAATGAAAGCATTTAAACCCTCCTCTTATTTATATAAGTAAATTTTAATATTTAAACACTTATTTTTCCCGCAGGATCTTTTATTAATCAAAGCTTCAAGAAACGTGTAGCTTTCATCTGCAATTGTCATTAGTCAAAGTACTGCAGTCAATTCATCACTTGAACAAATTTAATTATGCGGTTGTCGGACAATCAAGAGGAGGTTTCACTGTGGAAAATTCAGCAATTGAAGTCTATTTTGATTCATTAATAATGTAGAAGAAATACCAACCCTTATAATCTGTAGAAGAAATTAATTTGATAACAGTTTGTTTGTAATTTTGTATGTATTACGCGGCATTCATTACATTGCCGTGAAAACACTGCTTTTCTATTTTGATTCATTAATAATGTAAGGCATGACCAACACATCAAAGGTATTTGTGCCTGTATATCATTTGAAATAAAAGTATATATAATTTATTTTCTCAAAAAAAGTATATATAATTTCTGATGAAATACCATTTATATGACTAGTACCATAGAATTTTATTTATAAAAACATTCGACTTGAATTTATTCCTTCCGCTCCATACAGAAACAATCTATAAAAAAAACTCATCAAAGAAAATAATATAACAGTCGGATTAGTGGTTTTTATTAAATTAAAAAAACAATCTTGTAAAAAGTTGGATGCCTACAAGATTTAACAAAAATATACGTGTGTTAACACTTTCTTAGATATGTATAATGAATTGTTGTGTCGTAGTACAGTCTTATTTTCAACAGAAACGACACCCTTTCGTGATATTTTTTATTTTTATTTTCAATTAATAAAAAAATCGGCACTTTGCCTGCTATTTCACAAATAAATTTATTACTAATAAAATCATCTCAATCTGTTGGATGAGCCAAATGTCACATATATTTTTGCTATAAATATACACAAGATTGTATTATTACTTGCCTCATGCATAGAGTTAAATCTTATCGAAATTAAATGTCTGGATCGATCATTGATTATGCCGACTAGCTAGTCAAGAGATGATAACTTTAATTAGCATCAAAACCCATTTTTTATTAATAGAAAAATAAATAGAAATTTTGAAATATTAGAAGAACGGGTGGTTTATTCCGCCCGAACCATGTCCAAACCATCCTGTCCAGCTAATTTCGTCACTAATCACGCAAAATCACCTAAAAAAAAATTTCTAGACGGGATAGTCCATTCCGTCCAGTATTGTTCATAATTTTTTTTTCTTCTTCTTTCGTAGTTCTTCTAACCCCCTCCCCCGCAAAAAAATAAAATAAAACAATGAACAGTGCTAGACGGGATGTATTATCACGTCCAAGATTTTTTTTTTTAATTAGCGAGTTTGCATGGTTAGAGACACAATTAGCTGGACGTGATGGATGAGATAAACCATTTTGTTCTTCCTATATTTTGAAATTCCACCAAATCCTACCCTATTTCTATATTTTATTTATTTATTTTCTATTAATAAAAAAATTTGGTCAAATCCCTGCCTAGCATCAAATTAATTTCAATGATTTTCATTTTTTTTCTCTGAATATGTAGTGATAACTGTGCAAGCAATAGTGTGGCGAACCACAGATACTTTTTTTTTTTAGATATACTGCAGTAATGGTTGAAAACCTACAAATGCATGCGTGTGGCCGCTACAACGTGCCATACTTGTGCGTATAGTTACTTATTGTTATGCTAACAATACAGAATGTCAAACGCTTAGCGCCACATACTCCTCCGAATTGAAGCAAAAATAATGTGTTTATTTTTTTTGTAGAAATGACACTAAAATTTTCAACTAGAAAAGCTTTATTTATATAAGTAAATTTTGAAATTTAAACACTTATTTTTCCTCAGGATCTTTTACTAATCAAAGCTTCAAGAAACGTGTATCTTTCATCTGCAATTGTCATTCATCAAAGTACTACAGTCCATTCATCACTTGAACAAATTTATGCGGTTGTCGGACAATCAAGAGGAGGTTTCACTGTGGAAAATTCAGCAATTGAAGTCTCTGGTCAGAATGATAAATACTTTTCTATTTTGATTCATTAATAATGTAAGGCATGATCCACACATCAAAAGTATATCATTTGAAATAAAAGCATAATTTCTGATGAAGTACCATTTATATGACTAGTACCATAGAATTAATTTTATTTATAAAAGCATTAATTCGACTTTAATTTATTCCTTCCGCTCCATACAAAAACAATCTATGAAAAAAAAACTCATCAAAGATTAAATAATACAACAGTCGGATTAGTGCTTTTTATTAAGTTAACATTTGTATTCTCGAAATAAATCTTGTAGAACATTGCACTGCATTAATTATTAGTAAGCATAAGGCTCGCCTTCAGTCAAATTTAACCTTATATATAAAAAGTTGGATAACACTTTCTTAGAGCTATATGTATCACGAATTGTTGTGTCATAGTACTGTCTTAGTACCTCAAAGAGTTGACGTATCCTTGTGTCTCAATACCTTGCATATTTAATCTCAGGATATCATCGCACCAACAACACCTAGCTACTTGTATAAGTAGGTGCAACTGGAAGACTTAACTCAACCATTGAGAGCTTCTCACATTAACTAAAGATGCATTATTCCTCACTCAATTTCCTCCTCCTCCTCTTATTCATTCAAGCCTTCTTGGCAAATTGTTGTATTGAGCATGAGAGAGATGCACTTCTTGAATTCAAAGCTGGTGTCAATGATACGAAAAGTCGTTTGGCTTCATGGAGTGGCGAACAATGCTGCAACTGGGCAGGGATCCATTGCAACAATCAAACAGGTCATGTTGTCAAACTAAACCTTCGAAATACCAACCCTTATAATTTGGAGGACAGTTTCGATGATTATTACTATGATTGGATCTACCATAGTTTGGTAGGCAAGATCAGCCCATCTTTGATATTTCTTAGTGATCTGAAATACTTGGATCTCAGCTTTAATAATTTTAATGGGAGTACATTTCCAGAATTTATCAGCTCATTTGGACACTTAAAGTATCTCAACTTGTCTTATACGGGCTTATCAGGAATGATACCTCCTCAACTTGGGAACCTTTCTAGATTAATGTACTTTGATCTTAGCAGTGACTACCCATTTTCTAGTTTTATGTTGAAGACCGATACATGGTGGTTACCTAATCTGAGGAATCTAAAGCATATGGAAATGTCAGGAGTTGATTTTAAGGATTCAAATGATTGGGTCGAACCTTTGAACAAACTATCATTACTTGAAGTGTTAGTTTTGTCCGATAACAATCTAACCCATATTCCACAATCAATCCCTTTTGTGAACTTCACCTCCCTCACAGAGCTTCATCTTTCTGAGCAAAACTTTAATACCACCATACCCAATTGGGTGGGAAATCTAACTTCTCTAAATAAACTTACACTCGATGGTAATTCACTTGTTGGCATGGCACCACCACTACATAGTCTAACAAAATTAACCGACTTATCTTTACGTCGCAACAATATTGATGGAGATATTAGGGAGTTATTATTGGGCAAGTTGTCAAATTACACATTGGGGAATCTGGAGTATTTAGATCTTTCATCAACTAACTTATCTGGAACTTTGACAGGGTGGCTAACGGACATGACAAGTGTAACTGATCTTGACCTTGGCAATAATAACCTGAGTGGTACAATACCAATTGATATTGGAAATTTAACAAATCTTGTCTATCTTGATCTTTGGGTCAACTCCCTCACAGGACTACTATCAGAAGCTCATCTGACTAGTTTGTTAAAACTAAAATATTTATACCTCGGATATAACAACATAACTATTTTAGTTGATAGTGATTGGACCCCTTCTTTCCAACTGAATGGTATCTGGTTGAGTTCATGCAAACTA
Source organism: Carex parvula (assembly GCA_025461045.1). Classification (NCBI taxonomy): domain Eukaryota; kingdom Viridiplantae; phylum Streptophyta; class Magnoliopsida; order Poales; family Cyperaceae; genus Carex; species Carex parvula. The sequence goes on along the minus strand of JAJGRW010001397.1, from coordinate 170,876 downwards.
GGGCCAAAATTTCCCTCTTGGCTCCGAAGACAAGTAGAAATTAAGTATCTAGAACTATCAGACACTGGAATTGATGATAGTATACCCGATTGGATCTGGAGTTTATCTTCACTTAACACCATTAATTTGTCAGGAAACTTACTTAGAGGGAAGTTACCAGCCAGCTTGGTACACATGACCAAACTCATGTATATGGATTTGAGTAATAATCGGCTTGAGGGAAAAATACCATTTCTTCCTACAAGTTTGAAGTACCTATATCTTTCCAATAACTCCTTGTCAGGACAACTACGTAAACACCGTAAGTCACCATATAGGAATAAACCGATCGTCTCGAACAATAATACTGTTGAAATTGTAGAGTTGTTTCCTTGCGGATTAACTAGTTTTCATTATCTTGATCTCTCGAGTAATAGTTTATCAGGGCATCTTCCTCCTTGCTGGTCTAACATCACTTACGAAGTAAATCTTGCAAATAATAGGCTCTCTGGAGTTGTGCCCAGATCTTTGAGTTGTTCAGTCGCACTAGCAGAGGTTCATCTTGCAAACAACAGTTTAACTGGAGAGTTTCCATTTGATTTGCAATTTTGCAGTGGATTACAACTGCTTGATCTTGGAGAAAATAATTTTCAAGGGACAATACCAGATTGGGTAGGAGAAAGCTTTCAGCAGTTGCAAATTCTAAGGTTGCAGTCCAATTTTTTTTCTGGTAATATCCCATCCAAATTGACACAACTCAATAATCTACGATTCTTAGATATTTCCAATAACTACTTTTCTGGACCGCTGCCAAGAGGTTTGAATAATTTTACTTCCATGAGTGAATTGTTCTCGTTGGAAAATTATTATTTTGATGCGAGTGTAAATGCAATTACCAAAGGGTTGATCCTTGAGTATGATTATCGAGACCTTCAATTTTGGAAGAGTATGGATTTGTCGAACAATAATCTAACCGGTGAAATACCACAAGAGATAGTTGTTCTTGCTGGTTTATTGAATCTAAACTTGTCCCACAATCATTTAATAGGAAACATTCCGCTTGAAATCGGAAATATGTCATCTATAGAGTCACTCGACTTTCACAAGAATAACCTATCAGGGACTATACCACAAAGCATATCCACTTTATACTCTTTGGAAGTGCTCAATTTTTCTTACAATAATCTATCTGGGAGCATTCCAAATGGGCATCAGTTGCAGACGCTTAATGACCCATCAATCTACGGTGGCAATCCATACCTGTGTGGACCCCCACTAGAGACGAGTTGTGCTAGCGGTGTGAGACTTCCTCAGAGTAATGGTAACAACGATTCCAATTCAAAAATAACCGATGATAGGGACAAGTGGTTGTATTTGTTCATCGAGTTTGGGTTTGTGGCAGGATTTCTAGTGGCGTTTTTCATCCTACTATTCAAAGTAAAGTGGAGGTATACTTATTTCTAAATGGTCGATAGTGTGCTTGAGAGGGTATATAATTATGGGTGTTATGAAGACTAAAGAAATTGGGTCGTAGCCCATTTTGGTTGTTTTTGGCGGAATTCATCTCCAAACCGCCACTGTCTCTTCAACTGATTAAAAGTCAAACCGTGAGTTGAAGGGTCTCATCTCTTAAGCTGCTCTGTTCTCTGTTAAAAAAGAAGGCTCCTCTACAAGTTCTTTTCTAGAATTTTTTCTCTTGTTTAATTCACCCCAATATACTTGATAATCTTTTAAATTAGTGTATAAAATTGTGAGAGAGTGTGAGAGAGAGTGTTATTGGCTTGATAATATCCTTATATTGTAAAACTCTTTGTTATAGTGATTTTGTGCCGTGCTCCCGTGGTTTTTTCCCGAAAGGGTTTCCACGTAAAATTTTGTATTTTTTTTTTATTTTAAGTGCTTGATTGTTTGTTGTTGTTGGTTTCTTGTGTGCCTTTCATATTTCTCTATTTGGTCGGGTATTGGTGTACGCTCGAAAGGTGTTCGACGAAATTACTCATTGAACACTTATGCGACCGTCCCCAACAATTGGTATCAGAGCACGTTATGCGTTGCATAGGAGTGATTGAAACTTGAGGTTGTTTAAATTTGAACTTGTATTCGTGATCATACATATGTGGTGTAGAATGGAGGGTTATGGAATTTGAGAAATTGAATGATAGCAATTATACTATTTGGAAAATATTTATAGATGACTACTTGGTGGTGAGGGAGCAAGATTTACAATTGATTGGTTGGAATGCGCAACCCATGCACATGAAGAATCATGAATGAGTGTTGCTTGATCCAAAATATCTGGCAGCTATAATACCGTGTATTTCTAAAATTGAGAGGATGAATGCACATAATTTCCAATTGTCCTGCATTTTTTATTTCCAGCGCATCTTAGGTATAGTCAATAATACATAAATTTTGTATATTATCCGGATAACAAATAATAAATATTCATCTTAGTAATTAAAGCATTAAAAAATCGTATTAATCAATAGAAATTCCAATCAGACTTCTCAACATATAATATGGTAATAATGACAAGAGGTTCTTGATAAAATATATCTAGATGCTATGTATGAGATTAAATTCTATATATCTGTATATATATTTTTCCAAGACCCATTAAATCAGCCTGAAGTTTAAATTTGATAAAATATGCTCTAGTTCTATATTTTATTATCTATTTCTCAATAAAATATATTACGCATACATGCATACTTTAAATTGTGTTCTTTTATCATCAATATAATATTTTTTTTAGTACTTAATTTGAAATCAAATCGGTCAGGCTTAATATATTTCATTTGTATGCTGCAATTGCTTAACATTACGGAATTATATGAGTGAAACTTTTTAAATTAATTTTTTATATTTTCATAAAAAAAAACCTTTTTGTAGCTAGAAATATGAGTTTCCAATCTAATTCAGCCCATTTTAACTGTAACATCCGATTCTGATTCCCATTGGGAGAGCAGCCAATGGGACAAGATCAGCCAATTTGAACTGTTCAACATAATTTCTAAATAAAAATATACTTTAGATTAAATTTACAATTTTTGTACAATATTTTTAGGTAGGTAGAAAATCACTTGATCTAAAAATAGCAAAATAATTCTAAAAAATGTAAAATTTAGTGAAACTTCATTTTACAGGGAGATCATGTTGAATGGTTTAGATTGACTATTGAACATTAAAAAAGAAGATATTAATCTATAGTACAAACTAATCCGTGCTATGCATAGTAACGTAGACTCACTCATTGAAATATTGTTGAAATTACGGAAATATGATCTTTCCCAATTATCCAATACCCTCCCAACAGATTATCAATTATTCATTTGAGATGCGATCAGTTTGAAGCTTTTTGTAATGGAGGTAAGATTGGTATTTGGTAATAGGAAAAAGAAGGAAAATCTACACGGTGCCAAGGATGACAAGGACCAAAAATTCCGTGAGATTTTGTCTTTCCAATAACTCCTTGTCGGGACAACTGCGTAAAAACCGCAAGTCACCATATAAGAATAAACCGATCATCTCGAACAATAACACTGTTGAAATTGTAGAGTTGTTTCCTTGCGGATTAACTAGTTTGTATTATCTTGAACTCTCGAGTAATAGTTTATCAGGGCATCTTCCTCCTTGCTGGTCTAACATAAGTTTCAAAGTAAATCTTGCAAATAATAGGCTCTCTGGAGTTGTGCCCAGCTCTATGAATTGTTCAGTCACACTAACAGAGGTTCAGCTTGCAAACAACAGTTTAACTGGAGAGTTTCCATTTGATTTGCAATTTTGCAGTGGATTACAACTGCTTGATCTTGGAGAAAATAATTTTCACGGGACAATACCAGATTGGGTTGGAGAAAGCTTTCAGCAGTTGCAAATTCTAAGGTTGCAGTCCAATTTTTTTTCTGATATTATCCCATCCAAATTGACACAACTCAATAATCTACGATTCTTAGATCTTTCCAATAACTACCTTTCTGGCCCACTTCCAAGAGGTTTGAATAATTTTACTTCCATGAGTGAATTGTTCTCGTTGGAAAATTATTATTTTGATGCGAGTGTAAATGCAATTACCAAAGGATTGATCCTAGAGTATGATTCTCGAGACCTTTCATTTTGGAAGAGTATGGATTTGTCAAACAATAATCTAACTGGTGAAATACCTCAGGAGATAGTTGTTATTGCTGGTTTATTGAATCTAAACTTGTCCCACAATCACTTAATAGGAAACATTCCGCTTGAAATCGGAAATATGACCTCTCTAGAGTCACTCGACTTTCACAAGAATAACCTATCAGGGACTATACCACAAAGCATATCCACTTTATACTCTTTGGCAGTGCTCAATTTGTCTTACAATAATCTATCTGGGAGCATTCCAAATGGGCATCAGTTGCAGACGCTTAATGACCCATCAATCTACGGTGGCAATCCATACCTGTGTGGACCCCCACTAGAGACGAGTTGTGCTAGCGGTGTGAGACTTCCTCAGAGTAATGGTAACAACGATTCCAATTCCAGAAACAGAAACAGGATCAGTAGGGAACACTCTTACAGCACACTATTTTACCATAGCAGGCGCATCTGATACGACAAATCAAAAAGATGAAGAGGGTGTCAGCGATTCTGGCATTGGTATCAGCAATTCTGGCATGGATTTCCCACAGCCGACACAGGAACAAACTGGTAACCGATACCAGTATGCTACACCAGTGATGAACACGAGATCCAGAGCATCTGTTTCAAACTCACCATATACTCCAGCAGCAACTGTTGAAGAATCAGTATCAACCGAAACACTACAACCCTCAACATCTGATGAGAGTTCATTAGTAGGACCACGGGGTAAGCGTGACATCAAAAGCTTGTACGATGCAATAGTTCCAATAGAGTTGCAGTATTCAGGTCTGTGCTTACTAGGAGAAGAGGAGCCGTCGAATTTCGAAGAAGCCAAGGCAGATCCGATGTGGAGAAGAGCAATGGAGGAGGAAATTTCCTCTATTCGAAAAAATGAAACTTGGAAGCTCGTTCCATTACCCGACAGCCACAAACCTATAGGTCTAAAGTGGGTTTACAAGCTAAAGAAGGACACTCAAGGCAGAATTGTGAAGTACAAGGCGAGATTAGTGGCAAAGGGGTACGTTCAACGACAAGGCATAGACTTTGATGAAGTTTTCGCCCCTGTTGCTCGGCTAGAGACAATACGTTTGCTGATCTCTATTGCGGCACATGAAGGATGGGAGGTGCATCATATGGATGTGAAGTCAGCCTTCCTCAACGGTGATTTGGAAGAAGAAGTGTATGTCATTCAACCGCCGGGATTTGAAATAAAAGGAGAAGAGCACAAGGTGTTAAAACTGCACAAAGCATTGTACGGTTTGCGACAAGCACCTAGAGCCTGGAACTCAAAACTGGACAAGTCATTGAGGACACTCGGTTTTGAGAGGTGTTCTTCAGAGCATGCCGTGTACATGAGAAATCAAGGTAAAGGGAATTTAATTGTTGGAGTCTACGTGGATGATTTAATCATCACTGGAGAGTGTATTCAAGACATAGACAAGTTCAAATCACAGATGAAGAAATTGTTTAGCATGAGTGACCTTGGGTTACTAAGTTACTATCTGGGAATTGAAGTCTGTCAGAATTCTCAAAGGATTACACTCAACCAGTCGGCATATGCAAGAAAGGTTTTAGAAAAATGCGGCATGAAAGATTGCAACCCTTCGCAAATCCCGATGGAACCTCGTCTGAAACTGAGCAAGGAAAGCACAAGTCCACCTGTAGACACAACTCTGTACCGAAGTATTGTTGGCAGTTTAAGATACCTACTGCACACGCGCCCAAATTTGGCATTCTCTGTCGGCATGGTGAGTAGATACATGGAGAAGCCCACAACGGAGCACATGGCCGTAGTGAAGCACATACTGCGGTACGTGAAAGGAACTTTAAACCTCGGTTGCGTTTATGAGAAGAAGGAAGGAAGCTTGGAGCTGATCGGTTACTCCGATAGTGATCTAGCTGGTGATACTGATGACAGGAAAAGTACCTCAGGTTTAATATTTTTCCTTGGGTCAAATCCTATTAGTTGGTGTTCACAAAAACAGAAGGTGGTTGCGCTATCTTCTTGTGAAGCGGAGTACATCGCTGCCTGCGCAGCAGCGTGTCAAGGAGTGTGGCTGGGACGATTGTTGGCTGATGTATTGAAGACATAAGTTAAGAAAGTAGTCTTGAAGATTGATAATCAGTCCGCAATTTCGTTAAGTAAAAATCCAGTCCACCATGAGAGGAGCAAACACATCGACACCCGATTCCACTACATTAGAGATTGTATTGAATCAGGGATGATAGAGGTACAACATGTCTGTACAGAAGAACAGCCGGCTGATGTTCGCTCCTGATTGAGAGGTACAGAGTTTCACCACAGCCTAAGCTGTGGAGTTTAAACCCTATTCAATCTCCTGGACGAAGGTTGCAAGTGCACAACCCTGTCTTTGTAGATAGAACGGGTGTCGATCCTCAAGGACGGACTATTTTCTGAATTCTTAACTAATCCTAGCTAGGTACTAGAAGTGTGAAAATTGGAGTTTGTTTTAATCCTAAGTTTGTGTAAGTATGAACAACTAAAATGAAACGAAAGAATGAACAAGTATGAATGTATGAACAATTGAATCTGCTATGTATGAACAGGTATAAAAGAATCAACTAAATGTTTGTATTCTGTACTAAAGTATAAAAGGTCGTTTCAAGGTTTCAGACTTTCATCTTCAACTTTGCTGCTCAAGTCCTGCCACGCGACCCGCATACTATCGCATGCAACCCGTGTGACGCGACCCGCATGCTGTCGCATGCGACCCGCTTGGTCTGAAGCACCCTGGACTTGTCATGCGACCCGCGCGTTAAGTCACGCGACCCGCATGGTCCGTTGGGCTGAGTCTGCACATGTCAGAAACTTGCTGTTTAAGTCGTGTAAGGCTAGATTGACCGTGCCTAGTGTCACTGAACCTCAACTATCGTGTGTTGGCTTAGCAGACCTGGTTTGGAATTGCAATTTCACCTTCTCAGATCTAATCAAGCTGTTTGATCTAAACCTAAGTTCTCAATTCTGTTTACTAAAGGTATCTACAAGTTTAGCTAGAACAAGTAGAAACTTTCACCTTTCGGCTACTCATTGACTTCACCTTTCGGTTCTCAGACCTACCTCAAGTACTTAACCTAATTTGCAAGAGACGTCAAGCCTTTGGTACAAGAAGATATGCCTAAGGCATTCAACAGTAAGCAATCAAGAATCAAGCAATTCAGATAAAGCAATCTCAAATAATACAAGAATCAAAGAAACACGAAATAACAATCAATAATCAATCCATGTGCATAATCAAACAAAGCATCAGACTACAAGTCCAAATCCTCAAAACTAAAGTATCTACTCAGACATCAAAAGAAATAAAACAAGAGAGAGAGGAAGAAAGCAAATCATAGTGAGATGAGAGTAGAGAAGAAGATTGAAGCTTCAGATCGAGTCTCTTCCTTCGATTCGACTCCTCTTCAGCTCCAGGATTGCTCCCTTTCTCTTCTAATCGCCTCCCTCACCCTTCCTGTCGGATCTCCACTCCCTCTGTCGTGTGAAGTGGATCTGGAGTCATCAATCGCCCTTTGGGCTGTTGCCAGGCCTCTGTATATATAGCATCCTTCTTGGGCCTCAAATGGGCTTGGCTCTGTTGACACGACGCGACCCGCATGAGTTTCCATGCGACCCGCGTCAGGTGGCATGGTTGCGAGCTGTGAGGGTCGCGTCTGAGGTCGCGTCCGGGCTGCTATGCGACCCGCGTCTGATGGCATGCGGGTCGCGTGGGGGAAGTCTGAACTTGGCCTTTTTGCCTGCTTTTCGCCTATTCCTGCAAATCAACCACAAACTGCAGCAGTACCATATTCTAATTGATTTTCAATATAAACTATGCAATTATGTGGTCAAAATATAAGGTCTGGTTCAGAAAATAGGACGAAATAATAGATGAAATATGGACATATCAGCTGACATTCTAACTAAGTCACTTGCAAAACCGAAATTCTTGGAGATTAGAGAAAGAATTGGTGTGCGGATCATCAGTGGAGGACAACAAGCTTAAGGGGGAGATTGATGAGTTAATCTAGTTGTCCAAGTCCGAGTCCAGTCCATAGTCCGAGTCCAAACACAAGTTCGGGTCCAGCTGTTCGGACTCTCTCCAATTCGGGTTGTCTATTTACGGGTTTATATTTTAGGAAGTTAGAATTTAGAATCAGCATGTTGCTGAAAATAGAGTAGTAGTTATTTAAGGAAAGTTTAATTTGGTTAGCTCTAATTTTAGAGTTCTAAACGTGGGATGTAATGGTAGTGGGCAGTTTTGTATTATGTCTATATATAATAAGAAAACCAGAAAATGATGCATGAGTTGAGCATCGCCAAAAATCCTCTGTTTGGTTTTTGCGTTTCAAGTTTGTTACTGGCTTTAAGAAAACCAACATAATATGAAGACAATAAATTGGATCGTAGCCCATTTTGGTTGTTTGTGGCGGAATTCATCTCCAAACCGCCGCTGTACTCTTCAATTGATTAAAAGTCAAACCGTGAGTTGAAGGGTCTCATCTCTGAAGGTGCTCTCTTCTATATTAAAAAATAAGGCTCCTCTTCAAGTTATTTTCTAGAATTTTTTCTCTTGTTTAATTCACCCAAATACACTTGATAATATCATAGATTAGTGTATGGAATTGTAAGAGAGTATGAGAGAGATGAGTGTTATTGGCTTGATAATCATCTTATATTGTAAAACTCCTTGTTATAGTGATTTTGTACCGTGCTCCCGTGGTTTTCTCCCGAAAGGGTTTCCACGTAAAATCTTGTCTCTCTTTTATTTTATGTGTTTGATTGCTTGTTGTTTTCTTGTGTGTCTTTCATATTTCTCTATTTGGTCGGGTATTGGTGTATGCTCGCAAGGTGTTTGACCAAATTATTCATTGAACGCTTCTGCGACTGTCCCCAACGATTGGTATCAGAGCACGTTGGGCTTTGGCATACGAGTGATTGAAGCTTGAGTGTGTTCAAATTTGAGCTTGTATTTGCGATCATACATATGTATGTATAATGGAGAAGGCTATGGAATTTGATAAGTTGAATGATACTGATTGGACTATTTGGAAAATATTGATGGATGACTATTTGATGGTGAGAGAGCTAGATTTATAATTGATTGGTTGGAGTGCACAACCCTTGCACATAGAGGATCTGAATGAGAGTTGCTTGATCCAAAATGTTTGGCGGTTACAATACAATACAGTGTATTGCTAAAAAATTGAGAGGGTGAATGCACATAATTTCAAAATGCCCCTTATTTATTATTTCCAGTGCATCTTGTTGGGTTTTGAGGCTACCCAAAGCCATTAATTAGCTTTTAGGCTCAAGCTGCGGAAAGACCGTAGAACAAAAAATTTCTACGTCTAACTCAAGTCAAAAGGATTGAAGTGGTATGTCGGATAATCTACCGAGAGTTACATACCTGTTCAATCCGTTTCTTAGATTAAAAGCCGTAAGTAAAACTTTACTCATTCAGATCATAGATTAAGTAGTATGTCGGATAATAACCGAGAGTTACATACCAGATTAATCCTGTATAGACCCAAAGTAGTAAAACCGTATTTATTTGTATTTTAATCAGTTTATAGATCTACTCCTTTGATTGATTTCTAAAAATTAAATCTATTTAACAATTAAATAGATTAATATAAGATTTATACCTTGTTTCCAAATTACAATTGGAATGCAGACCGAGCGAGAAGACCGGATCTGAGCAATGTCTTCTTTCGGAGCAATGACTTCTCTCGGAGCACCAAACATATGGTGCCTCTATAGGTTATCCACCAGGACTAACCAGAGAGCGATTTATTTCTTTTGCCAGAAATACTGTAAACCGCGGTATTACGCAAAAACACTATTCACGAGAAAAAGACAAAATAGCAAAATTCCCGACCCGCAGTTATTCTGATTTTACTAAAAGGCAAAACAGAAATATCGCGACTTTCGAGAAAACACTATTCACCAAAATCCCGCAAACACTATTCAACAACTTGAAAGATAATACGTAACTGTTACGTATAACTTTCGTTTAAACCGCAACACTATTTGGGAGAGAAAACGAGAAAGAGAACGATAACCGAACCAATTCGAATCGAACTCAGATTTTTCGAACTTTTCAACTTATGAATTCTCTTACCCCTACCCTTTATAGGGTTAGGGAGGTGCTTGTAAGCTGCTTGCAGCGAGGTGCTTGCAGGCAGGTGCTTGCAGGCAGGTGCTTGCAGCGAGGTGCTTGCAGGCAGCTGCTTGTAAGCTACTTGTAAGCTGCTTGCAGCAGAGGTGCTTATGTGGATAGGATTGATGACATGTCATGTGGATAGGATCGGTGACGTGTCATGCGGATAAGGACGAATCTGAAAAGACCAGAATGCCCTCGCCCCAAACACAATTAATATCCGTATAATTATTCTGAATAATTACATTTCTTGCGGTTGTTGATTTCGGTAATTTATACAACGTGTCCTATACGTTTATAAATTAACCGGTTAACTTTTATACAACGTGTCATACACGTTTATAAATTAACTAATGTTTTTGCTTGTCATTTTTACATGACATTTATAATATAATTATATCAAGTATAATTAATTATAAACCATCTTATTATTGATCATAATCAATTTATAATCAATCAATAAGATTCTCCAATTAACTCCTATAGGTGTGACCCGATAGGATCTGTGTTATGTTGGTAAATATAATTAAAACCGTTTTAACTTCTATAATCATGAGAGGCATCTGGCAAAACGCATCATGACCATCCAATTACACAGATGATGTCGTACAGTACAATATCACGATCCAGTAAACTATTTTACTCGTGTTTAATTCTTTTGTCTCATAGCTGTCAGATTAATTTCAATGTAGGTTTGTGTCATCATTGCAAATTAATCTTTTCTTGATCTTGAGCAGATTATCAAATATGATTACTCTTGTATTCATACTGCTAGCAGATATTCTGACTCTATCAAGGGGCCCAGTGACACTATAACTCGTATAATAAATACGAGGGACAATAGTACTTTTGGTAGACCATCACTACCTCAGCTAAGTTATGTATACCGAAGAGCTACCGTTATAGCTACTTTTTACAGATAGCGTTAGGTAACAATCACACATACACATCTCTTAGTTAGGAAAGATGAATACCTCATACTGTAGAACTTAACACTGAATGAAAGCATTAATGACACGAACACAATTCCGTATAATGTTTCATTCGGGGTCTGTCAAATATCATGTTCCTGGAACATGTATCTATGTGATTAAAATGACAACTCTGTGTCTATGGTCTGTAAAACTTGACCATCTTTTAATCCACATACTAACCTTGTAGCAGTAATTAGTGTTCCTGCTAATTACCTCGGTCAGTGACCTTTTAGAGTATTATCATCTATATTATGAAGTTTCACAATTCCAGTCATTAACTCGAAATGATTCATAAATTCAATAATACTCAAGGAAACAAAATGACATTTTATTAATCATTCAATTCATGAACAAAGCTTTATATAATTAAATTATCGTATTATTGACTTCTAGATTATTACACTAACAATCTCCCACTTAAGCTAGAGTCAATCATATTGCCCTGCTAATTATACAAGTCTCTATTTTCTCAAAGATCTCATAGATCCCAAGAAAATCTCACAGCCTATCTTCTATGTGTTCCAAACCCATAGAAGCTGTATGCATCCGGTGCATGGCTTGAGTTAGAGTTTTGTGAGTGGATCAGCTGTGTTGCTGACTGTGTCAACTCTACAAATCTTTACATCACCTTTGTTTATGATATCTTATATCAGGTGATAACGTCTTATTTTCACTCGAGTTGTTACGGTCGGTTTGGAAACTTGTATCGGTGTAACTATTTACAACGAGTTCAGAATCACCGCCGTAGATAAGGATCATATCCTTATTTCTTCTCAAGTACTTCAGGATATTCTCTGCAGCGTTCCAATGTTCTAAGCTTAGATTAACCTGATTTCTACTTGTTTACACTTAAAGCGTACGAGACATCAGGGCGAGTGCACAACATGGTGTACATGATAGACCCAATAGCCGAAGCATATGGTACTCTACTCATCACGCTTCGCTCATCAGTTGTCGAAGGACACTGAGTCTTGCTAAGCTGTGCACCATGATTCATTGGCAGGAATTCTTTCTTAGAATTCTGCATGCTGAACCGATTCAGCACTTTGTCAATGTACGTGCTTTGACTCAATCCTATGAGTCTCTTTGATCTATCTCTATAGATCTTTATGCCTAGTATATAGACAGCCTCGCCCAAGTTTTTCATTGAGAACACTTTCTTTAATGAAGACTTGGCTAATTGCAATAAAGGAATATCGTTATCTATTAAGAGTATGTCGTCGACATATAAGATTAGAAAAGCGATGGCTCTCCCACTAGTTCTTTTGTACACACAAGGTTCTTCTTCGCATCTGATGAAGTCAAACTTTTTGACTTCTTCGTCAAATCGAATATTCCAACTCCGTGATGCTTGCTTCAATCCATAAATGGATTTAAGAAGCTTGCACACTTTCCCAGCATTCTTTGAATCTTCAAAACCCGTAGGTTGTGTCATGTACACATCCTCTTCTAAATTTCCATTTAAGAATGCGGTTTTGACATCCATTTGTCATATTTCATAATCATGAAATGCAGCAATTGCTAGGAGTATCTGTATTGACTTAAACATTGCTACGGGCGAAAAGATTTCATTCTAGTCAACTCTTTGAATTTGTTTGAAACCTTTCGCTACTAGCCGTGCTTTGTAAACAGTCAAATTACCAAACATGTCTGTTTTCCTTTTGAAAACCCACTTGTTCCCTATGGGTTTTACCCCATCAAGTGGTACGACTAGGTTCTAGACCTGATTGTCGTACATAGATTGTATTTCAGATTTCATGGCCTCCAGCCATTTATCGGAGTCGGGCCTATCCATTGCTTCTGCATAAGTCAGATGATCTTTAGTGTCAAACACTGAGACTTCGTGAAGTTCCATGTACCTCTCAGGTGCATGTACTATCATTTCTGACCTACGTAGGACTTGTGCTTTCGACTGTTGAACTTCATCCACAACTGTTTGAGGGTTTAGTTCTACTTCAACTTGCGTCGAAGTATATGAGCTCGGGACTGGAACCTCTTTCACAACTGTTTGTGGATTTGGTTCTTCCAAACGCTCATTAGCCGAAGCATCAAGTTGTGGGATTATCTTATCAACTTTTAATATGATATCCTGTGATGTATCTTGAACCTTTTCAAGTATTACATTACTCCCACTACTTTTTCTTGCAAGAAACTCTTTCTCCAATAATACACCATGACGAGCAACAACTATTTTGTTCTCGGATTGGTGATAAAAGTAATATCCTTTCGTTTCCTTAGGATATCCTACGATAAAGCATTTATCATATTTGGGTTCAAGTTTGTCAGACGTCATACGTTTGACAAATACTTTGCAACCCCAAATTTTTAAGAAAAGATATATTTGGAACTGTTCCAAACCATAACTCGTACGGAGTCTTTTCTACTGATTTAGATGGAACCCTATTTGTCGTTAGTGCAGCAGTTTTTAGTGCGTGTCCCCAAAACGATTTTGGGAGGGTGGCTTTACTCATCATAGAACGAACCATGTCAAACAAAGTTCGATTCCTTCTCTTGGAAACACCATTCCATTGTGGTGTCCCTAGAGGCGTGAGTTGTGAGACTATCCCACATTATTTCAAGTACGTTTTAAATTCCTGACTCAAATACTCGCCTCTACGATCTAATCGTAAGGCTCTGATCTTTTGTCGAGTTGGTTTTCTACTTTAGTCTTGAATTCCTTGAACTTTTCAAAGGATTCAAACTTATATCTCATCAGGTAGACATAACCATATCTACTCAAGTTATCAGTAAACGTGATAAAGTAATAATAACCATTTATTGTACAAGTACTCATCGGTCCACATACATCACTATGTATAAGACTTAATAAGTCACTTGTCCTTTCATCTTTCTTGGTGAAAGGAGCCTTGGTCATTTTTCACGTAAACAAGATTCGCATGTGTCAATTGATTCAAAATCAAATTTACCAAGAAGTCCAACTTCTTGATGCGTTTCTCGTTTATATGACCTAAGTGACAATGCCACATGCAAGTCGTACTTTCATGAGACGTTTTGAGTCGTTTATTATTGATGTTGAACACGGGTTTATCCATTTCCAGTATATAAAGACCATTTATCATATAAGATGATTTATAATATAATTCATTTTTATAAATAGAACAACGATTGTCCTTTTATAACAAATGAAAAATCATTCATCCCTAAACATGAGATTGATATGATATTTCTGGAAATGCTAGAAACAAAATAGATATTTTCTAGTTTCATTAAAGCCCGCTAGGCAAATACAACTTTATACTACCGACGGTCATGGCTGCAACACTTGCTCCATTTTCAACTCGGAGTTGTACTTCCTTGTTGCGTAACTTCCTCTTATTTCTTAGTGACTGCATATTTGAATAAATATGAGCACATGATCCGGTATCTAATACCCAATCATTAAGAGAGGTTGCAACGTTTATTTCAACATATATCTGAGACTGAAGCTTTTGAGATATTCCCAAACTTCAGATCTCCTAGGTATTTCGGGCAGCTTCTCTTCCAGTGACCCTTGCTATTACTATAATAGCATTCGGTGTCAGGAGAATATCTTGGGAGCGTTTGTTACCAGAACAAACTTCCCTTTGCCTTTGTACTTGTGAGCCTTTTTTTTTTTTTTTTTTTTCTTTTTGCCTTTTTGATCTTTCTCCCACCATCTTGGATCATGAGGACATAAGAACTTTTCTTCATGTTGCCCTCAGCGACCCTCAACATCCCTTGGAGCTCCTGCAAACTCTTATCCATCCCATACATATGAGGAAGAGAGTTCAGGATAATGTCCGTTGTCAACTCTTTGCTCTACGGACAGTTAAGCTTCTCCAATTGCTCCACATCACTCGTCATACGAAGCATGTGAGAACTGATAGATCTGCTCTCTGCCATTTTGTGACCCAACAGAGACTTAGTCACTTTATACCTCTCAACACGTGATTGCTCTTGAAATATTTTCTTGAGCTAATCACACATGTTGTAGTATTTGGTATCCATGAATCGCCTCTGCAAATCAGGACCCATAATCCCTACAAGTAGGTTTTGCACATCAAGCTCATCTCATGTGCTTGATGCGTTTAGTGACGTTGTCTGCTGTGGCGCCAGGTTTAGGCACTTCAGGGATTGGTGTATCGAGTACGTATTCTTTCTTTTCATGTCTCAGAACGATGGTTAGATTACGGAACCAGTCCGTAAATTTGGATCCGTCTGCGTTTAGCTTTTCCTTATCGAACAAGGAACGTAATGAGAAAGACGTTTCTTTAGACATGTGTCTACAATGTTAAATGTAAAGATTTTTAGCTTTGTTCATGTAATGTTTTATTATAATAATAATAAAACTCCCACTACAAATTTGTTCTATTCCCGTTTTGTAGTAGGATCCAAGATCCCTATTTTCACTAAAAACCACGGCAGTGTATGCATATCATGGTCATAGTTATCGTAGGTAAGCAACTATTTGCTAATCATATCTCTATATGACTCTTGGTTTCGTTAAACATCGTATGTTTAACCGAAACTTTGCCCCGAGCCTAAAACTCTTTTAGAAATCATCGATAAGTAACCTCACTCTATTTTGTTTTGTTATGTCTCACATAACCCTCGACCACCAAAGGTAAAAAGCGATGCCTACTGAGTAGGGTTAACATCAACCAATGAACAATGATGTGAGGAGGATAGAGTAGGAAGGGCAGTTTACTTAATTATGGGTTTGTTATTATGCTTAAACCAATAAGTTGTCAGTTCTCTGCTGACCATAGCAACTATCCTATCTCATAGGAATAGTTATGCGGCTATGACAAGACGTTAAATCTAATTTACGCATTTGCTTAACCATTAAGCTGTCAGTTCTCTGCTGACCATAGCAACTATCCTATCTTATAGGAATAGTTATGCGGCTATGACAAGGCGTTTAAATCTAATTTATGCATTTCATATCAAAGCAGTAAATCCTATTTACTTAAAACTGTAAATCTAATTTACCAGTTCAGATTACGTGAATAATTCACGTATATATCTATCAGTTTCTAATTCTTTCTTTTGCAGCAGTTGATTGTGTACTGTTTTCGTGTTCTAAACCATATAAACAATTTATATGAATAATAAAAACAGTTAATCAGTTTAGAATACGTTAAGCAATTTGGTAATGTGACAAAGTCCCTTTTCGGCCAGTCATCAGGCAAGTAAAGGGGCTCCCAGGAAAGATAGAGAGTCACAAGGACTACTTAAGTACTTTCTTTCCTAGACAGAACCATCTCTTTACAAGGGAGATCGACAGCTCTTACTAAGGTACTTTATTGCTTCATCACATTCTTAGATGAACTTAACGTATTGAAAACAAAAATGTAAAAGCAATTTGGTAACGTGACAAAGTTCCTTTTGGGCCAGTTATCAGGACACGTAAAAGAAGGGGTTACGTCGGAAAGCCAAACAAAAGTTCCTTTTCCAGTCTTTCCCTTGACATAACCTTATCTTTTACGTGTGGAGATCAACAGTTCTTACTCAGGTACTTTATTGCTTCATCACATTCTTAGATATACTTTTACACAGTCAAAGTAAAGAAAGCATAAAGTCACTTTTATCTTTCTCAGTCGGAAAACCGAACCAAGAAAATCACATTTTATTCGGTTCAGGTTTAAGCTGCAAATCTAAGAATTAAAACTAATAATATATGTATGCATCCACCATGCATAAGGTATAATTATTTTAGAAAATCAATCAGCAGGAGAGACTGTGCTCTGATACCACTGTTGGGTTTTGAGGCTACCCAAAGCCATTAATTAGCTTTTAGGCTCAAGCTGCGGAAAGACCGTAGAACAAAAAATTTCTACGTCTAACTCAAGTCAAAAGGATTGAAGTGGTATGTCGGATAATCTACCGAGAGTTACATACCTGTTCAATCCGTTTCTTAGATTAAAAGCCGTAAGTAAAACTTTACTCATTCAGATCATAGATTAAGTAGTATGTCGGATAATAACCGAGAGTTACATACCAGATTAATCCTGTATAGACCCAAAGTAGTAAAACCGTATTTATTTGTATTTTAATCAGTTTATAGATCTACTCCTTTGATTGATTTCTAAAAATTAAATCTATTTAACAATTAAATAGATTAATATAAGATTTATACCTTGTTTCCAAATTACAATTGGAATGCAGACCGAGCGAGAAGACCGGATCTGAGCAATGTCTTCTTTCGGAGCAATGACTTCTCTCGGAGCACCAAACATATGGTGCCTCTATAGGTTATCCACCAGGACTAACCAGAGAGCGATTTATTTCTTTTGCCAGAAATACTGTAAACCGCGGTATTACGCAAAAACACTATTCACGAGAAAAAGACAAAATAGCAAAATTCCCGACCCGCAGTTATTCTGATTTTACTAAAAGGCAAAACAGAAATATCGCGACTTTCGAGAAAACACTATTCACCAAAATCCCGCAAACACTATTCAACAACTTGAAAGATAATACGTAACTGTTACGTATAACTTTCGTTTAAACCGCAACACTATTTGGGAGAGAAAACGAGAAAGAGAACGATAACCGAACCAATTCGAATCGAACTCAGATTTTTCGAACTTTTCAACTTATGAATTCTCTTACCCCTACCCTTTATAGGGTTAGGGAGGTGCTTGTAAGCTGCTTGCAGCGAGGTGCTTGCAGGCAGGTGCTTGCAGGCAGGTGCTTGCAGCGAGGTGCTTGCAGGCAGCTGCTTGTAAGCTACTTGTAAGCTGCTTGCAGCAGAGGTGCTTATGTGGATATGATTGATGACATGTCATGTGGATAGGATCGGTGACGTGTCATGCGGATAAGGACGAATCTGAAAAGACCAGAATGCCCTCGCCCCAAACACAATTAATATCCGTATAATTATTCTGAATAATTACTTTTCTTGCGGTTGTTGATTTCGGTAATTTATACAACGTGTCCTATACGTTTATAAATTAACCGGTTAACTTTTATACAACGTGTCATACACGTTTATAAATTAACTAATGTTTTTGCTTGTCATTTTTACATGACATTTATAATATAATTATATCAAGTATAATTAATTATAAACCATCTTATTATTGATCATAATCAATTTATAATCAATCAATAAGATTCTCCAATTAACTCCTATAGGTGTGACCCGATAGGATCTGTGTTATGTTGGTAAATAGAATTAAAACCGTTTTAACTTCTATAATCATGAGAGGCATCTGGCAAAACGCATCATGACCATCCAATTACACAGATGATGTCGTACAGTACAATATCACGATCCAGTAAACTATTTTACTCGTGTTTAATTCTTTTGTCTCATAGCTGTCAGATTAATTTCAATGTAGGTTTGTGTCATCATTGCAAATTAATCTTTTCTTGATCTTGAGCAGATTATCAAATATGATTACTCTTGTATTCATACTGCTAGCAGATATTCTGACTCTATCAAGGGGCCCAGTGACACTATAACTCGTATAATAAATACGAGGGACAATAGTACTTTTGGTAGACCATCACTACCTCAGCTAAGTTATGTATACCGAAGAGCTACCGTTATAGCTACTTTTTACAGATAGCGTTAGGTAACAATCACACATACACATCTCTTAGTTAGGAAAGATGAATACCTCATACTGTAGAACTTAACACTGAATGAAAGCATTAATGACACGAACACAATTCCGTATAATGTTTCATTCGGGGTCTGTCAAATATCATGTTCCTGGAACATGTATCTATGTGATTAAAATGACAACTCTGTGTCTATGGTCTGTAAAACTTGACCATCTTTTAATCCACATACTAACCTTGTAGCAGTAATTAGTGTTCCTGCTAATTACCTCGGTCAGTGACCTTTTAGAGTATTATCATCTATATTATGAAGTTTCACAATTCCAGTCATTAACTCGAAATGATTCATAAATTCAATAATACTCAAGGAAACAAAATGACATTTTATTAATCATTCAATTCATGAACAAAGCTTTATATAATTAAATTATCGTATTATTGACTTCTAGATTATTACACTAACACATCTTTGGTCTAGTCAATATCAGTGTTGTAAATAACGGTATGCATTCGTCGGATGGACATGATACCGCCAAGCGATTAATCGGGAATAATCTTAAATAATTGGCTATAATTGAAAATAATCGGTCGATTAGTCGGAAAAATCTATGATGGCTTGGTCACCGCCAACGACTAATCGGCCGATTAATCTGTCTAAACGAATGTTTCCTACAACCCTAGTCAATAATACATAAATTTTGTATAGAATCCAGAGAACAAATAATAAATATTCATCTTAGTAATTCAAGCATTAAACAATTAATCGTATTAATATATCTTGATTCTATGCATGTATGAGATTAAATTCTATATATCTATATCTTTTTCCGAGACCCATTTAATTAGCCTTGGAGTTTAAATTTGATAAAATATGCTCTAGTTCTATATTTTATTATTTATTTTTCAATAAAATATATTACTCATACATGCATACTTTAAATTGTGTTCTTTTATTATCAATATAATATTTTTTTAGTATGTAATTTAAAATCAAATCGATCAGGCTTAGTATTTTACTTTTGTATATATGCTTGAATTGTTTAACATTACGGAATTATATGAGTACAACTTTTTAAATTAAGTTTTTATATTTTTATATTAAAAAAATTTGTTGCTAGAAATATGAGTTTCCAATTGAATTCAGCCCATTTCAACTGAGACATCCTGATTCCAATTATGAGGTTCAAAATCATGAAATTTACTGCACAAGAGAAAATGTAACTATAAGCACTAATTTTGTTATGGCTTTTATAGTTGCTTGCCCTTTTAAGGGATGAATGATGGACTTGTTATTAATGGTTAATACTTATTAGTTACACAATAAAAAATACAAATTGTTCTCCTCTAGTCTTCTTTTCATTGTATAAATTCAAAAGAATTTAAAATACGGTTTTTTTTAAGTGTTTTTTTCATTGTATAAAAAACACAAAAGCCCTCATTTTTTTATTTTTAAAAATAGCCCCAACCATTAGGATTCCTGGCGGTGCACTTCGGTCGTTGGACTGTGCGCTCTTGGTTTTGAATTATGCTAATAACAGACCGACACGTGTCACGCCAGATCCGAATTCAGCTTGGGTCCGCCACCCCTAAAGTAATTCAAATTTTGTGTTCAATCTGACCGTGAAGAACTGCACAGGATCCCTTAAATTTCGTGCCAGAAAGATCGGACGGCTTAGAACACAAAATTTGTGTTACTTTAGTGGAGTCTAATTCAGCTTTTGGATGTCCAAAATTGTATTTTCGTTGTAATTAAAAAAAATTGTATTTTCGTTGAGAAAATTTGAGTCGGTAAATCTTGATGTGACGGCTCAGATGACAACATGTTATAAGACCCTCTGTTTATTAGTTAACACACCCTATTTGAATCCAATGACACACATATAAACACACAAACGCTAGGTATATCTGCCAATGTATTAAATAGCTGTAATAAATTTGCAATAAATTCACTAAGAAGTTTATTCTATAAAACCGCCTCATTCATATTCATCGCATATACTATCAAGTAATTCATCAAACACTCTCTTTCTCTATACAACATAAATCTGCAATTTTCATCCCATCATTTTAATTTTCTACCTAACAATCCTCTTTTCCATAATTTGCACCTCAATAATTTCGGTCTATCGGAGGGAGTTTCGCATCGGATCTCCTAACACCAGGTTTGAAATTATTTGTCAGTTTCTATTATATTTGTTGATTTTAATGTTGTGTGACATTTTTTTTTGTATAACTGTATATTTTTCCTTGCATTTAGTTGAAAACTATAAAATAATACAACTTTAAAAAAATCATCAAAAAAAAAAATCTTCAAAATAGTTATAATTTTATTTCTGTCGATAATATAATTTTTAAGTTGATTTATAAGTTTTACTTTATAAATAATATTTTTGTTTGTAAATATCTGAAAATGTCAAATAATTAATTAATGTGATAAAAAATGCTAAAACTTGAGAAAAATGTCCAGAATAGTTCTAAAATTTGTTTTCTGTGGTAAGCTAATGTTTAGGCCGACTTATAAGTTTTTTACATATAAATTACATTTTTGTTATATGTTTGTAAAAATCCGAAAATGTCAAATAATATCATCAGAAATGGTAAAATGCGAGAAAAATGTCCAGAATAGTTATTTTAGCTAGCGCCTAACTAGATATACAGTAAGACACATCTACTTAAACTTGAGTGTAAATTTTAATCATTTTATGAAAAATAAAGAACACAGCTCCCTCAAAAATACATTTTTTTTTTTACCTAAAGTAACACTTCAGGATTACTTTAGGTTTTTTTTTTTTTTTTTTTTAAATCCTACAACGTTAATGTAAATTTGAAGTTTCTTCATGTAGTGGAGCACCAGATATTTAACATTCATAATTATATATAGATTTCCTTTCTTAATACTATATATTCTTAGTAGCTCTCTCTCTCTCTCTCTCTGTTGTTTTTTTTTGAAAACAATCACTCTGTGTCTGATGAAAATTGTCGAGTTGTCACGATATATAGCTTCTCTGTCATGATATATAGCTTCGAATTTACTAGTAATTTCCGTCACCGTTATTAATGCCGACTCAAAGTTACGAATCTGACATGCTAAAAAGCGCATAGTGAAATTATGAATGTTAATCGAAAATAAATAAATAAATAAAATATCGCGAAAGGGGTTCGATTTGGTGAAAATTTTGATATCTAGGTAAACCGGGATTAATTATCCCATTCCACGGGACGGGACAATTTATTCCGTCCCACTAATCCAAATCCGTAACCCGCTAATTTCTTCTTAGTTAATAGGTTAAGCAGAGCAAAAAAAAAAAAAAAAAATTTGTGGGATGGGATAATCTATCCCGTTCCACAATTTTTTTTATTTCTTCTCTTCTTAGTTAATAAGTTACAGAGGAAGAAAATGTGGGACGGGCTAGGGACGGGATAGATTAGCCCGTCCCACAATTTTTTTTTCCTTAGAAAATTAGGTTAGCTGGGTTACAAATTTCAATTAGTGGGACGGGATAAATGATCCCGTTTTACCTATATTTCGATTTCCAACATAAATGCCACCCTTTCGCGATATTTTTTATTTTTATTTTCGATTAATAAAAATATCGGCATAGTCTTGCATATGGTTTTTTTTTATATACAATTGGTCAATTTTTGCCATACAAAATATATTTTCATAAGCTAAATTTATTTACTTTGATTTTGCGTCAATTAAACCAGTCCGAGTATGTATCACGAGTTCATCATGTATTAATTAAGTACAGTACAAATAGGAAATGATGCGTACGTGTGTGTGTTCCCTTCATTTATGCACAAATTGGGTGGCTTAAAAATCTGAAGGAATCATTTCTGCCTTATTATGACCATTATTTTTATATCAAATATTGAGCCCAAGTCTTTTATCTGTGCAAAGTGCAAACAGCGTTGAATTTATTACATACTGCGTTTTGCATATCTTTAAAGATGAACCGCAGACAAAAAGTAAAATTTTAGATCGGCCGATTCTTAAATAGAAAAAATATTTGTCTTCCACTTTACATTTATTGCATGGTTACAAAGAAAAATTAGAGCGCGCAATATCATTTTACAAAGAAAAATATTTATCCTCATAATTTAAATTTTGTATTTTTGAATAATATTTGTCAAGGAACAACTAAATTGGATGTATATTAGAATTGTCCTATTCATATAAAATATCACTTAGATGTATTATGTCCAATCTATATAAAATTGATTTTTCATCATCCATCAAGCAATTTAAAAACTTAACATTTTGATTTTGCCAAGTTTAATTGATAATTAAATGCATTGTAAGTCTGTTTGAATTTGATATACAATTTGTCTGAATGATAAATAACAAACATGCAATGTATTTAGTTTGAACTTTTGATGAATATTGTCATCGGTTTGCCATAAAATATATTTTGATTTTAGTCAATAAAAATATATTTGTCAACTACACATCAATTTCAGTTCAATATACTGGCAAAAAAAAGTATTTGATTGGGTCTCAACGCGTGAACAGTTGATTGGTCTCAACGCGTGAACAGTTGATTGGGTCTCAAGGCGTGAAAACTGGGCTTGAAAAAGGAACCAGGCCCGAAATTCATAACGGGCCTGCAATTAATTTTCCAAACCAATGCCTGTCGTCTGTTGACGAAGGCAAGCTCAGCTTCTGTAGATTGGCTGGGCTGCTGTGCAAAACGTTGAATCGAGGCTAAAAATCACAGGAACCAGCTGTCGAGATGTCTGCGCATTTGGTCCTTCAATCAGAGCCCTCAAAAATAGAAAAGGTTTGGAGAATTGAACAGCCACTATGTTCTGGACTATCGTGATAATCGATGAAATCACTATTAAACTCAATAAATTAAATAGTATGTATACTCTCGATAGGCTAGATAGGTATGGTGTAATTTAATAATCATTTGATCAGAATTCAGATATCCTCCCTGTACCGTAACAGGGAATCTTTTACAATTAGTGGATCTGGAACGTTCTTTTTAACTTGGCACGAATCTCAAAGCCAAATAATGCCCCTGCGATAGTCCGAATCTCAAAGCGGTTGGAAGTAAATCTCAAGCCGTAAAGTGAGGGGAATCTTTTACGGTACCTGGGAGGATGCTTGTCCATTTGATCATTAGTTGTGTTGATAAACTTAACTATTAATTTTTTTAATTCTCTGATTAATGACGAGTTGGTTTTCAAATTGTTGAAAGTTTATACACAATATATCTAAATTGTTATTGTTTTAATTTTAGTTAGTACTTTATTGTTCGTCACGATTGTCAATTATTTTTTTGTTGCCAATATAACCTACGCCAAAATTTATATTGTTATTTGACCACAAAATTTCCCAAAAAGTGTAAGAGACGTTAGTTTTTTCATGGACAGAAAAGTAGTCTTCAAATGTAGTTTGAACAGTCGGTGTAGGGGTATTTGAACAGTCAGTGAAGGAGTTTTTTTGTTCTAGTGTGTTACCGACCCCACCTCGATTTGGATTGAGATTGACGTGAAGGGTGTAATTGATGAGAGTGTAGTCAAGAAGAATGGTAGGTTTGGAGAAGTCAGTTGAGTGGCCTCAGTTATGCCATCTTAATTTATTTTCTTGCATAGTTTTATTTTAATTCCTCCAAAAACTGTGGACAAAAATTGCTTATGAAACAAAATCTTGATTTCATGAATAAAAATTGTTTATGACAATCAACAAGATGTGAACATATGGAAAAGAAAACTACCCAGTCCACTTTAATGGTTGTTTTTTGTTTATAGTAAAAGTTTTGATATTTGTTTTTTAAAATTATGTCTGAGATGTTGTTCTTTTTATTAGATAATTTTGTACGGATTATATTTGTTACGGAAAATTTTCTATCGAGAATATATGCATTGTTTTGCTGATAAACTTCATTAAAACAATAAAAATTACATATTACAAAAAAGGATAAAAGATTAAATATCGCCAACTCAACCGCATAACAACATATATAACATGGTCAACCAACATATCTAATTAGAACTAGCTATTCATTTTGGCTTACTTTTTTTTTTCTTTTTCTTTTTTCTGAGTCTTAATAGACTCATCCGGTACGATATTTTCCTTTATTTTTTTGAGAAAAAATAGAGGTCTAGCTCATATTTGATTGATAATTGCGATTACAATTTTGCTATATAAATCACTTAAATTTGTCTCAATTAAAGCATGTACTAGGAACTATCTAATTTTGTATTTCTTAACGTCCTAAGTGATTAATATTAATTAGCTGGTTATTACATGGAAGTTTGCTTTTTCCAAAGGCTGAACACTACTACAGAAATGGTCATTGTACACGGCACATTGTATACGGATTTGACAATTTTATACAAAAACCATGTGTATTTATTTAGATAGCATGAAGTATTTAACAAAAAAGAAACTGTGTAAAAAAAAAATTGTTGATTAAAGAACAAAATATATTACATAAAAAATGATCCCCATACATCGTACCAAAAGAAAGGATCCTCATACATGTACCACAAATTTAAAGAAAAACTACAAAATAACTACAAAGCAAACAAAAAAAATAACTTAATTAAACTAGTTAGATGGTGGTGGCTGCCTTGGCCTTCTAATCCAAGGAAAGAATGGTCTGGCTGGATTGCCCCTACTTATGTAGGGCTTTGGTGGTGGGTGCCCCCTTGGGCTTCGCCGTGGCACACTTGAGGGGGGCCATGGCCATGTCCTCTTCACGTAGGGAGGAGGCATTTCGAAGCCGGGAGGGATTTCGAAGCCGGGAGGGACTGCGGGAACTTCGGCAGGGACTTTGAGAGGGACTTCGGGAGGGTTTGAGGGGGCCGTGGCCCTGGCACATTTGACCCGGGTTGAGGAGATGGCACATTTGGTGGTGGGCGCCCCCTTGGGCTTCGCCGTGGCACACTTGAGGGGGACCATGGCCATGTCACATTTGAGGGGGGCGGTGGCACGGCCATTTGAACATTCCAAATCTCAATCGGGGTTTCTCAGATTATATAGAATTTTGAAGAGTCGTTTCGTCTTCTCCTTAGAAATAATAAAAAGGCAACTTTTCGAATTCCGTCGTGAAATTGTTCAAATTAAACAAAACTTAAATAAATAATCTGATTTTTATACTTTTATAACGGACGTTTAATTACATGTACGTGTATAATTGTAAATGACACGGACGTTTAATTAAACGGCCGTGTCGAAAGGTATTCGTGCACACGAGTGTCGTTGCAATGTCCGAAAAGGTATAGACACGGATGTTAAAATCAAGTCCGTGTCGAAAGAGTCTTTCTACACGGACTTTCGCATTAAAGTCCGTGTAGCTCTCCCTCCTTCTACACGGTTGTTAAGTTAATATCCGTGTAGGGTCTTTCTACACGGATATTTGATAAAATGTCGGTGTAGATCTTCTACTTCCTCTCTACACGAAGTTTAGATCAAATGTCCGTGTATAAAGGTGTTCCAACACAAATGAATTAAGTGAATTATCCGTGTAGAACTAGGGTTACAATACATATTACGCGCCTGCTCTTCCAAATTTTTCATAACTTAGCTCGCGCCTTCAATTCTTTTCCAAACATTTCGAAACTTAGCTCGCGCCGCTTCGAGTCCTTCTTCCCCACCTCACCTCGATTTCATCGCCTCTCCTGTCCAACCAACTCTCCGGTCCGACAACCTATCTCTTCTTTCTCGGGGAAACGCTCAACACCTCCATTGCGAAGAAATTTTGGTATAAAAGTTTTGGTATTTACTGCATGTATTTACTGTATTTACTTTGGTATTTACTGAAAAAGTTCTATTTTTTTTTTATAGAACCATGTCGATTGAGAATGAGCACGTAGATATGATGGAAGAAGGCGAGCACCAAGCTGCTGCCCAATCAGGTTCGGCCAAAAGGAAAAGAGGTCCGACAATGTGCGCGTCCACGTCCGAGGCAAAGCAACTGGACATCGAGTTCAGTAAAAATGGGTGTGCGAAGGGTACAAGACGAGCTGAGTACGGAAATTATGTGTGCAATTTGGTGAAGCAAAAGGCAGACATCCTGGTAGAGAGATGGGATCATTTTACGAAAGACCAAAAGAAGGAGTGGTGGAACATTGTGAAGGTGAAGTACCTAACCAGTTAATATCTTTTTTTTAATTGTACATGAACTTAAATGCAGTAATTTGGGTGTCAATGCAGGCTCAGTGGAACATCCCGGATGACATCCCGGAGGTGGTAAAGGATAAGACTTTGAAGATAATGAATGAAGCTTGGAAGCAATTCAAAAGCACGCTGAGTACGGAATGGATGGATAAAGGTAAAAACCCGGTAGGATACTATACTTGGCTGACTCAAGAGAAGTGGGAGAAGTTTGTGGAGATGAAGAGCACGGACGAGTTCAAGGTATGTAAATTTAGCAAAATTACCTTTTTTTCTTTATCGATTTGAATTATGTTGGTAAATGGTGTCCGAAATAGACACCCTGTTGCTGTTGTTCCAATCATATATAAATGTGAAATGGTGTTTATTTTGAATAACTGAATTAATATGAAGTTGAAATGGTGTTCCACTCACAACTTGTAATTTTTTTGTTTGCTTTTTAATTGGTTTGTTTACTTTTTAATAAATGGAAAATAGTAGCTAGGCTAATTTTTTTACTTGGATGTGTGAAGAAAAAAAGGGAGGAGGGCAAGAGGATCGTTGCAATGAACAAGTATCCGCACAAGTTGGGATCGGGTGGTTACCAAGGTAAAAGGGAGGAGTGGGCTAAAATACTAGAGTTGAACAAAGACGTTGACTCACCCGTGGTTAGGATAAAAAATCCTAGGGCCCAAAATTGGACGTTGGCAAGGTCCGAGTTAACCACTGACGGGAGGATAGTACTACATCCCACGTTGCGACCCGTGGCTCAGAGAATGGTAAGAGTCGTTCGTTAGAACTATGTGTAATTCAAGCGTGTTAAAAACTTTGTGTACATCACTAATTCTTTTGCTATAACTAATTTTTCTATTCACAGTTGGAGGTGGAGGAGGAGGTCAATTCCGGTGCCTGGTCGGTCGAAAGGCAAGATGAATCCTTGTCCATAGCGCTCGGGAATCCAGAACACCCTGGTCGAGTAAGGGGCGTAGGTGCCAACAGGGGCTGGAAGGACGTATTCAATGGACCAAAACCAGAAGGAAATCTCGTGCGAAAGTGAACAAAGACGAGATAGTTGGGCAGATACGCAAGGAGGTGAGCGCCGAGTACGACGCAAAGATGGAGGAGTTGGAATCAAGGTTGCGTGCCGATTTTACAGCTATGGCGCAGCCAGCCAAGCAAGCACCTCCCACCCCGACGGGAGTTTGGTGAAGTAGTCAGGCATCCGGGACGTTCGGATACGATTTGGATCATCTAAAGGTAATCACTACTTGTTCGTATTCTAAAGGCAATTACTACTTGTTGGACAATATTTCAATTTAAAAATAACTACTTGCACGAAATTGCAGGACGCACAGCATGCGAACTCGTGCTGTGGCTCGGGAGTAAGCCTCTGATTGTTGCTAAGGGCATGGTACATCCAGCAGCCGACAAAGTGCACAATGAGCAGCTACTTCCAGGCCATGCCGCCGTACAGATTGACAATGTCGTGAAGGGATGGGAGCGCGTACCTCTTCCTGTCCAAATAATTGAGAATAACATGCTCTATGTCGATGATGCCCGGCTGTCATTCGTGCAATGGCCCAAGAATCAGATTATTTTGGATCAGGTAATGCATAAATAGTCAAGTTATTTTGTTACATTCAAAGCACTTCCTTTTCAAATACTTGAAAAAGGTAAAAAATTTTGATACAGACAGTAGGAGATGATGGTAATCGCACGGAGGGCGTGATGTCACCGGTACGGAGGGATGAAGCAGGGTCAGCAGCTGCTGCCGGAGCAGCAGTTGCTGACCCTCATGCCCCACCAGCAGTTGCTGACCCTACTGCCCAACCAGCAGGCCATGACCCTCCTGCCCAAACATCAGAACCTGACCCTACGGCTGGACCAGTAGTTGCTGACCCTGCTGCCGGAGCAGCAGTTGCTGACCCTCCTGTCCAACCAGCAGGACCTCCACCTCGTCTGCTCACCGAGGAAGAATACAAGCTCCTTCCCGAAAAGGATTTGCGGGATCTCCACGACCGCTTGATGGCGGCACCCAAGGACATGACGGAAGTCGTCATACCTATCCCTCCGGGGATATTTCTACACGATGGCTCGGTTGTACTGCTGCCGTTCACCGACTTCAAGGACTTTCTACATGCCTCGGGGTCCGATAAATGGCTCTCCGTGGGGCACATCACCATTTTCCTCATGTTAGTGACCAAAAATTGTTTATATCATGTGTATAGCACTGAAGAATATATTCTAATGTCATATGATAATTTTTCAGGAAGCTAATCAATAGTACTAACTACAAGGGCAAACAGAACTTGTGTGCTTTTCTGGACCCCAGCGTACTTAGTGCGTCGAACGTGAAAAATGCTCCGAAGGTGGCTATGGATTACCTGTGTGGCGCGATGCTCCAAGCTACTAAGGCGAAGAAGAGATTTCTTCTCTTGCCATACCACCAGATGTTAGTTCTAACCTTGTGATTAAATATATAAATAATTGAAATCACACCATCAAGTCAAGCAAACACGTGTCTCACTATTATATATGCCAAAATATCTGGGTACTGTATGCTAAGATCCTATAATTCTTCTCCTCCCACAGGGGACACTGGTGTTTGATCATCATTGTGCCTTGCCTGAGTCCGGTTTACGTCGTGGATTCTTTGCAGCCCAAAAAGATCGGATTTAGCACGTGCAAAGCAATCTTCCCGTATGTGCAAAAGTAAGCAATAATCTTTCACTATGTTTGATTTTTTCCCAATTATAACAAATTGTGGAATTGCTAATTAGAGTCACTCCATTTTGTAAAGGCTTTTGCTGCATACGTTACACAAGGAGGATTGCGCAGCAAGGACAAGAAATCAAAAGGAAAGTTGATTTGGAGGTGGTGGCCGGTGAGCACAACACAATTCTATAATTTCATATTTTGTTCCAAAAATTATTGTCATTCTCACATAGGCCGCTAAATGTAAATTGTAGAGCCCGCAACAGGAGGCGGGTTGGGAATGCGGATATTACATGATGATTTCCATGCTTCACTTTGTCGAAAGAATGCAATTCACATTTCCAGATGTGGTATGTAATTCATATTAATTGTGCCTATATAATAGCAATTGATATTTTCATATTATGCTTACTTATAATTCTCATTTCATTAAATTAATTGATATTTGCGACTGTCTTGCATCTACCTTTTATTGTTACTAACTAATACCAAATTATAATTGTAGCAACCATCAAAGCAAACTGAGTACAGCAAGGAGCAGATCGACTTTCTAAGATGTAGCTGGGCAAGATGGTTTCTATCTGAATATTGTAATGCTGAACATGGATTTGTATAACAATTTAGTGTATATATGAATTTAGCAAGCATAATTTAATGTCAAATTATATGGAAAACTGGCTAGCAAAACAGAATGGTATATGAATTTTGTAGGAAAACTGGCTAGCAAATTAAACTGGAGACTAGCCCTGAAATGAAAAAAATCAAGAAAAAAAAATGGGACAATTCTACACGGATGTTAAACGAAAGCCCGTGTAGAACGAGTTGAGTGAGCAATGATTATTTTATATTTGTCCGTGTATGATAGTTACGATACCTACACGGATGTGAATTATAAGTCCGTGTCAAAAGAAAACGCTACACGGACTTTAAACAAAAGCCCATGTATGTGTACAGAGAGCTACACGGATGCTTTTATATAGTCCGTGTATGGTAGTTAAGAGACTTCACGGATATGAAACTAAACGTCCGTGAAAACACAGTAATTCCACACTATTGTTAAATAAACAACCGTGTAGAAATGAGTACAGATATTCTTTTATACAGTCCGTGTATGATAGTTAAGAAAGATTCACGGATAAGAAGTTAAAAGTCCGTGTAGAAAACAATAGTTGACACAGTTATTTAACAAATATCCGTGTAGAGCGTTTTCGGTGTTCTACACCGATTATTTTATATTTGTCCGTGTACGATAGTTATGACAGGACACGGATATGAAATTAAACGTCCGTGTTAGATAGAGTAAATCGACACGGTTGTTCTGACCAATGTCCGTGTAGAACGAGTTCGGAGATACAAGGATTATTTTATTTTTTATTGATTTGTTAGGAGAGGGACACGGATATGCAACTAAACGTCCGTGTAGGTAAAGTAACCGACACGGATATTTAGTTGCAATGTCCGTGAATAAAGAGTAGTCGTACACGGTCGTTTACGTAATATCCGTTTTGCTCGGTTATATGGAGAGCGCCACAGGCAGGTGTATGTTCACGGCTGTTTATTTGGTAATCCGTGTAGAAAGCGTTAGATATACACGGGTAAATATCCGTGTCTATAGAGGGTATCTTTTATACACCCTCGATTCAAATACGGCAGGGAAATCCGTGTAGCTCCTCTGGTAATGTCCGTCTGCAATCTCTTTTTCTGTAGTAGTGGAAGGTGGAATGATAATTGAGAAAATGGCCACCATATATAGAAGTGCGAGATATGTGCAGCTGGTGGAAGCAAACCAGGATGACAGTCAATATCCCAGAGATGTCTCACACGTAGATGTGTTCATCGGTTCGGTTCAGTTAAAACTGAAATAATTTATCTATTGTTTGATAATGCGTTAAGATTCATTATTTTTTTTATCATTGAAAAATAATTTGATGTATGATGAAATATATGTGAAATGTTATCATTTTAATTAGACATTATATGTGAACAATATAAATCATGCTTATAATTAACGTTAGATTTCAAATTTAAAAAGTACTTTTAAAGAATGTTATCATCTTTAATAAACGTGACTAGTGAGTGCATCTAATTATACTGTCATCTTTATTTAAATTAACACAAATTTGACGTATTGTCGATCCCAAAATCTGATCAAGCTTATGAATAGATAATAATTTGAATAAATTTTTGATAAGAAGTGTGACACATAATTGAGCAAAACTTCTGCAGCTTGAAAATATATATTGTCATAATTGGAAAAGAAATTGTTTTTGTCAATTTATGTACATATATATAATATAAGCAGAGATAATTTGTGCTTTTAGAGTTATATATAATGATAGGTTTTTGTGTTATTTTATCCTATCTTGATTGTTCTATAATGTGCTTCAGTTGGGAGGTTTTCTCTAACTTTTTATGCATTTATACATTGTCTATTTAATTTAATTTTTTATTTTTATGGATAAAAAATGCATGTAAGTGAGTTCCCAAATTAAAAAAAGCTGTATCACTTTTAAATTCGAGTCAAGTCGACTAGCTCGCTATTTTCCTCAATTGAATTCCAGTTACCTCCTTGACTCGAGCTAACTCAGCTCGGACCGACCACACATTAATCAACCTCTTTGGGCCCCACACATTAATCATTCCATATCCAATCTCTTCCACGACGATGTAATCTCGTTTTGAGCCACACATATATATATATATATATATATAGATCATCAAACACGACGACATTGAAAGGAGACAACCAAAGAATTTTCCAAGGAAACCAAACCACATAATTTTTGTAATAAGCAGTAGTAGTTATAATGCTTAATTTTAATGACATAATAATCAAATGTAAAAAAGAGATGATAATATAACCATCCAGCAAATTCGCCTAGCTTGTACATGTTTTTCTTTGTTTAATGAAATTTTAGTAGGCACTTTGCCAGCTATTTCACAAATAAATTTATTACTAATAAAATCATCTCGATCTGTTAGATGAGCCAAATATCACATATATTTTTGCTTAATATATTCACAAGATTGTAATATTACTTGCCTCATGCATAGAGTTAATCATATCGAAATTAAATGTGTGCATCATTGATCATGGCGACTAGTCAAGAGATGATAACCTTAATTAGCATCAAATCCCCGCCTAGCATCAAATTTCTATGATTTTTTCCCATTTTTTTTTCTCTGAATAATTGTACAAGCAACAGTGTGGCGAACCAGATATACTGCAGTAATGGTTGAAAACCTACAAATGCGTGTGTGTGGCCGCTACATGAGTTTGTGCACCCCACACCAATGCTGCTTGCGATCCTAATTTGTAGATTTCATGTAGAAGGATATAGTTACTTATTTTTATGCTAACAACACAGAATGTCAAACGCTTAGCGCCACATACCCCTGCTCCGGCTCCGAATTGAAGCGAAAATAATGTGTTTATATTTTTGTAGAAATGACACTAAAATTTTCAATCCTACAAATGACACTAAATTTTCCAATAGAAAAGCTTTATTTATAGAGGAGAGTTCAAATGCATCCATTTTTTTGTCTCCATTATGCCTCTATTTTTAAACACTTTCATAACTCAAAATTTAAAACTTAAAAGTTAAAATAAAACCGTTAGATATGATCTACATCATTTTATCTATGCACATGTAAAAAATTTAAAACTTTGTTTTGGTTGTCATTAAGAGCTTATTAAAACGAACTAATGTGGATAATTTCTAGATGTTCATTTCAACTTATTGATTCATATAAAAAACAAAACCGAAGCGTGATAAATTTTTCTGAGCACATAGAGAAAATAACATAGATCACATTTAGCGGTATTATTTTTATGTTTAAGATTTAAATTTTGAGTTATTAACGTTTTAAAAACAAAGACACGGTGGAGGCACAAAAAATGAAAGCATTTAAACCCTCCTCTTATTTATATAAGTCAATTTTAATATTTAAACACTTATTTTTCCTGCAGGATCTTTTACTAATAATCAAAGCTTCAAGAAACGTGTAGCTTTCATCTGCAATTGTCATTAGTCAAAGTACTGCAGTCAATTCATCACTTGAACAAATTTAATTATGCGGTTGTCGGACAATCAAGAGGAGGTTTCACTGTGGAAAATTCAGCAATTGAAGTCTATTTTGATTCATTAATAATGTGGAAGAAAATACCAACCCTTATAATCTGTAGAAGAAATTTGATAACAGTTTGTTTGTAATTTTGTATGTATTACGCGGGATTCATTACATTGCCGTGAAAACACTGCTTTTCTATTTTGATTCATTAATAATGTAAGGCATGGCCAACACATCTAAAGTATTTGTGCCTGTATATCATTTGAAATAAAAGTATATATAATTTCTGATGAAGTACCATTTATATGACTAGTACCATAGAATTTTATTTATAAAAACATTCGACTTTAATTTATTCCTTCGCTCCATACAAAAACAATCTATAAAAAAAACTAATCAAAGATTAAATAATATAACAGTCGGATTAGTGCTTTTTATTAAATTAAAAAAACAATCTTGTAAAAAGTTGGATGCCTACAAGATTTAACAAAAATATACGTGTGTTAACACTTTCTTAGATATGTATAACGAATTGTTGTGTCGTAGTACAATCTTATTTCCAACAGAAACGGCACTCTTTCGTGATATTTTTTATTTTTATTTTCGATTAATAAAAAAATTGGAACTTTGCCTGCTATTTCACAAATAAATTTATTACTAATAAAATCATCTCGATCTGTTGGATGAGCCAAATGTCACATATATTTTTGCTAAAAATATACACAAGA
Source organism: Carex parvula (assembly GCA_025461045.1). Lineage (NCBI taxonomy): Eukaryota > Viridiplantae > Streptophyta > Magnoliopsida > Poales > Cyperaceae > Carex > Carex parvula. Next base: position 136,474 of record JAJGRW010001397.1, on the reverse strand, counting down.
TTGTATTATTACTTGCCTCATGCATAGAGTTAAATCTTATCGAAATTAAATGTCTGGATTGAGTTGATCATTGATTATGGCGACTAGCTAGTCAAGAGATGATAACTTTAATTAGCATCAAAACCCATTTTTCATTAATATAAAAATAAATAAAAAATACGGAAATAGAAGTAGGATTCTAGAAAATTTCGAAATATTAGAAGAATGGGTGGTTTATTCCGTCCGAACCATCCTGTCCAGCTAATTTCGTCACTAATCACGCAAAATCTCTTAAAATTTTTTTTTCTATACGGGATATTCCATTCCGTCCAGTATTGTTCATAATTTTTTTTCTTCTTCTTTCGTAGTTCTTCTAACCCCCCCCCCCCCCCCCCCCGAAAAAAAAAATAATGAATAGTACTAGACGGGATGTATTATCACGTCCAAGATTTTTTTTTAATTAACGAGTTTGCGTGGTTAGAGACACAATTAGCTGGACGTGATGGATGGGATAGACCATCCGGTTCTTCCTATATTTCGAAATTCCACCAAATCCTACCCTATTTGTATATTTTATTTATTTATTTTCTATTAATAAAAAATTTGGTCAAATCCCTGCTTAGCATCAAATTTCAATGATTTTCATTTTTGTTCTCTGAATATGTAGTGATAACTATGCAAGCAACAGTGTGGTGAACCAGATATACTTTTTTTTTTTAGATATACTGCAGTAATGGTTGAAAACCTACAAATGCGTGCGTGTGGCCGCTATAATGCTGCCATGCGTGTGCGATCTTAATGGGTATAGTTACTTATTGTTATGCTAACAACACAGAATGTCAAACGCTTAGCGCCACATACTCCTGCTCCGAATTGAAGCAAAAATAATATGTTTATATTTTTTGTAGAAATGACACTAAAATTTTCCACTAGAAAAGCTTTATTTATAAGTAAATTTTGATATTTAAACACTTATTTTTCCAACAGGATCTTTTACTAATCAAAGCTTCAAGAAACGTGTAGTTCATCTGCAATTGTCATTAATCAAAGTACTACAGTCCATTCATCACGTGAACAAATTTATGCGGTTGTCGGACAACCAAGAGGAGGTTTCACTGTGGAAAATCAGCAATTCAAGTCTCTGGTCAAAATGATAAATACTTTTCTATTTTGATTCATTAATAATGTAAGGCATGATCAACACATCAAAAGTATATCATTTGAAATAAAAGCATAATTTCGGATGAAGTACCATTTATATGACTAGTACGACCATAGAATTATTTTTATTTATAAAACCATTAATTCGACTTTAATTTATTCCTTCCGCTCCATACAAAAACAATCTATAAAAAAAAACTCATAAAAAATTAAATAATACAACAGTCGGATTAGTGCTTTTTATTAAGTTAACATTTGTATTCTCGAAATAAATCTTGTAGAATATTGCACTGGATTAATTATTAGTAAGCATAAGGCTCGCCTCCAGTCAAATTTAATCTTATGAAAAGTTGGATAACACTTTCTTAGAGCTAGCTATATGTATCACGAATTGTTGTGTCATAGTACTGTCTTAGTACCTCAAAGAGTTGACGTATCCTTGTGTCTCAGTACCTTGCATATTTAATCTCAGGATATCATCGCACCACAACACCTAGCAACTTGTATAAGTAGGTGCAACTGGAAGACTTAACTCAACCATTGAGAGCTTCTCACATTAACTAAAGATGCATTATTCCTCACTCAATTTCCTCCTCCTCTTATTCATTCAAGCCTTCTTGGCAAATTGTTGTATTGAGCATGAGAGAGATGCACTTCTTGAATTCAAAGCTGGTGTCAATGATACGAAAAGTCGTTTGGCTTCATGGAGTGGCGAACAATGCTGCAACTGGGCAGAGATCCGCTGCAACAATCAAACAGGTCATGTTGTCAAACTAAACCTTCGAAATACCAACCCTTATAATCTGGACAATATCAATGAAGATAATTACTATGATTGGATCTACCATAGTTTGGTAGGCAAGATCAGCCCATCTTTAATATTTCTTAGTGATCTGAAATACTTGGATCTCAGCTTTAATAATTTTAATGGGAGTAAATTTCCAGAATTTATCGGCTCATTTAGACACTTAAAGTATCTCAACTTGTCTAATACGGGCTTATCAGGAACGATACCTCCTCAACTTGGGAACCTTTCTAGATTAATGTACTTAGATCTTAGCAATGGCTACCCATTTTCTTTTATGTTGAACACTGATACATGGTGGTTACCTAATCTGAGGAATCTAAAGCATATGGAAATGTCAGGAGTTGATTTTAAAGATTCAAATGATTGGGTCGAAACTTTCAACAAACTATCATCACTTGAAGTGTTAGTTTTGTCTGAAAACAATCTAACCCATATTCCACAATCAATCCCTTTTGTGAACTTCACCTCCCTCACAGAGCTTCATCTTTCTTATCAAAACTTCAATACCACCATACCCAATTGGGTGGGAAATCTAACTTCTCTAAACAAACTTACACTCGATGGTAATTCACTTGTTGGCATGGCACCACCACTACATAGTCTAACAAAGTTAACCGACTTATCTTTACCTGGCAACAATATAGATGGAGATATTAGGGAGTTATTATTGGGCAAGTTGTCAAATTACACATTGGAGAATCTGGAGTATTTAGATCTTTCATTCAATAACTTATCTGGAACTTTGACAGGGTGGATAACGGACATGACAAGTGTAACTCATCTTGCCCTTTCCAATAATAACCTAAGTGGTACAATACCAATTGATATTGGAAATTTAACAAATCTTGTCCATCTTGATCTTAGTGCTAACTCCCTCACAGGACTACTATCAGAAACTCATCTAACTAGTTTGTTAAAACTAAAAGATTTATACCTCGGAGATAACACCATAACTATTTTAGTTGACAATGATTGGACCCCTTCTTTCCAACTGAATAGTATCGATTTAAGTTCATGCATACTAGGGCCAAAATTTCCCTCTTGGCTCCGAAGACAAGTAGAAATTGTGGATCTAATCCTGGCAGACACTGGAATTGATGATAGTATACCAGATTGGTTCTGGAGTTTATCTTCACATAGGAGACTTGATTTGTCAACAAACTTACTTAGAGGGAAGTTACCAGCCAGCTTGATACACATGACCAAACTCATGTATATGGATTTGAGTAATAATCGGCTTGAGGGAAAAATACCATTTCTTCCCACAAGTTTGAAGTTCCTATTTCTTTCCAATAACTCCTTGTCGGGACAACTACGTAAAAACTGCAAGTCACCATATAAGAATAAACCAATCGTCTCGAACAATAACACTGTTGAAATTGTAGAGTTGTTTCCTTGCGGATTACCTAATTTGCATTATCTTGATCTCTCAAGTAATAGTTTATCAGGGCATCTTCCTCCTTGCTGGTCTAACATAAGTGACGCAGTAAATCTTGCAAATAATAGGCTCTCTGGAGTTGTGCCTAGCTCTTTGAGTTGTTCAGTTTCACTAGCAGAGGTTCATGTTACAAACAACAGTTTAACTGGAGAGTTTCCATTTGATTTGCAATTTTGCAGTGGATTACAACTGCTTGATCTTGGAGAAAATAATTTTCACGGGATAATACCTGATTGGGTAGGAGAAAGCTTTCAGCAGTTGCAAATTCTAAGGTTGCAGTCCAATTTATTTTCTGGTAATATCCCATCCAAATTGACACAACTTAATAATCTACGATTCTTAGATCTTTCCAATAACTACCTTACTGGCCCACTGCCAAGAGGTTTGGATAATTTTACTTCCATGAGTCAATTGTTCTCGTTGGCAAATTATTATTATTATTATGGGAGTGTAAACGCAATTACCAAAGGGTTGATCCTTGAGTATGATTCTCGAGACCTTCAATTTTGGAAGAGTATGGATTTGTCAAACAATAATCTAACCGGTGAAATACCTCAGGCGATAGTTGTTCTTGCTGGTTTATTTAATCTAAACTTGTCCCACAATCACTTAATAGGAAACATTCCGCTTGAAATCGGAAATATGACCTCTCTAGAGTCACTCGACTTTCACAAGAATAACCTATCAGGGACTATACCACAAAGCATATCCACTTTATACTCTTTGGAAGTGCTCAATTTTTCTTACAATAATCTATCTGGGAGCATTCCAAATGGGTATCAGTTGCGGACGCTTAATGACCCATCAATCTACGGTGGCAATCCATACCTGTGTGGACCCCCACTAGAGACGAGTTGTGCTAGTGGTGTGAGACTTCCTCAGAGTAATGGTAACAACGATTCCAATTCAACAATAACCGATGATAGGGACAAGTGGTTGTATTTGTTCATCGAGTTTGGGTTTGTGGCTGGATTTCTAGTGGTGTTTTTCATCCTACTATTCAAAGTAAAGTGGAGGTATACTTATTTCCAAATGGTCGATAGTGTGCTTGAGAAGGTATATAATTATGGTTGTTATAATATGAAGACAAAATAAATTGGATCGTAGCCCATTTTGGTTGTTTGTGGCGGAATTCATCTCCAAACCGCCGATGTACTCTTCAATTGATTAAAAGTTAAACCGTGAGTTGAAGGGTCTCATCTCTGAAGCTGCTCTCTTCTATGTTAAAAAAGAAGGCTCCTCTTCAAGTTCTTTTCTAGGATTTTTTTCTCTTGTTTAATTCACCCAAATACACTTGATAATATCGTAGATTAGTGTTTGAAATTGGCTTGATAATTCACCCAAATACACTTGATAAAAGAGTATAAGAGAGAGTGTTATTGGCTTGATAATCTCCTTATATTGTAAAACTCCTTGTTATAGTGATTTTGTACCGTGCTCCCGTGGTTTTCTCCCGAAAGGGTTTCCACGTAAAATTTTGTGTCTCTCTTTTATTTTATGAGCTTGATTGTTTGTTGTTGTTCGCTTCTTGTGTGCCTTTTTATATTTCTCTATTTGGTCGGGTATTGGTGTATGCTCGTAAGGTGTTCGACGAAATTACTCATTGAATGTTTCTGTGGCTGTTCCCAACAATTAGTATCAAAGCACGTTGGGCTTTGGCATAGGAGTGATTGAAGTTTGAGTGTGTTTAAATTTGAGCTTGTATCGTGATCATACATATGTGGTGTAGAATGGAGAAGATGGAATTTGAGAAATTAAATGATAGCAATTGGACTATTTGAACAATATTGATGGAGGACTACTCGATGGTGAAAGAGCTAGATTTAAAATTGATTTGTTGGAATGCACAACCCATGCACATGAAGGATCATGAATGAGTATTGCTTGATCGAAAATATTTGGCAGCTATAATACAGTGTATTGCTAAAATTGAGAGGATGAATGCACATAATTTCCAATTGTCCTGCATTTATTATTTCCAGCGCATCTTAGGTATAGTCAATAATACATCAATTTTGTATATTATCCGGATAACAAATAATAAATATTCATGTTAGTAATTAAAGCATTAAAAATCGTATTAATCAATAGAAATTCCAGTCAGGCTTCTCAACATATAATATGGTAATAATGACAAGAGGTTCTTAATAAAATATATCTAGAATCTATGTATGAGATTAAATTCAATATATCTATATATTTTTCCAAGACCCATTAAATGAGCCTGAAGTTTAAATTTGATAAAATATGCTCTAGTTCTATATTTTATTATCTATTTCTCAATAAAATATATATTACGCATATATGCATACTGTAAATTGTGTTCTTTTATCATCAATATAATATTTTTTTAGTACGTAATTTAACAATTGAAATATGAGTGAGCTATGTACCATGCATAGCACGGATTGGTTCGTACTATAGATTAATATATTTGTTTTTAAAATCTAAATAGTTGATCTGAACTGTTCAACATAATTTCTATATAAAAATATACTTTGGATTAAATTTACAATTTTTTTACAACATTTTTAGGTAGGTAGAAAATCACTTGATCTAAAAATAGTAAAATAATTCTAAAAAATGTAAAATTTAGTGAAAGTACATTTTACATTGAGAGATCATGTTGAATGGTTGAGATTGACTATTGAACATTACAAAAGAAGATATTAATCTATAGTATGAACTAATCCGTGCTATGCATAGTAACGTAGACTCATTCGTTGAAATATTGTTGAAATTTCGGAAATCTGATCTTTGCCAATTATCCAATACCCTCCCAACAAATTATCAAATATTCATTTGAGATGCGATTAGTTTGAAGCTTTTTTTAATGGAGGTAAGATTGGTATTTGGTAATAGGAAAAAGAAGGAAAATCTACACAGTGGCAAGGATGATCTGATCACATAGCCAGTCCACAATGAGATTTTATCTTGTCAAAATGTTGATCGGTCCTATGTTTTAAAATAATATTTCACAAAGAGGGAAACAGTAAACCATGATTAATTAAACAGAGATCTAACTGTAAGTGTAAGTAGCTAAAATACAATTGTAATCACCTTGCATTGCTTACATGAAAGCAGAGAATATATACAATTGTAATCGGTCCTATGTTTTCCAAACAGCGTAATTCCAGTTGGTACACTCAATTCTCTCTGCTTCACAGCTATATTCATCTTTTTCTGAAAAATATAGAAAACAAAAGGGCATTTAATTCAGACGGTGTGGTACTAACACCTAGATGTAGAAAGAGATGGATATTGTTGTGTTACTACCAACAACGGATAGTCAATTCAGATCCCAATTGAATCAGAGCAAGATGTAAAGGTCTAATAGATTGAACTAAGGTGGACAAATAGTAGGCCAGTGTAACCATCGCCCATACAGCTCGCTAGCCTAAAACCAACAATTATCTAAGTGCTCTGCTCCAATGTACACTAGGTGTTCGACGTGATGTCTGAGAGAAGGAGACCCTGATTCACACCAGGCATCCAATTGCGAATGACAATCTGTCAGGATTGGAAGGTGATTTGGGATAGTGGTAGGCTAGTTTGAACCAGTCAAACAGTTAATCTACTCCAATATATTTGACAAGGCCCCTCCAAGCATCTACAGGTATAAATCTTACAATTTATAAAGCAAATTTCTTTCCGATTTAATCAACTTGTTTGTTCGCATAAGAACCGAAACTAAGAGAGGGCCAGCCGATAACTAAGAGGAACCAAAATTGACCAAGAGCCAAGAAGAAAAGCTCAAAACTATGTATCGAATTTTTGAGAATTGGACTTGGGTTAATAGAAAGAATATCACGGGCCATGAAACATTGTACCTCTTAAGAAAAAGTTGAATTGGCCCAACAGGGCCTGTGAGTGGTTCAATTGTCCTAATTTGGAGTTATCAATCATCTAATTTAGCTCTGCCTCTGCACAATTGCCTTCCATCTTACGCCATATTACATTGTAACAGAACTTTTTTAGTCTACTATTTTCCTTTTTAAAGCGTGCTATTGTAGACCATCGCAAATGTATGGCATGGTTTTACATAGTTAGTTCACTGTACTCATGCTATTGTTCCTTTTATATATGCTCAACCGATAATGTATAGAATGGTTTTATATATGCTGTTGTTCCTTTTATATAGCTATGAACTTAATTTCCATCAAAATTAAGTCGATTATATTAAGTGAATAAAAATTGTTAAAAGTTTATATATACACAATATATCTAAATTGTTATTGTTTTAATTTTAGTTAGTACTTTATTGTCCGTCACGATTGTCAATTATGTTTTAGTTGCCAATATAACCTATATACGCCAAAATTTATATTGTTATTTGACCACAAAATTTCCTAAAAAGTGTAAGAGACGTTAGTTTAATTTTTCATGGACAGAAAAGTAGTCTTCAAACGTAGTTTGAACAGTCGGTATAGGAGTATTTGAACAGTCAGTGAAGAGATTTTTTGTACTAGTGTGTTACCGACCCCACCTCGATTTGGATTGAGATTGACGTGAAGGGTGTAATTGATGAGAGTGTAGTCAAGAAGAATGGTAGGTTTGGAGAAGTCAGTTGAGTGGCCTCAGTTATGCCATAGAGATTACTTAAGAGTTTGTGCCCACTGACCATGACTTAATTTATTTTCTTGTATAGTTTTATTTTAATTTCTCCAAAAACTGTGGAGAAAAATTGTTTATGAAACAAGAATCTTGATTTCATGAATAAAAATTGTTTATGCCAATCAACAAGATGTGAACATATGGAAAATAAAACTACCTAGTCCACTTTAATGGTTGTTTTTTTATTTATAGTAAAAGTTTGATATTTGTTTTTGAAAATTATGTCTGAGATGTTGTTCTTTTTATTAGATAATTTTGTATGGATTATATTTGTTACGGAGAATTTTCTATCGAGAATATATGCATGTTTTGCTGATAAACTTCATTAAAACAATAAATTATATATTACAAAAAAGGAAAAAAAGATTAAAGATCACCAACTCAACCGCATAACACTATATGCATCACTACAAATTAAAATAAGAATGAACAACATATATAACATGGTCGACCAACATATCTAATTAGAACTAGTTATTCATTTTGGCTTACTTTTTTTTTTTTTTTTCTTTTTTCTGAGTCTTAATAGACTCATCTGGTACGATATTTTCCTATATTTTTTTTTTTGAGGAAAAATAGAGGTCTAGCCTATATTTGATTGATAATTGCGATTACAATTTTGCTATATAAATCACTTAAATTTGTCTCAATTAAAGCATGTACTAGGAACTATCTAATTTTGTATTTCTTAACGTCCCAAGTGATTAAGGTTAGCTGGTTATTACATGGAAGTTTGCTTTTTGCAAAGGCTGAAGGTGGAAACATAATTGAGGAAATGGCCACTATAGATGTGCCATATCTGTGGAGCTGGTGTGCTGGTGGAAGCAAACCAGGATGACAGTCAACCACCCAGAGATGTCTCACGCGTAAATGTGTTCATCGGTTTGGTTCGGTTAAAACCAAAATAATTTAAATATTATTTGATGATGCATTAAGATTCATTATTATTTTTTTTTATCATTGAAATTCTAAATAATTTGATGTATGATGAAATATATGTGAAATGTTATCATTTTAAATAGACATTATATGTGAACAATATAAATCATGCTTATAATTAATGTTAGATTTCAAATTTAAAAAAGTACTTTTACAGAATGTTATCATCTTTAATAAACGTGACTAGTGAGTGCACCTAATTATATTGTCATCTTTATTGAAATTAACACAAATTTGACGTATTGTCGATCCCAAAATCTGATCAAGCTTATGAATAAATTTTTGAAAAGAAGTGTGAGACATAATTGAGCAAAACTTTTGCAGCTTGAAAATATATATTGTCATAATTGGAAAAAAATTTGTTTTTGTCAATTTATGTACATATATATAATATATGCAGAGATAATTTGTGGTTTTAGAGTTATATATAATGATAGGATTTTGTGTTATTTTCTCCTATCTTGATTGTTCTATAATGTGCTTCAGTTGGGAGGTTTTCTCTAACTTTTTATGCATTTACACATTGTCTATTTAATTTAATTTTTTATTTTTATGGATAAAAAATGCATGTGAGTTCCTAAATTAAAAAAAAGCTGTATCACTACAAGAATATTTAAGATATATACTTTTCCTCATTTTTAATCTCCTCAATTTTGTCTTTTCTGTCTTTACACATTAGTTTATATTATATTCTGATTTTAATCTGGTCATGCCCTCAAATAAAAAAAAATATATATAATTCACTACCTACAAAAGCTATATATATTTGCCGTCTACTCGATAGAAGACTATTGTCCCTATAAAATTAGAAAGACAGATTAATCCTAGAGGTGCCTCAATCCGAAGGGCTGTACAAAAAAACTCGTGGCTCGTGAGCTGCTCGAACTCAGCTCGGAAACAAACTCGGTAACAACTCATTTGTTAAAAACTCGAATTATTGTGGCTCAAATTAAGTAACTCATTCAACTCACGAGTTGAGTTCGAATTGGACTCAGCTCGCTCATTACAACTTCGATTCGGTTGAGTACCTGCGCCTAATGAGAAATACGAATTTGTACTTTTGTATATTTTTTATGTATGTACACAACTATGTTTGTACTTGTGAAATAGTGATTACATGGGCAAACAAAAATGATAACACAAAAGATAGCATCTAACGGTCTTTCAACTCTTAAGTTCCTTAAAATTCAAAGTGCTAGACTTTCAATTCGAGTCAACTCGACTAGCTCGCTATTTTCCTCAATTGAATTCCAGGTACCCTTGACTCAACCTAACTCAGCTCGGACCGACCACACATTAATCAACCTCTTTGGGCCCCTCGTGAAAATGGTATGTGGCGCTCATTCCATATCCAATCTCTTCCACAACGATGTAATCTCGTTTCGTGCCACACACACACACACACATATATATATATATATATATCATCAAACACGACGGCATTGAAAGGAGACAACCAAAGAATTTTCCAAGGAAACCAAACCACATAATTTTTGTAATAAGTAGTAGTTATAATGCTTAATTTTAATGACATAATAATCAAATGTAAAAGGAGATGATCATATAACCATTCGGCAAATTCGCCTAGCTTGTACATGTTTTTCTTTGTTTAATGAAATTTTAGTAGGCACTTTGCCTACTATATATTTCACAAATAAATTTATTACTAATAAAATCATCTCGATCTGTTGGATGAGCCGCTAAATGTCACATATATTTTTGCTAAAAATATACACAAGATTGTATTATTACTTGCCTCATGCATCGATCATGGCGACTAGCTAGTCAAGAGATGATAACCTTAGCATCAAAACCGATTTTTTTTAATAGAAAAATAAATAAAAGAATAGCGAAATAGGAGTAGGTCTCTAGAAAATTTCAAAATATAAGAAGAACGGGATGGTTTATCTTGTCCGCTGGACGGAATAAACCATCCCGTTCAGCTAATTTTGTCACTAATCACACAATTAATCGCCAAAAAAAAAAGGATCCTGGACATGATAGTCCATCCCGTCCAGTACTGTTTATAATTTTTTTTCTTCTTATGTGATGGACGGAATAAACCATCCCATTCTTCCTATATTTCAAAATTTCACCAAATTCTACCCCTATTTCGATATTTTAATTATTTATTTTATATTAATAAAAAATTCGGTCAAATCCCTCCCTAGCATCAAATTTCAATGATTTTTGCCCATTTTTGTTCTCTGAATATGTAGTGATAACTGTGCAAGCAACAGTGTGGCGAACAAGATATACTGCAGTAATGGTGGAAAACCTACAAATGCGTGCGTGTGGCCGCTACATGAGTTTGTGCACCCCGCACCAATGCTGCCTGCGTCTTAATTTGTAGATTTCATGTAGAAGGATATATATAGTTACTTATTTTTATGCTAACAATCAACACAGAATGTCAAACGCTTAGCGCCACATACTCCTGCTCCGAATTGAAGTGAAAATAATTTGTTTATATTTTTGTAGAAATGACACTAAAATTTTTCTATCCTACAAATGACACTAAAATTTTCCAATAGAAAAGCTTTATTTATAGAGGAGAGTTCAAATGCATCCATTTTTTGTGCCTCCATCATGTTTCTATTTTTAAAAACTTCAATAACTCAAAATTTAAAACTTAAAAGTTAAAATAAAACCGTTGGATATGATCTACATCATTTTACATCATTTTATCTATGCACATGTAAAATATTATGACATTTCAACTTTATTTTGGTTGTTATTCAGAGCTTATTAAAATGTACTAATGTGGATAATTTCTAGACGTTGATATTTCAACTTATTGATTCACATAAAAACCAAAACCGAAACGTGATAAATTTTTATGAGCACACAGAGAAAATAACATATATCACATCTAATGGTATTATTTAAATATTTATGATTAAATTTTGAGTTATTAACGTTTTAAAAATGAAGACATGGTGGAGGTACAAAAAATGAAAGCTTTTAAACCCTCCTCTTATTTATACAAGTAAATTTTAATATTTAAACACTTATTTTTCCTACAGGATCTTTTACTAATCAAAGCTTCAAGAACGTGTAGCTTTCATCTGCAATTGTCATTAGTCAAAGTACTGCAGTCAATTCATCACTTCAACAAATTTAATTATGCGGTTGTCGGACAATCAAGAGGAGGTTTCACTGTGGAAAATTCAGCAATTGAAGTCTATTTTGATTCATTAATAATGTAGAAGAAATACCAACCCTTATAATCTGTAGAAGATATTTGATAACAGTTTGTTCGTAATTTTGTATGTATTACGCGGGATTCATTAAATTGCCGTGAAAACACTGCTTTTCTATTTTAATTCATTAATAATGTAAGGCATGACCAACACATCAAAACTATTTGTGCCTGTATATCATGTGAAATAGAAGTATATATAATTTCTGATGAAGTACCATTTATATGACTAGCACCATAGAATTTTATTTATAAAAACATTCGACTTTAATTTATTCCTTCCGCTCCATACAGAAACAATCTATAAAAAAAACTCATCAAAGATTAAATAATATAACAGTCGGATTAGTGCTTTTTATTAAATTAAAAAAACAATCTTGTAAAAAGTTGGATGCCTACAAGATTTAACAAAAATATACGTGTGTTAACACTTTCTTAGAGCTATATGTATAACGAATTGTTGTGTCTTAGTACAGTCTTATTTCCAACAGAAACGACACCCTTTCGGGATATTTTTTATTTTTATTTTCGATTAATAAAAAAATCGGCACTTTGTCTGCTATTTCACAAATAAATTTATTACTAATAAAATCATCTCGATCTGTTGGATGAGCCAAATGTCACATATATTTTTGCTAAAAATATACACAAGATTGTATTATTACTTGCCTCATGCATAGAGTTAAATCTTATCGAAATTAAATGTCTGGATCGATCATTGATTATGGCGACTAGCTAGTCAAGAGATGATAGCTTTAATTAGCATCAAAACCCATTTTTTATTAATAGAAAAATAAATAAAAAATATCAAAATAGAAGTAGATTCTAGAAAATTTTGAAATATTAGAAGAACGGGTGGTTTATTCCGTCCGAACATCCTGTCTAGCTAATTTCGTCACTAATCACGCAAAATCTCTTAAATTTTTTTTTCTAGACAGGATAGTCCATTCCGTCCAGTATTGTTCATAATTTTTTTTTCTTCTTCTTTCGTAGTTCTTCTAACCCCTCCCCCCCCCCCCCCAAAAAAAAAAATGAACAGTACTAGACGGGATGTATTATCACGTCCAAGATTTTTTTTTAATTAGCGAGTTTGCGTGGTTAGAGACACAATTAGCTGGACGTGATGGATGGGATAAACCATCCAGTTCTTCCTATATTTCGAAATTCCACCAAATCCTACCCTATTTCTATATTTTATTTATTTATTTTCTATTAATAAAAAAATTCGGTCAAATCCCTGCCTAGCATCAAATTTCAATGATTTTCATTTTTGTTCTCTGAATATGTAGTGATAACTGTGCAAGCAACAGTGTGGCGAACCAGATATACTTTTTTTGATATAATATAATGAAGTAATAGTTGAAAACCTACAAATGCGTGCGTGTGGCTGCGAGTCACAACGTTCCATGCGTGTGCGATCTTAATGGGTATAGTTACTTATTGTTATGCTAACAACAAAGAATGTCAAATACTTAGCGGCACATACTCCTGCTCCGAATTGAAGCAATAATAATGTGTTTATATTTTTGTAGAAATGACACTAAAAGTTTCCAGTAGAAAAGCTTTATTTATTTATATAAGTAAATTTTGATATTTAAACACTTATTTTTCCTACAGGATCTTTTACTAATCAAAGCTTCAAGAAACGTGTAGCTTTCATCTGCAATTAATTGTCATTAATCAAAGTACTACAGTCCATTCATCACTTGAACAAATTTATGCGGTTGTCGGACAATCAAGAGGAGGTTTCACTATGGAAAATTCAGCAATTGAAGTAAGAATGATAAATACTTTTCTATTTTGATTCATTAATAATGTAAGGCATGATCAACACATCAAAAGTATATCATTTGAAATAAAAGCATAATTTCTGATGAAATACCATTTATATGACTAGTATCATAGAATTAATTTTATATAAAAGCATTCGACTTTAATTTATTCCTTCCGCTCCATACAAAAACAATCTGTAAAAAAAAACTCATCAAAGATTAAATAATACAACAGTCGGATTAGTGCTTTTTATTAAGTTAACATTTGTATTCTCGAAATAAATCTTGTAGAACATTGCACTGGATTAATTATTAGTAAGCATAAGGCTCGCCTCCAGTCAAATTTAATCTTATAAAAAGTTGGATAACACTTTCTTAGAGCTATATGTATCACGAATTGTTGTGTCATAGTACTGTCTTAGTACCTCAAAGAGTTGACGTATCCTTGTGTCTCAGTACCTTGCATATTTAATCTCAGGATATCATCGCACCAACAACACCTAGCTACTTGTATAAGTAGGTGCAACTGGAAGACTTAACTCAACCATTGAGAGCTTCTCACATTAACTAAAGATGCACTATTCCTCACTCAATTTCCTCCTCCTCTTATTCATTCAAGCCTTCTTGGCAAATTGTTGTATTGAGCATGAGAGAGATGCACTTCTTGAATTCAAAGCTGGTGTCAATGATACGAAAAGTCTTTTGGCTTCATGGAGTGGCGAACAATGCTGCAACTGGGCAGGGATCCGTTGCCACAATCAAACAGGTCATGTTGTCAAACTAAACCTTCGAAGTACCAACCCTTATAATCTGGAAAATATCTTGAGAGATAATTACTATGATTGGATCTACCATAGTTTGGTAGGCAAGATCAGCCCATCTTTGATATTTCTTAGTGATCTAAAATACTTGGATCTCAGCTTTAATAATTTTAATGGGAGTAAATTTCCAGAATTTATCGGCTCATTTAGAAACTTAAAGTATCTCAACTTGTCTTATACGGGCTTATCAGGAACGATACCTCCTCAACTTGGGAACCTTTCTAGATTAATGTACTTTGATGTTAGCAATGACTACCCATTTTCTAGTTTTATGTTGAAGACCGATACATGGTGGTTACCTAATCTGAGGTATCTAAAGCATATGGAAATGTCAGGAGTTGATTTTAAAGATTCAAATGATTGGGTCGAAACTTTGAACAAACTATCATCACTTGAAGTGTTAGTTTTGTCTGAAAACAATCTAACCCATATTCCACATTCAATCCCTTTTGTGAACTTCACCTCCCTCACAGAGCTTCATCTTTCTCATCAAAATTCAATACCACTATACCCAATTGGGTGGGAAATCTAACTTCTCTAAACAAACTTACACTCCATGGTAATTCACTTGTTGGCATGGCACCACCACTACATAGTCTAACAAAATTAACCGACTTATCTTTACGTCACAACAATATAGATGGAGATATTAGGGAGTTATTATTGGGGAAGTTGTCAAAGTACACATTGGGGAATCTGGAGTATTTAGATCTTTCATCAACTAACTTATCTGGAACTTTGACAGGGTGGATAACGGACATGACAAGTGTAACTCATCTTGACCTTTACAATAATAACCTAAGTGGTACAATACCAATTGATATTGGAAACTTAACAAATCTTGTCTATCTTGATCTTGGTTCTAACTCCCTCACAGGACTACTATCAGAAACTCATCTAACTAGTTTGTTAAAACTAAAAGATTTACACCTCGCAGATAACAACATAACTATTTTAGTTGATAGTGATTGGACCCCTTCTTTCCAGCTGAATAGTATCTGGTTGAGTTCATGCAAACTAGGGCCAAAATTTCCCTCTTGGCTCCGAAGACAAGTAGAAATTAAGAATCTAGACCTGACAGACACTGGAATTGATGATAGTATACCTGATTGGTTCTGGAGTTTATCTTCACTTGGCAGCCTTTTTTTGTCAGAGAACTTACTTAGAGGGAACTTACCAGCCAGCTTGGTACACATGACCAAACTCATGTATCTGGATTTGAGTAATAATCGGCTTGAGGGAAAAATACCATTTCTTCCTACAAGTTTGAAGGCACTATATCTTCCCAATAACTCCTTGTCGGGACAACTGCGTAAAAATCGTAAGTCACCATATAAGAATAAACCGATCGTCTCGAACAATAACACTGTTGAAATTGTAGAGTTGTTTCCTTGCGAATTAACTAGGTTGTATTATCTTGATCTCTCGAGTAATAGTTTATCAGGGCATCTTCCTCCTTGCTGGTCTAACATAAGTTTCCAAGTAAATCTTGCAAATAATAGGTTCTCTGGAGTTGTGCCCAGCTCTTTGAGTTGTTCAGTCACACTAACTGCACTTCAGCTTGCAAACAACAGTTTAACCGGAGACTTTCCATTTGATTTGCAATTTTGCAGTGGATTACAATTGCTTGATCTTGGAGAAAATAATTTTCACGGGATAATACCAGATTGGGTAGGAGAAAGCTTTCAGCAGTTGCAAATTCTAAGGTTGCAGTCCAATTTTTTTTCTGGTAATATCCCATCCAAATTGACACAACTCAATAATCTACGATTCTTAGATCTTTCCAATAACTACCTTACTGGCCCACTACCAAGAGGTTTGGATAATTTTACTTCCATGAGTGAATTGTTCTCGTTGGAAAATTATGATTATGATGCGAGTGTAAATGCAATTACCAAAGGGTTGATCCTTGAGTATGATTCTCAAGAGCTTCAATTTTGGAAGAGTATGGATTTGTCAAACAATAATCTAACCGGTGAAATACCTCAGGAGATAGTTGTTCTTAATGGTTTATTGAATCTAAACTTGTCCCACAATCATTTAATAGGAAACATTCCGCTTGAAATCGGAAATATGTCATCTCTAGAGTCACTCGACTTTCACAAGAACAACATATCAGGGACTATACCACAAAGCCTATCCACTTTATACTCTTTGGAAGTGCTCAATTTTTCTTACAATAATCTATCTGGGAGCATTCCAAATGGGCATCAGTTGCAGACACTTAATGACCCATCAATCTACGGTGGCAATCCATACCTGTGTGGACCCCCACTAGAGATGAGTTGTGCTAGCGGTGTGAGACTTCCTCAGAGTAATGGTAACAACGATTACAATTCAACAATAACTGATGATAGGGACATGTGGTTGTATTTGTTGATCGAGTTTGGGTTTGTGGCAGGATTTCTAGTGGTGTTTTTCATCCTACTATTCAAACTAAAGTGGAGGTATGCTTATTTCCAAATGGTCGATAGTGTGCTTGAGAGGGTATATGTTATGGGTGTTATAATATGGAAGACTAAAGAAATTGGGTCGTAGCCCATTTTGGTTGTTTGTGGCGGAATTCATCTCCAAACCGCCACTGTACTCTTCAACTGATTAAAAGTCAAACCGTGAGTTGAAGAGTCTCATCTCTGAAGCTGCTCTGTTCTCTGTTAAAAAAGAAGGCTCCTCTTCAAGTTCTTTTCTAGAATTTTTTTCTCTTGTTTAATTCACCCAAATAAACTTGATAATCTTTTAAATTAGTGTATGAAATTGTGAGAGGGTGAGAGAGAGTGTTATTGGCTTGATAATCTCCTTATATTGTAAAACTCTTTGTTATAGTGATTTTGTGCCGTGCTCCCGTGGTTTTTTCCCGAAAGGGTTTCCACGTAAAATTTTGTCTTTTTTTTTGTATTTTAAGTGCTTGATTGTTTGTTGTTGTTGGTTTCTTGTGTGCCTTTCATATTTCTCCATTTGGTCGGGTATTGGTATATGCTTGCAGGGTGTTCGACGAAATTACTCATTGAACACTTATGCGACCGTCTCCAACAATTGGTATCAGAGCACGTTATGCGTTGGCATAGGAGTGATTGATGCTTGAGTGTGTTTAAATTTGAACATGTATTCGTGATCATACATATGTGGTGTAGAATGGAGGACTATGAAATTTGAGAAGTTGAATGATAGCAATTATACTATTTGGAAAATATTTATAGATGACTACTTGGTGGTGAGGGAGCTAGATTTATAATTGATTGGTTGGAGTGTGCAACCCATGCACATAGAGAATTATGAATGAGAGTTGCTTGATGGAAAATGTTTAACGGCTATAATACAGTGTATTGCTAAAATTGAGAGGGTGAATGCACATATTTTCCAATTGTCCTGCATTTATTATTTCTAGCGCATCTTAGGTATCTTCAATAATACATAAATTTTGTATAGAATCCGGAGAACAAATAGTAAATATTCATCTTAGTAATTAAAGCATTAAACAATCAGGCTTCTCAACATATAATATGGTAATAATACTTGACAAGTGGTCCTTGATAAAATATATCTAGATTCTTCGTATGAGATTAAATTCGATCTATGCATTTATATTTTTTTTTCAAGACCCATTAAATCAACCGGAAGTTTAAATTTGATAAAATATGCTCTAGTTCTATATTTTATTATTTATTTCTCAATAAAATATATTACGCATACATGCATACTTTAAATTGTGTTATTTTATCATCAGTATAATATTTTTTTAATACGTAATTTAAAATCGAATCGATCAGGCTTAGTATTTTATTTTTGTATGCTTGAATTGCTTAACATTAGGGAATTATATGAGTGAAACTTTTTAAATTAATTTTTTATATTTTTATAAAAAAAAAAATTGTTGCTAGAAATATGAGTTTGCAATCTAATTCAGCCCATTTCAACTGTAACATCCGTTTCAGATTTCGAGATTCTCACTTCACGAACATCATGTTGATCCTGATTTTGATTATGAGGTTCAGAATCATGATATTTACTGCACAAGAGAAATGTAACTAGAAGCACTAATTTTGTTATGGCTTTTATAGTTGCTTGCCTTTTTTAAAGGATAAACGATGGACTTATTATTAATGGTTAATACTTAATACTTATTAGTTATACAACAAAAAAATACAAATCGTTCTCCTCTAGTCCTCTTTTCATTGTATAAATTCAAAAGAATTTAAAAGTCCATTTTTTTTTGACAAATATCTCCTTCTGAAATTTATATTAATATCCTCAATTAAAATTACACAAATGCCCTCATTTTTATATTTTTTAAAATACCCCAACCGCCAGGATTCCTAACGGTTCACTTCCTAGAGGACCGCCAAGATTAAAATTGAGGAGTAATTGAGGAATAAATTTGTTCATCAATTAATTATTTAATAATTAATATCAACCTCACAATATAAAATCCTAACTAAATGACAAAACAAAACATGAACACTGTATTAGTTCTATTGAAAAAATGAGGAGCATCATTCCTTCGGACGGGTGTATATGAATGCTTCAACAATTGTACAAGATTTTACTGTATGATTCGTGTGTGATAAAAGAAATACAATTTTTTTCACGTCATCGATTCGTGCATTTCTGTTACAATACTCTTTATCTATTTTTTCTAAGTCATTTCTCTCATTTCTAAAGCACATGTGGATGTACATGTATTTCTCTGAGACATAGCTCCTAAACAGGCGAGGCTAGGGCTAGGGATAAGGCAAGAGAGATGATACATTCACCGAGAAGGCGATCTCTGATGAAGAAACTTCAAACGGACGTATCTCGGGGCTCGAGTGTTCGATTTCAGCGTATGACTACTTTTCGGAAAGCTTGCGAGGAGAAGATATTGATTTTGAACCATAGCGTTAAGTGTGATAAAGGCAAAGTCACAATTGCAAAAACAAAGAGAAGAGCGTTAAAACTTGAGCTGAAGTTTCTGATTAATTCTTTCTAATTTTTGATTTTGTACTCCTTACGAAGTTATCAATTTTGTACTCCTTTATAAATTCTGAGATCTAGGGTTTTTTTTGTTGTATTTTCATTTTTTTTTAGTTAGAATGTTATTCATGTAACTAAATAATATGTTTTATTTTTTTCCTAGACATTTCTCATGTAAATGTATGAAGTCTTAGATTTAGAGTTTTTTTGTTATATTTTCATTTTTTTTTAGTTCAATGTTATTCATGTAAATGTTTTCATTTTGAATTTAGTTTAGCGCTTTTGATATTCAGATCTAGAATATGCTATACAAAAAAAAATACAATCGTTGAGATTTAGTTTATTGTTTTATCAAAAATTAGTTTAGTGTTTTCATTTGGTACTCATTATGCCATGCTACACCTTCTGATAGGATAGGTCACCTCCAAATATGTCGAGAGAGCTACCGACTGTTACATCAACTCGACCCCTACCAGCTGTTTTTATTCTCTCAAGGTCTTCCATTTTTGATACACCTCCAGCATAAGTTACCGGAATCTACAAAACCAGTTACAAAATTAGGTATTTGCAAACAATATGCAACATTTATCATTATGAAATATTTTGAAAATATTCATTTGATTCGATACGAAAAAGGAAGTTAATTTTAGTTGATTTGGCCAACTGAGCATTGATTTCAACAGTGCTAACTGCTAAGTTATTTACAGAAAAAAAAAAACTGCAAAAAGGTGCTTACAAATATGACTAATGCTTGGTGTTATTTGTAAATGCAGTAGAGCATAACATGTATCATGCCAAAGAAACCAAATATCATATTGGTTCTCCTCAAAAAAATAAAAATAATAATAAATAACAAACTATTGGTCTTCTAAGAAAGTCTATTTCAACCAGAAAACCAACAATTTTCTTCTCAACTTTAAATAAGAAAACGAGAAAAGTCATCAAGGATTCAAAATATTTGAAAAGAGGTGTGTTACATACTGGAGAAAGAGATCCAAGCAGAGTGACGAGCTCCTCATCTATACCTAATCTGTCATGTTATAAGAAAGTCAACATGAATGAAAATCAACAAAGTAGAAAGCATACCTTCTATAACATTAATTATACAGTTATATCCAATATATGACCAACTAAGTTGGGTGCCAGAATGAACTACCAGTTTTATTGCCTTTGAACTGCTCAACTAAAATTTAATCCAATGAAATCTTAATTAAACAGTAATCAAAAAAGGAAAAATCATATATGACATGGTGAGAAAGCTTCACCTTTTCCCCTCTACATCAACTCCATGCACCAAAAACTCATCAGCATATGAAGCCAAAAATTCCAAACTTTGAGCATCTAGAAATACATCACTAAACTTTTGCCATCTGTCTGTCACAATGGCATATTTTCCATTCTGCATTACAAAAAATATATCAAAATTGGACATTGGAAAAACCAAAATTAGCCTCAATCAAATCCAACTTAAAAAAACCAATCCTCAATCAAACACAAGTTATACAATTAAGCCCCAATTAAACTCAAATTTGTATCAACAACTGCTGGGCTATGCAATTTTGCCTCCATTAAGCCTCATGTAAACCAACTGGCAGATACTTTCTTCAAAACTAGATGCAATTATTTGCTTCCCTATCAAACTGACAGTACCTATCATAAGCTCACTGCTTGCTCAAACTTAAAAATAAAAAATACAAAAAATAACTTGATTAAATATGCCCCAGTTTAGTCCAGAAAAAAACTAGATATAAACTGATTTTGCTTCAATCAACTGTGCATTCAATGAAGCCTTGATTTAACCAAAAACTTGATGTACCTTTTTTCGACAACTAAGATCTAAAACAAGTCTTTTCCTCCCTATCAAATCAACAAGGCCTTGGAGCCGCTCCATGTTCATCTTTCCATCACTGAAGACGTACTAAAAAGGGTAAAAAATGGATAAAATTCCAAATCATTAAAGCTAATAAAAATGAGATGCTACATCATAAAAATAATCTAACATAAGAAGATAATATTACTCAAGGACCAAAATGAATTTGTGTTTACTACATAGTTTGATATCTTGCATTTTCTTAATTACAAATCAATGAATGTCATTTATCGTGTCCTTGACCAAAACTTAGTGTATAAGCCTTCAGAAGTAGTAAATTTTAATACAAAGTAAAATGAACACATTAAATTTTACAAAACCCAAACTCAACCATAGAAACCCAATAAACACAACCAATGGCACCTTAGAGATACATCACAAACATAAAGATGATAATTGAAGGAACACTGAGTCTTTTCAATTAATTTTGCAAATAATAACGAAAAACTTATCATATATTTAAATAACACCTGAGGGGTGGGAGGGAGAAAGGGAAAAACATACTGAGGTAACAATAACATGAGATGCACCTTCATCAAGGTATTTCATGGCATTCTCCAAGTTTATCCCACCTCCAACATGCAAACCACCTAATCACAAAAATATACAGCTGTCATTCCTTTCCAAACTTCAAATACTGGCAACAAACTAGAACTGCATAAGAAGTACAATATTAAATCAGATAAGCTTATTCACCCGTAATTAGGGGTGTTCATTGGGTCCCTTTTTTTTTTGTTTTCAACCGAACCGGTTTTTTTGTTTGGTTTTTTAGTTTAAATACATTGGTTTAGTTGAATTTTTGAAATGCTTCGGATTTTATGTTTGGTTCGGTTTAGATTTTTCAAAACCGAAAAGATCGAACTGACCAAACTCTATATGGTTCAAATCCATGTTTTAGTGTGATCGATGGTTTCCTAACTTTTTTGGATTTAAAATGAAGAAACTTTTTGGTTTGGATATTTTAGAACATCTAGATATTTTGTCTGGAATTGAACAATGTGTGTAATGTCAACATCTGATATAGATAATCCATATTTATTTCTATGATTATTAAATGTAATTTTGTATGTATTGAGTTTTGACCATTTAAAATTTAATCTCTCTTACTTCGGTTCAACCAAACAAACCAACATTTACTTTGGTTATTTTGGTTTGGTTGGTTTGATTATATTTCTAAAACCGAATAGAACTATGGTTTGACTATTCTAAATCAGTTTTAATCGAACCGACCCAATGAACACCCCTACCCGTAATTGAAATATTCATGACCCTCTCACCATCTACCAATAAAGTAAGAAAGGTAGAAGAATACCAATGTAATTTCTAACCAGGATAAGCATGTAATGCCTCTGTAGCTGCCACCTGGCTCAAGGGATCAGCACCAAGCATTATGACATGGCCACCAGTGAGACTGTCTCTTTTGTACATATTTGCATGGTAGGCAGCTGACTTGTCAGATTCAAAGTTAGTCACAAGAGAGGAGTTCCCATTTTCTGATGAATCTCTTAGAGTTGACCCCACAATTTGTTTCACTTTTCCCTAAGAGAAAATAATAAAGTTCAATTGAGGGTTTGGTCAGAAATTAAATTTATTGAGGGTTATATCACAAAACGGCAAAATATCATTCAAGTACAATACTGGTCGGGTCAAGTAACCTCACATGGAGTGTTTCAAGTACTTGGAAAAAGATACAGTATACCAATAATAAAACAAGAAAAAGTAAAAAAACACAAAAGAGCAAACAGAAAGATTGCTTTAAACCAAAATAGTACATATACATGAACATATACATGAAAAATACATGTCTGTACCTATTAGAGGTACAGAAAGAGTGAGGCTACATACTATGCATGGCGCACTTTGGTCCGTACTATGGATCCATATCTTCATTTCAATGTCTAAATAGTCGATCCGAACCGTCCATCATGATCTCCATATGAAAATCTACTTCGAGGCCAAATTTTACATTTTTTTTAATTTGTTTACTGTTCTTTTGGATAGGTAGAAAATCACTAATTTTGAATGGTCTAGAATCTTTAGATCAAGTAATATTGTACCTCTTAAAAAATAGTAAAAAATTCTAAAAAAATGTAAAATTTGACATCCAAGCATATTTTCATATGAAGATCATGTTGAGTGGAACAAATGGACTGTTTGGATTTTCAAAATGGAAATATGCATCCATAGTACGAACCAAAATGCACTATGCAGAGTACCATAGCCTCACTCAGTACAGAAACTTCAAAAGATATTCGATTACAGTACAAAATCACCTTGTGTATATCAATGCAAGGTCGAAAGCGTGTTGCGTATTGAACAGCATGTCGAGCTCCTAAAGAAGTTAAAAGAAAAAGGTAAAGTTTCAAGCTTTGGAGGGTATATCTAGAAAAAAAACAAAAGGATAGAAGAGAACTACTGATAGATAGAGGAAGAGAAGTGCATTACTAGAAGGGGTGCACCTTGTAGGAGGTACAGAAGATGGTATCTTCTTCCGATTGTAGATATAATTCAATTGACTGGTACCAATCAATTTACCATAAATCAAACTTTTCATCTTCACTTGATTGCATCAGTTCATGATAATTCTATTCATGCAATTAAACACTAGTTAGTATAAATTAAGAATGGAACTCTAAATTAGAAGGAATACAATTACAGAGGTGTTAAATTCAAGGACTTTTCTTAAACAAGCAGGAAACGGTATAAACAAAAATATGAATTCCAATACCGGATTTCATCATATTCTCAGCAGGACTATCTCTACTAGTCTATTAGGTCCGAACTCAAAAGAAAGTTGGCCTTATTACCTTGAGGCGAGGCGGGGCAACTGAGGCAAGAGACGCGACTGAGGAGATACCGCGCGACGGAGGAGAGGCGGCGCCGGCGAGAGAGAGAGAGAGTGGGACTGAGAGTGGTAGCCAATAGAGGGGAAAGATGCAAAGGCGGGGTGAGTTTGGGCCGAAATTTGGGCCCTTTTGGGTCCTGTTCGGATCCCAACTCGTCCAACATTCGTCCAACATTAATAAATTCAACAAGGTTATCCTCTGAATGTATTTGGAATATTGTCTTTGTTTCTATTTTTATTTTTATTTTTCTTAATTGGTTGCTATTTATTGGGTATGTAAGGGGGACATATTCGCCAGTTTAAATACTACCTATGTAGTACTACCTGGTTTTAATTTCCTCAGTTGCAGCAAATACTAAATTAGGCCCAACAAGGCTCATAATTCTCAATTCCGAATTGATCCGTGGAGATCCTTATTTAAGCCCCGATGACACTCAAATGGAGACCTCCATTAATTCATCCACTGGACACAAGATTGTAGAAGAAAATGCTTCTCTCTAACAAACTTGTAATGCTTCTCTCTAAATATTTTTCTTTTTACTCCAGTGTAACAGTATGCGCTCGTCAGACGGACAAAGAACCATTAAGTGATTAATCGGTATGGGCCGATTAATCACTTAAAGTGTCTTGCTGAAAGGCATTCCGACTAAAGTATATATTATTATTATTCAAACCACATCAGTTTGTCAAATTATATATTATTATTATAAAGTCCCCATTTTTTAGTACGATTAATGAACAAGGCTGGGATATGCTGACAGGTTTTTCTCTATTTTCAACCCACACATATAATTTTGAAGAGAACGGAGTAGGTCCGATAGGCATCAGACTTACTTTTGGGTCCAATAAGCTTCAACACCGTCCGATTCACATTAAGGTCTGTGCACATGAAAATTAAAGCAAACACGCATGGATTTTAAATCGGAGCGCATGCATCTGTGATTGACCCCATCGAACCAAAGTAGGTCCGATGGGCATCGTACCTACTCTGAATTCAATTTCCAATCTAACTCGAAATCTAAATCTGTCAATAAAATGTAATCGGTGTCCAATAAATAGAAAATGAAGAAAATAAACTGAAAGTTATCATTTTCTGAGACTGAGACTGAGACAGAGACTAAACTCCGAAATTAACGAAGGATACATAATGCTGACATTTTTATTAATATTCAAAGTTAATTATAAATTAATAAATATATCCAGAATTTTTGGTTTTTCGAAAAATGTCCAAACCAGCCAGATTCTGGCCGGTTTCCCGAAGCCGGCCAGAATCTGGTCGGTTTCTTCCTTTTTTTTTTTTTTTTTTAAGAGACGCTATGAAGAGCAATATAATGAAATCTAACACTGAAAATTTGAATTTTTTGTTTAAATTATTTGTTATATAACTTCTTTTGATGTATAATTAGCATATTTATACTAAAATACGCTAAATTACTTCAAATTATGTTGAATTACACTATATTATATTAAATTACGCTAAATTATGTTGAATTACGCTAAAATACAATAAATTACATATGAATATGGATGATATCTTTACTGAGAGACGAAAAACGACGATGAAACTTCAAACGGCCATAAAACGGCGCTCGAGTGTCCGATTTCAGCAAATGATTACTTTTCGGAAAGGTTACGAAAATATGCATGCGTTAGTGCTATGAAGTCGGATTTCAAAATTCAGAATTGCCAAAAAACAAAGGGAAGATCCTCAAAACTTGAGTTTAAGTTTCCGATTAAGATTTTCATTTTTATTATTCAATCTAAGTAGCTCAGTAAATTAGTTATATAATGAACTTGTAGAATACCAATCTAAGTAGCACAAAATCGGCCTAATTTAGCGTAATTTGGTGTAGTTTACCGTAATTTACCGTATTTCATTATAATTAGCGAATTCAACATAATTTAGCGTAATTTAATATAATATAGTGTAATTCAACATAATTTCAAGTAATTTAGCGTATTTTAGTATAAATATGCTAATTATACATCAAAAGAAGTAATCTAACAAATAATAATTAAACAAAAAATTCAGATTTTCAGTGTTAGATTTTATTATCTTGCTCTTCATAGTGTATC
This sequence comes from Carex parvula, assembly GCA_025461045.1. Classification (NCBI taxonomy): domain Eukaryota; kingdom Viridiplantae; phylum Streptophyta; class Magnoliopsida; order Poales; family Cyperaceae; genus Carex; species Carex parvula. Next base: position 109,999 of record JAJGRW010001397.1, on the reverse strand, counting down.
TAAAATAAAAAATAAAAAAAGAAAGAAACCGGCTAGATTGCCGGTTTGGACATTTTTTGAAAAACCAAGAAATTCTGAGTATATTTATTAATTTGTAATTAACTTCGGATATTAATAAAAATATCGGTACATAATGCCTCATTCGCAATTCACAACTGAGTACATATTATTGTTGTATTAGATGACCTCAAGTCAAAAGGTGTAAGAGGAATCAAATGATGGGACCATTGGGACCTCATGTCAAAAGGTGTATTATCATTTATCACTAGCCGATTCGTTTCATCTTGACTTGGGTCATCCATCTAATGACTTGATTGTCAGGTCGGCAATCAACTAACAGGACAAATGTATTTCAATTGTGAATTATATTGTTGAGTCTAGTAAAATGATAAATTTCAGTTTGGTTTCTTCAATTTCTACTCATGTGACACCGATTAATTACTACCTATATATATATGCATTTGGTTCACATATGGGGATTTCCATTTTGATTGGAACTATATGTGGTCATCAAATCTAACAAAAGATGAACAAGTTGTATATTTGTTGTTAATGTGATATAGCTAGGGGTGCAAGTGAATCGGACGTCCGGATTCAGATCTGTATTCTAAATTTTGTGAATTAGGATATTCAAATACGGATAATTTAAGATAATTTAAGGATATGGATGCAGATACAAATATAAGTTATATAGATATGGATGAGGATACGGTTTCAATTTCAAAAGCGGATATGGATAATTATCTGTATACGTAATTTTTCAGATTTTGAAATTATCTGTATCCGTAATTTTTCAAATTTCGGATTTGTGAAACCCTCAGTCCGCTACCCGCTACCAATTAGTTTTATTTTATTCCTTTTCTTACCTTCTCTTACCACAGGAGACATTAAATTCCGAAATTTTTATTAATATCATTTCCAAAAAAAACACAAATTTTGTAGAATTTTATATTTACTAGGGCCGCAACGACAAATGGCGGCTCCATTCTTGTAGGCCGTGTCGTTGCTGCTCCTTAAAAACCAAAAATTGCACCGTAATATACTAAGTTTTTTGGGTTTTTGAGGGGCCGCAACGACAAATGACAGCCCTAAAAAATGGAGCTACCATTTGTCGTTGCGGCCCTCATTTATGGAATTTACCAATTGTGATCTTTTGGTTATTTTTTTTTAATGGTATTAATAAAAATTTCGGCATTAAATGCGAACAACGAGCTGTTGTTTCGGTAGCGTGATCCAATGGTGAGATTTAGTCAAAGCACTTTGTACAATGAGCCATATCGACTCAACTTCGATGATTTATCGATTTTTCTTGAAAAAAAATAAATAAGACAAATATACTTCTTTTCACGGAAATCTTGAGAAGCTTCATGAAAACGTCAGCAGAAAATTGAGATTTAGGTTATTTAATTTGCACATAACATGATATTTTTACATATTCTCCTCTAAATCTAGATATTTTTAGATATTATCAGTTTTATTAGATTTAGGGCAGAAAATTGTAATTATATTTATGAATTATTTTTGTTTGAGAAAAATACTTTGTTGAATATAAGTTAATTTTATTACAATATCTGAATTATGTATCTGAATGATATCCGTATTCGTATCCGTTCAATATCCATTTTTTTTTGTATTCATAACCGTTTGATATCCGATCTGTATCTGTATCCGTATCCGTATCCGAAAAATAAAAACAGATACGGATATAATTTTACCACTATCTGATCTGTTTGCAACCCTAGATATAGCAAAAGCTTAATTTGACCGCCCAATAATATGTTAGATAACTAACAATCAATAATAAGAGTAGAACTACGGTGTGACGTGCTCACCAACGGGTTTGGTGAGCACACCTCCAAAAAACGCATTTTTAAAGTTCAAATAGTCGATTCGAACCTTCCAACGTGTTCTTCATATTAATATGTGCTTGGAGACCAAATTTTACATTTTTTGGAAATTTTTTACTATTTTTTTAGAATTTTTGAAAATCAGTGTTTTTTGAATTTTCTTTTTATTTAATGAAAAGCTGATGATTTTCAAAAATTCTAAAAAAATAGTAAAAAATTTCCAAAAAATGTAAAATTTGGTCTCCAAGCACATATTAATATGAAGAACACGTTGGAAGGTTCGAATCGACTATTTGAACTTTGAAAATACGTTTTTTGGAGGTGTGCTCACCAAATCCGTTGGTGAGCACGTCACACCGTAGTTCTACTCCAATAATAATATGTTAGATTAAATTCTCAATTAAGTAATCTAAATAATGGATATAAATGTTTGAGAGTTTTTAGTCTCTTCATATCAAAATAAAGTTATGAAACTCTTAGTGTCATCAAATAGCCTTTTAAATTATTTTGATTTTCCACTATTAATAGCAAACTAAATCAAATCCATTCATTTGGTATTTGATTGACGTATCAGATTAAATATAAACGAGTATAAATACTCTATATCCCTACCCATAATTAGAAGTTACACACAAGTATTTCCATCTCAAAATTTTGTAACATTAAGGCTACGTTTGGATGCACTCTAGAATAGCTAGAATAGCTACTGTTTAGAATAGTAAATAAGAACAGCTACTGTTTAAGAACAGTGCTAACTCGAGCTATTCGGAATAGTGAAAAAGTTGTTTGGATTGCATATTAGGAATAGAGTTTGGAGGGAATGAATAGAATAATAATTTATTTGTTAGATTAAATCTTTTTATTAATACGTAATATAAAAATCTTTTTATCCAATACGTAATATAATATTAATTTAATTATTAAATAAAATATTAGATTAAATATAATATAATTATTAGATTAAATATAATACAATGTAATATTAATTTAAATATTAAATGTAATATAATATTATTTTAAATATTAGATTAGTATTAAATAAAATATTATATTAAATATAATATAATATTATATTAAATATAATACAATATAATATTAATTTAATTATTAAATGTAATATAATATTATTTAAATATTAGATTGGTATTAAATAAAATATTAGAGTAAATATAATATAATATTAGATTAAATAAAATACAATATAATATTAATTTAAATGTTCAATGTAATATAATATTATTTTAAATATTAGATTAGTATTAAATAAAATATTATATTAAATATAATATAATATTAGTTTAAATATAATACAATATAATATTAATTTAATTATTAAATGTAATATAATATTATTTGAAATATTATATTAGATTAAATAAAATATTAGATTAAATATAATATAATATAATATAATATTAATTTAAATGTTAAATGTAATATAATATTATTTTAAATATTAGATTAGTATTAAATAAAATATAATATAGTATTAGTTTAAATATAATACAATGTAATATTAATTTAATTATTAAATGTAATATAATATATTTTAAATATTAGATTAGTATTAAATAAAATATTATCTTATATTATTATATTAAATATAATATAATATTAGTTTAAATATAATACAACATAATATTAATTTAATTATTAATGTAATATAATATTATTTGAAATATTAGATTAGTATTAAATAAAATATTAGATTAAATATAATACAATATAATATTAATTCAAATGTTAAATGTAATATAATATTATTTTAAATATTAGATTAGTATTAAATAAACTACTAGATTAAATATAATATAATATTAGATTAAATGTAGTACAATATAATATTAATTTAAATGTTAAATGTAATATAATATTATTTTAAATATTAGATTAGTATTAAATAAACTATTATATTAAATATAATATAATATTAGATTAAATATAATATAATATTAATTTAAATGTTAAATGTAATATAATATTATTTTAAATGTTAGATTAGTATTAATATTGAAAGCTCCAATCGCTATTCCAACTTTTTGTTAGAATAGCGGAACAAGGCTATTCTTCTTGTTCGGAATAGCAAGTAGTACGTTTGGTTGCTCGAGCTATTCGAATAGCAATGCTATTCTAAGAATAGCACTATTCTTAGTGCATCCAAACATACCCTAAGAGAAAGGGTCAAGGGAGAATAAATTGTTGGAGAGTTGTAAAATGCCATGTTATCCTATCGGATCTGTATCCGAAAATTAGATACAAATATCCGTGCGGATCCGCACGGATATAGTTTTAAATTTCAATTATCCGTATCCGAATAGTAGATATATACTATATAGTTTAATATATATTATAAAAAAAATTATGTGTATATATATACAGATATCCGTATCCGTATCCGATAAATTAAAACAGATACGGATATGATTTTATCACTATTCGATCCATTTGCACCCTACCAAATTTCCTTTTACAAGCCTAATTCCATAATCTATTGTTATACCTATTTGTTACATTTGAGTGAAGTAGAATAAATTAAATTTAGTCATAAATCTGACTAAATAAGTGATTTGCGCATTCTCTATTTCCAAACAATAATACTTACTGTTATTATTATTATTATTATTATTATTTTTACTACACAAATATGTAATTAGTTTCCAATACCTTGATTGATTTATTGCTTGAATGCTTAGGTTATATTATTGCTTGTAAAACTGATGCCCATTCGGTAATTGAATATATATGTGTTATCCCTTGAATGTATTGCTTGTATAACTGAAATGATTAAATAACGTTCAAGCAGTAAATGTTATATATTTTTTTTTTCCAGTTTATTTTAAATATTCTGGAGATGTCCCTTGGACATTTTGATGATAAATTTCATAATATACTTTTTGTTAAAATGTAAACGGGAAAAAAAGTTATTTTATGATAAATTTCATCTATTTCATAAAATTTAAGTAACATTTTATTTTCATACCCAAATTAATTTGAATTTGTTAAGATTTAAATCTGTATCTGAATATAAAAATTAAAGAGGATATCAATATAAGTTTCATCACTATTCAATCCGTTTTCACCCAAAAAAACGCATTAGGGGCCCTTCATTTCCTCTTACACATTTTGACTTGAGGTCCTCTATAACTTCAAAAGTATCAAGAGACAAATTTAAGCAACAAAAACCATAATATTATAAGAGAGAACACAAAAGGAGTTTACAAGAAAGGAGATTACAAACAGAGTTCACAAGAAAGCGTATAATGAAATAGAAAATTAGATAGAACACACACACTACAAGTAATAATCTAACAGTACAGCTCCGTCACAGTACTGATTAACTTAATGATAAATTATGCAAATATTTGTGCAAATTATTCTAATTTCAAGGCTTAGTCGTCGTTCTTAATAACTCAAGTATGAATTTTCCTCATCGATGAGATTTAGGAGGGAACTCGGAATAGCAGGAATGCCAACACTTATGACACCTTCGAGCATCAGTACAACTTTTCCCATTGATGGTCGGCTTGCTTCCGAATCCTGAATACACCAACACGCAACCTTACATACCCGTATCAGCTCAACAACATTCACATTTCCCCCTAGCCTTTCATCTACCAAGCATAGAACCTCACCTTCATTAATTTTAACAGCAGCATAAAGAGGAAAGTACGGGTACATTTTGTTTCTGAATCCTTTTGAATTTCTTTTCCCCGATATCACCTCGAGGAGCAACATTCCAAAACTGTAGACATCTGCCTTTTGAGTGATTGCTTGTCCAGAAATCCATTCTGGTGCCAAATAGCCGACAGTACCTCTTGTTGTCGTCAATACTCGGCTATGTTCTCGGCCGATAAGTTTTGCTAAGCCAAAGTCGGCAATTTTAGGGGAAAAATCATCATCTAGAAGCACATTCTCGGGTTTAATGTCACAATGGATGATACAATCTCTACATTCTTCATGCAAATAGGCTAATCCCTTTGCAGTCCCGAGTACGATTTTGTATCGAGCTTGCCAACTTAATAAATGAGAACTCCCTGAAAAGATGTGGGAATCCAAGGAACCATTCGACATATATTCATAAACCAGTAGCCTATTACTGCCTTCAGCGCAAAACCCTAGGAGGCGCACAATATTAGCATGGTGAATCATTCCTATTGTTTGCACTTCTGTTCGGAATTGCTTCTCTTCTTGTCCTACAATTTTGAGCTTTTTCACAGCCACAGTAGTAGAACCCAATAATTTCCCCTTGAAAACAATTCCAAAACCTCCTTGACCTAGTTTGGTAGAGAAATTTTTTGTTGATCTTTTTATCTCCTTATACGAGTAAGCCTTGAATTTGTGATCATCGACGTTCACCGGCTCAACATTATTGAGTTTTCTTCTAAACCCCCACAAAAGTACTAAACAAACAAATAGGATGACCACAACCCCACCTCCTATGAATGTCACATACTTGATGTGATTTCTTTTAGCGTAAGCAACAGAGGACCCCATGCGGATATGTATATATTCGCCACTCAATCCATCATCGCGTATGATTGCATTCATTAGATCTCCAGTACCAAAGATTGCATCCAGAACCAGATGCATAAGCTGTGCAAGAGCAATTGCTTCGGCATGCACTTTCACATTCTTCCTCACTTTTAACCCCCAAGTATTCAGAGTTGTCAGGCAACATATAGAGGTTATCCATCAAAGTAAATGTGTCGGTCAATCCAACTGAACTGCCTTTGCAACTTAATGAGAAATTTCTTGTACAACCAGCAGATGAGTTAGAAGAAGCAGGATAGAAGCCATGTGGGCATTTACACCAGTAGTTCGGACCCTGGCTAAAGCACATGCCGTAAGGTCCGCAATAGCCAGCAACCCTATAGTGCAAACAACTTTGACCGGTTGTTAACCAGTAATGACCACCGGCGCCATTCGATCGGAATATGAATGCATTACCATAACTATTCAATCTTATGTATTTTAGTTCTCCATTCGCATCATTAAATTTTACTAACCTGTGGTGCTGTTGGATATTTAACAATGTGGGAAAAGTACCAAAATACTGTGTATTTCTTTGTTTTTCCTTTATAACAAACCCCCAGGTTCCACCAGTATGATCTATATCAAATGAATACAGCCCTGGTGAGGGGTCACTAGAGGTTTTGGAAGAAGTAAGAGATACATCAACATTTTTCCCATTTATGGTACTGTAACCGAGCCAAGCTCCAGGCAACCAAGTATCTGTCGGATTGTCGAAACTCTGCCATATCACTTCTGAATTTTTTGTTTGGTCTAGCAAAACAAGATTTCCGGTATCGAGGAGAACTAACTTGGTGGAATTTGGTTTATTTTGCAGATTATTTGATGACCATATACAGGATTGAGATTGGGTCAAGATCAAGGTTCCATTTGGAGATATACTCAGTCTGGAGAAATGAAGTTTGGTAATGGGATTCTCTGTATTTGCTGTCCATACAACATCCACCATATAGTTCAACACCAGTGGCAACAGTTGGGTTTGACCGGTATCAATTTCATCAATGGTTAACCAAATGCCGACATAGTAATTTCCGTTACCTGAGTCGATGAAACCAAACTCAAACCTGCCATTTGTTGACATGAGGCTCTGGTTTGGGTAGAGAAATTCACCAGGTAGAAGTGTGTCTACTGTTGCTGAAGAGAGATTGTTTAAACACAAAAGGATAACAAAGAAGAAGAAGGAAGCCATGTTGATCAGAGAATAACACTGCTGAGACAGAGACTAAACTCCGAAATTAACGAAGCATACATAATGCCTCATTCGCAACAATTGAGTACATATTATTGTCCTATTAGATGACCTCAAGTGAAAAGGTGTAAGAGGAATCAAATGATGGGACCTCAAGTCAAAAGGTGTATTATCATTTATCACTATCCGATTCGTTTCATCTTGACCTGTATTATCATTGTCAGGTCGGCAGTCAACTAACAGGACAAATGTATTTCAATTGTGAATTATATTGTTGAGTCTAGTAAAATGATTAATTTCAGTTTGGTTTCTTCAATTTCTACTCATGTGACACCGATTAATTACTACCTATATATATATATATATATATATATGTGCATTTGGTTCACAGATGGGGATTTCGATTTTGATTGGAAATATATATATGTGGTCATCAAATTTAATTAACAAAAGATGAACAAGTTAGTATATTTGTTGTTGTACTTGATACTGGAAACCTAGTTTTACGTGATCAAATGAACTCAAGTAATGTGATATAGCTAGAGGTGCAAACGGATCGGATATTATCCGTTCGGATTCGGATCTGTATCTGAAATTTTACGGATTTAAATATTTGGATACAGATAATTTAAAGATACGGATGCAGATACGGGTGGAGATACGGTTTCAATTTCAAAAGCGGATACAGATACAAATACAGATAATATTATATATACCGTAATTTTTCAGATTTCAGAATTATCCGTATCCGTAATTTTTCAAATTTTGGATATCCATAAAGCCCTCAGTCCGCTATCCGCAACCAATTAGTTTTATTTTATTATTTTTCTTATCTTCTCTTAAGACAGGAGACATTAGATGTGAACAACTAGCTGTTGTGTTGGTAGCGGGATCTAGAGTGAGAAAGATGACACGGAGGAGCCGGCTCCGTCACGGAACGGCATAGAATGGCACGCGTGTCAGTTACGTGCCGTGACTTGCGTGTCTCGTGCTGTGACCATTCGCGTGCTGTGTTTGTCTTTTGAAACTTTGGCACGGCACGGCACATAGTCACGCGAGTCACATGTAATTAGGACCATTAGATATTGATTTAATGGTGAATCTTGAATAAACTAACTTAAATTATGATTAAATGGTCACACGAGTCACGTATGGTATGGCACGTTTAGGCACGACGTGACTCACGTGGCGTGACCATTCACGTACCGTGACTACCTCTTGACATTTTGGTCACGGCACGGCACGACACGGCACGTGAAAAATTAACTTGGTCACGGCACGACACGGCACAAGATCAAAATCACGTGCACGGCGTGTTAGTTACGTCACGGCACGGCACGTTTTTTCCACTCTAGCGAGATCCAATGGTCAGATTTAGTCAAAGCACTTTGTATGACGAGCCAGGTCGACTCAACTTCGATGATTTATCGATTTTTCTTGAAAAAACAGATAAGACAAATATACTTCTTTTTACGGAAATCTTGAGAAGCTTCATGAAAACGTCAGCAGAAAATAGAAATTTAGGTTATTTAATTTGTACATAACATGATATTTTTACATATTCTCCTCTAAATCTAGATATTTTTAGATATTATCAGTTTTATTAGATTTAGGGCAGAAAATTGTAATTATATTTATGAATTATTTTTGTTTGAGAAAAATACTTTGTTGAATATAAGTTAATTTTATTACAATATCTGAATTATGTATCTGAATAATATCCATATTCGTATCCGTTCAATATCCGATTTTTTTCATATTCATAACCGTTTAATATCCGATCTGTATCTGTATCTGTATCCTGTATCTGTATTTGTATCCGAAAAATAAAAATAGAGACGGATATAGTTTTAGCACTATCTGATCTATATCTGATCCGTTTGATGCTCTAGATATAGCAAAGCTTAATTTGACCGCCCAATAATATGTTAGATAACTAACAATCAATAATAATATGTTAGATTGAATTCTCGATTAAGTGATCTAGATAGTGGATATAAATGTTTTGAGAGTTTCAAAATAAAGTTTTGAAACTCTTAGTGTCATCAAATAGCCGTTTTAATTTTTTTTTATTTTCCACTATTAATAGCAAACTAAATCTAATCCATTCATTTGGTATTTGATTGACGTATCAAATTAAATATAAACGAGTATAAATAGGCCCTCTATATCCCTGCCCATAATTAGAAGTTACACACAAGTATTTCCATCTCAAGATTTTGTAACATTAGAAAATTTCTCTGTTAGTCTCAATAATTTAGTTGTTTTCATTTGTTATGGCTAGTTTTGTGTCTAATTGCACAATAATGGTAATTGAAACTGAAATTGTAAACATTTTAGACAAATTACACAATTCAGTGGGTGGCCTGGCCATGAGGTTAATCAACTTTAGTTTTGCATCTATGTTGAAATCCTCAAGTTTGTATAAGAATGTCTGATTGTTCCTCTAAAACACAGGATGACATGATGACAACCGGAGGTAATTTATTGTATAGCCAACAATGAAGACAACCAAATATGATGTATTTGTCCAATTTGAGGCTTTAACCATCAAATAATTGAGACATGTGGATATGAAGATGTAATGGAAGACTTGAATGTGATGATCTTTGGTAAGAACAGTGGCACAAATGGTACTGGTATGAATGAAGAGGAGGGAAAAGAAATATGTCTGAGATGACCTTTGGAGCTTTTAAAACTTTAGTTTAGTGTCTTGCTCTCAAAATATGAAATTGTTGGAGAGTTGTAAAATGCCATGACATGCTTTGAGAATGTTTTGTTTTGTACTTTAGTGGTTGTTAATTGTTCAGTGTTCTAAAATGAACATAAACTATGCTTGTAAAAAATTGTTAATTGTTAATGACTTGGATGTAATGTCTTGTACTAGTAGTAGTAGGTGCTATTATCAATTTGATGTAATGTCTTCATGTGGTGATTCTAAGCTTACTCTAGTACACTTGCTGTTTTTTTTTTTTTGGCCCACTATGGAGACAAAGATGCAAACTATGCATACAAAATATATTATTTTGCAAACTCTGGTACACTGGGTTTATATTTTCCATTGGCGACATCAATTGAAGTATAATTTTTTTTTTTATTGGTACATTCCGGTACACTTTTAGTATGGAGAATAAATTGAAATACTATTTTTTTCAATTGGTTAGAATTTTAAATGCTGGTACATGAGTTAGCTTGCACCCACTGTTTGGCTCCAGATAGCATGGGATACAAAGGAAAGGAATTCAGTGATTTAGTTTGACATAAATAATTGAGAAAATCAGATGGTTAGAATCACTGGCGGATCCACATAGAGATTGGGGTAGGCAAGTGTCTATCTTTGGATTTGAATTTTTTATTTCGATCCAGTACTAATTGTTCAATGTGCCTACTCCTGGTCTGATGTAGTGCCTACCCCTGGTCCGAGTTAGTTGAATTCTTGAACCGATTCCTTTTGAGTTTTGGTCAATTCTACGTATTTCATTTTTTTCGGATCTGCGATACTCTATTTCGTAAATAGAATGAAAGAGAACAAGAGAACAAGAAATGTCTGACGGTAGGACCTATATTACAATTCTAGGAGATGGGTCGGCCGAACTTTTTGTGCCTTTTATTATTCATCACTTATATTTCGGTTAAATTTTTTATCTTAAGTTTTGACTTTGATTTGCTAATTGGCTAAGAACAGTCCCACTTTGAATTGTGCCAAACGAATTTTTAATTAGATTAGGAAAAATATTTCAATGATGTGTCAATCGGTTTTATGATTATAACAGATTTTATAATAAACATAGTTATAGAGATTGAGTTGCAATTGTGTACCCGACAAATTAATGGGTTTGAACCCGATTAGCTATTTGAACCCTATTAGTGCCCTACCCTGACAGAAATCCTGGATCCGCCCCTGGTTAGAATACATTTTCTTTTAGTTTTTATCAACTTTTACCTTTTTACAAGCCAAACTTTAGGGGTGCAAACGGATCGGATATTATCTGATCGGATTTATATTTGAAAATTAGATACGAATATCCATGCAGATACGGATATAATTTTAAATTTTAATTATCCGTATCCGAATAGTAAATATATATTATATAGTTTAATATATATTATGAAAAAAATTATGTGTATATATACAGATATCGGTATCCGTATCCGAAAAATTAAAACATATACGGATATGATTTTACCACTATTCGATCCGTTTGCACCCTACCAAATTTCTTTTTACAAGTCTAATATACCCCAAATTTTTATATATAACATTTATTCAAAAAAAATAAACCAAAACACCATATTTCTGGATTTTTCGGATTCTACCTAGGCCGCACCAGTATTCTGTGGCTCCAAAGACTGAGGTCCGCACAATGCCCCTGCGACCCCTGTCATGGGGCCGCAGAATACCAATACGACCTCAACTTTTTCCATTTTTTTTTTGGTCTAACAGAAGAAGAATGGGATATCTCAAAGTTTGAGTGAGGTCCGCATACTCTGTAAAACCAAATGCCACGTGGGTGGGGTCCACATACTCATTACAATTTAAATTCCTTTTTGCTTGGAATTCGCATCCTCTGAGATATTTCAAAGTTTGAGAAATCTCAACCGTTAAATTACGTTCTGCATGAATCTCGAGGCACATATATATAATACTGGTCCTGCGCTATCCCCAAATAGACATCGTACACGTCGGTCACGTAAAAGTTGAGACATCTTAGTAGACATAAAAAAAAAATATATATGGGGCCGCACAAGTATTCTGCGGCCCCCTGACTCGGGCCGCAGGGGCATTGTGCGGAATCCAATCTTTGAGGCCGCAGAATACCGGTGCGGCCTTGGTAGAATTCGAATTCTCTAGAAACAGAAGTGTTTTGGTTTATTTTTTTTTTTAAATGTTATAAATAAAAATTTCGGTCCATATACGGTGAAGTATGCTTTGAAATATGCTTTAACCAAAAGAACTACTATGGAGATTTCAGCTAACAAAAAAAATATTGACGAAGCAGCAGCCTTGAGCATTGAACAGTCCACTGTAGAATCCGATTTCATCCGGATTTGAAAAATTGATGAATTCGGATTCGGATAATTTTCAGACAGATATACGGATGCGGTTTTGAATATGAAAACTGTTACGGATTCCTGATAATTATCAGGATCCGACTTTTTTTCTTAATCCGATTACCCGAATTGAATTGATCCGCAAAATTTAAATAATCGGATTATCCTGGCCTTGGGCCAACTCAATTACTTCAAAACTTTTACCTTTTTACAAGCCGAAATTATCTGAATCCGACTTTTTTCTTAATCGGATTATCCAAATTGAATTGATCCGCAAAATTTAAATGATCGGATTATCTGGGCCTTGGGCCAACTCAATTACCTCACAACTTCGAAGAGCTCCCAACTTCCCAGTATATAAATGCTTGCTATTTATTTGTGGTTCCTCTGTGGGACTAAAGTAACTACACAGGATCCGATTTCCCGACATTTTCTTTTTCTTTTGTTTGTTATATCCCTTTACTTTATGAATAGTATAATGATTCTTGAAGGCAGTACACCAGTACATCAACGAAAAATGATTCATTGAAAAATTGACGCAAATGTATATATCATGATTCTTTTATATTAGACAATGTATCATGATTTTTGTTTTGGAGACGGTACATCAATGAAACTTAATTTCTAAGTAAAAATATTATGTTTAGTTATTATTTATTTATGGAGAATGTAAATCAGTATTTTATTTTTAATTATCCCAATTATATTTGTATCTGTATCCGTATCCGTATCCGTCCGAAATCCGATCCGTCCGTATCTGTATTCGAAAAATTATAACAAATAAGAATAAGGTTTATCACTATCCGATCCATATCCGAACGTTTACTGTGATGTACAGTATTTGGATATGATCTATGACCTGTACCGAAAATTAACGGGTACCAAAAATTAGAAATTTAAACAGAAAGTTGCAAATAAAGAAAAAATAATAAGCAGCAGGTAAACTAATTATGCGTTAGAAATCATCAAGGTAAACTTATTAGTTATTACTATGTTATCTTTTTTATTAAATCTTTTCTATTTTTAAAAGTTTTCTTGACATCAGAATAATAAAATCCATAATTCAACACTTGGCTTCTACGCACAAGCAAAACTGTTTTTTTTTTTTCAAGTAAAAATAGGGTTCAAGCCCCCATTTCGTTGATGAAAAGGATGTTACATAAGTGATGTAGTATCCAGAAAGGAAAATAAGCAGGTAGCCAAGTGGCTAAAATAAAGGGCAACCTAAAAACAAAAAATTGGCGATTCAAAAGATTTGAAATGCCAAGGCAAAATACTACCTAAATCTAACTAAGCATAAAAAACGAGAGAAAAATGCTGAAAAACAGGAAACAAAAAAGATAGTAAAACATGATGAAAATCCAGTTTTTCGGATACTGGTAAACCTCTTGCACGGGCTTGTCAGGGCACAGTATACCCCCACTCTTCTTCAATTTGCGCCAGTAACTGTGCCACTGTGCTGTCCTTGTCTCTAAAAATCCTTGTGCATCGCTCCCTCCACATCATAAATGCTGATATCAGAAAAATAGATCTTTCTTTGCCGTGTAAGTGATATCCAAGATTGGCTGTGTTGTTGTGTTGATGCACGACTGTCTTATCTGAAATACCCTTGCCACCTCTCTATTCAATTGCTGTGTCACAGGGCAGCGAGCAAACAAGTGCGAGACCGTCTCTGTATCTGACTGGCACATTATACATCTATTAACCATACACCATCCTTTCCTGCACAGATTGTCAATCGTGAGGACCTTATTGAGTAACAACAACCATGCAAAAACTTTAAATCTGGGTGGGACTTTCAATTTCCAGATGAGGTGGATGTTGTTGGTTATACGAGGCCCGTTCTGCATTGCCACATAAGCTGATTTTATTGTAAATATTTTGTTTGTCTGCCACCTCCACACCACATCATCCTCACGGCCTTCATTGATCGGATTAGACTGTGCCATCAAGGTCCTTAGTGCACCAAGCTGGTTGTCTGCTGATTTGGACAGTGGTTGTCTGAACATTTCCTGCAAGGGTATTATCGTCATTGCGGTTGTCAGGGTTATAGAATCATCAACAACATGTTGTGTAGGTCAGAAAACTTGTTTATCAGTAGCCCCAAACCCCAGTTATGATGCCAGAAACTAATTGATGTCCCATTTCTTCCGATTCTGGTAATGGAGATGCTCCAAAACCGTCCGACTGCTTCAGAAGACTGGAATAGTGTTGTGTTTAGCAGGAGGTCCTGATTTGTGCCCATATGTGACAGTAGCGATTTCAGCAGTGTGTGTTGTGGCTTAGTCCATCTCCAAAACCATTTCAATATCAAAGCTTTGTTAAACATTCTAAGATCCATTACACCAAGACCCCCCATCTTTTTTGGTGTACATACGATTTCCCAGTTTGCAATGTGCAATTTTTTCTGTTGTGATACCCCATGCCACAGAAAATTTCTGCAAATTTTGTCTATCTCTGTTATGACCCAAACTGGCAACTTAAAGCAAAATATAAAGTACACCAGTATTGATGATAATACCGCATTTAGAAGCACCAGTCGGCCCGCAATTAAGAGGTGTTTGGCCGCCCATCCCGCTAATCTCCTTTTGAACTTTTGAATCAGCGGAAGCTATGCAATTTTATTTAGCATTTTGTCTGACAATGGAAGACCTAAGTATGTCATTGGGAAGGTTCCCAACAAACATCCCATCACGACCACCAATTGATTGCCTGTAGTGCCGTGGTCCTTGAGTAGGTATAGTCATAAGTCATTTTTATATACACCTTAGGATAGGGTTTGACCTCCAAACCTGTGCCAAATTCTTTGTATTTATGCTTATTTTAGTGTCAAATACATCCAAGAACCAAGTTACTGCCGAAAAGTTATTTTAATTGCAGAAAATCAAGCAAAACAGATAAATTCAAGCTGGTGAGGGCCACAAGAAATCTGTGCGGGCTGCACAAAAATAACTCCGTAAAAAAATGAATTCTGGAATTAAATCAAGAAATCTCCAGAACCTTCTGCGGGTCCCTGTGTGGGTTCCTCTGGCCGCACAACTAGCCGCACAGAATCACAGCTGCCGACACATAGTTTGTAATTTGGCCATATCTTGGTCATACGAACTCCGATTTAGGTATATCAAAGCTTGCAAGAACCATGACAAAAAGATCTACAACTTTCATAAAGGAAACAAATCTAAATTCGGAATGTAGAATTTTGTGCAGCCGCACCAATGGTTGCACCAGCCTGAAAAATTGTTAAATATGGTAAGTTAGTGGGTTGAGTGGGCGCCAAAATTAGAATAACTTGGTCTCCAAGTTGAGAAAACATTATATAAGGCTAAGGAGGCTACAAGAGAAATTATCTCTGCTCATCATTGCTCAATTGAAGTCATTCTGCTCCACTTTCCGGCGGTGATCAAAATTGCAATAAATTTCAAAGGAAGAGAAGAAAGAAGTCGAGGTTTTGCTTGAGCGACAAGGGAAGAACTTGGACAGAAACTAAGAGATTGGTTGTATTCTTTTCTCTTATATATTTTCTCAGTTTTTATCATGTTTATCTTGTATTTTCTTGTGGATGTTAAAGCACCCATGAGATGCTATATTTTCTCTCTAGGGGCTTAGGCGTTAATGAACTTGTGTTAATTTCGAGTTTGTTTGATTATCTCTTTGTGATGATTGTTTTGCTTGCATGATTTATTCTTGTTGATTGATAAGTTCTCGTTAATTGCATAATCTGTGTACTTGAGAGTATCCCGTTTAGGTTTTACAACTTGAATTGCTTGGAACAATTGCTTAACGGTACCTTACTATGTGCTTGAATTACCTTAGGATGTAAGATTAGCAACACACCATTCTAATCTTTATCCCGAACCACAGGAATTGATAATTAGGGTTAGGGTTAAGACTTAATCGTAAAACCTAAAACCTAGTTGGGAACCCTAGATTAGATTAGACGTTGATATTATTTTGTGTGCATGCAATGTTAAATATTCCTATTAGGATCATGACAGCCCTAAAACTAGAGGAACGTTAACTCATCGCACCAAAATAATTGTATCAATACTTAGTTGAAGTAGGCTAACACATGCTTAATCTAGGTAGCTAGGGTGAAGTACTTAATCGTGAAATCCGAATTATCTAGGCACATCATAAGGTTAGAAACCCCATCAAAGCAAACATGAATTTAGAGACCAAATAGACGAGAAATTAACCAAGGAATTGTGAGCCAAAAGCCCCTAGACTTCTCCAACTCGAATCACACCCGAATTTTAATTACTTTGTTACGAGCCTTTAATTTTCATTAAAAATGAAATTACACAAAACCCCCCTTTTTACTTTTATTGTTTAGTTTTAAAAGTAGTTTACTTTAGTAAAAATTAGTATTTCCCTACCTCCCTTTGGATCGACACCTACATACTACAATAGATAGGTTGTGCGCTTGCAACTGACCTAATTATTGTGTACGAAGGTTTATAAATTTTAAAAGTTAAAAGTGTATGCATCATAGAAATATCCTATAACTAAAATACACAACATATAGGCTTGACTTTTGAATGTTAATGGCTAATCCTGATATCTGTTGGAAGGCCATGAATGTGATTTTCAGCATCTGCACGGATCTAACCTCTGGCTTGAGGAAGAACAGTGCATCATCGGCGTATAATAAGCATGGCTTCAAGTCTGTTTGAATTTGATATACGATTTGTCTGAATGATAAATAACAAACATGCAATGTATTTAGTTTGAACTTTTGATGAATATTGTCGTCGGTTTGCCATAAAATATATTTTGATTTTATTCAATAAAAATATATTTGTCAACTATACATCCTAGTCATATTCACTCATAACATCAATTTAAGTTCAATATACTGGCAAAAAAAAAAAAATTCAGTCACATAAGCATCTACCTTTCAAAAATTGAGGCGATCACATTTTTTTTTTTAATTTGAAAGCCGTAGGTTGCATATATTGAAAAATATTGTAGCAAGATTACATTCTTCCAATTTAATGTAAATCTAGAAATTGAAATATCTAACTGCTGAAATAAATACATGAGCTTTTCTGCTTCCCACTGACAGTGAAGCCGCACGAGCTGCAACTAAACCCACACGAGTTCCCACCGACAGTGAAGCCGCACGAGCTGGCCCACCCACACTAAAGATCGATGCACGGGCTGCTGCTGAAACTGCATGAGCTACTGCTGAAGCCGCACGAGCTGCCGCCACCCACACTGAAGCAGCACTAGCTGTCGCTGATGCCGTACGAGCTGCCACCACCGCCGCTGATGCCGCAATAGCTGCCGCCGCCGACATTGAAGCTGCATAAACTATCACCAATGTCAAAAAAGACAAACTGCGTATGAGAAATATGGTAGACATAGTGGCTTTTTCAGATGTTATTCTGACTCTAGAGTTAGATCTAAAGGAGTCAGACTAAGATAAAATGCCTAAGCATGACAAAATGTGGTAGAAGTTTTGTCCTGCATCATCCTTTCATCTTCAGTAAGTGTACCGACCTAGTTCGCCCGGAACACGTAGTGAAGACACTTATGATCAGTGGCATGATCACCCTGGTGGATGCTATGACCAGAAGTTTACTACTTAAGTATCATAATCGTTGTTTTCATTGTGGTGTGGCTTGTAGCATTTATTGTGTTATATCATCCACCAAGGTGTGATCATGCATCTAGTAATTAAACTTCAAGTCATAGCATCCACGAGGATGATCATGCTCAAACTATTCCATACTGAATGATTAGTATGAAGTTGAGAGATCATAATTAGCAGGTAGATGGAAACAGAAAATTAAGCTTGCTTGCAGACAGTATTTGATTGGGTCTCAACGCGTGAACAGTAGATTGATGGCATCATGGCTGTTAATAGATTGAAAGTATTTGATTGGGTCTCAACGCGTGAAAACTGGGCTTGAAAAAGGAACCAGGCCCGAAATTCATCCATCATAACGGGCCTGCAATTAATTTTCCAAACCAATGCCTGTTGACGAAGGCAAGCTCAGCTTCTGTAGATTGGCTGGGCTGCTGTGCAAACGTTGAATCGAGGCTAAAAATCACAGGAACCAGCTGTCGAGATGTCTGCGCATTTGGTCCTTCAATCCGAGCCCTCAAAAATAGAAAAGGTTTGGAGGATTGAACAGCCACTATGTTCTGGACTATCGTATGTATACTCTCAATGGGCTAGATAGGTATGGTGTAATTTAATAATCATTTGATCAGAATTCAGATCCTCCCTGGTACCGTAAATTAATCTTTTACAATTAGTGGATCTGGAACGTTCTTTTTTAACTTGGTACGAATCTCAAAACCCAATAATACTGCCCCTGCGATAGTCCGAATCTCAAAGCAGTTGGGAGTAAATCGTAAGCCGTAAAGTGAGGGGAATCTTTTACAGTACCTGGAAGGATACTTGTCCATTTGATCATTAGTCGTGTTGATAAACTTATCTATTAATTTTTTAATTCTTTGATTATTGACGAGTTGGTTTTCAAATTGTTGAAAGTTATACACAATATATCTAAATTGTTATTTTGTTAATTTTAGTTAGTACTTTATTCTCCGTCACGATTGTCAATTATTTTTTTGTTGCCAATATAACCTATGCCAAAATTTATAGTTACGTTATTTGACCACAAAATTTCCCAAAAAAGTGTAAGAGACGTTAGTTTTTTCATGGACAGAAAAGTAGTGTTCAAACATAGTTTGAACAGTCGATGTAGGGGTACTTGAACAGTCAGTGAAGAAATTTTTTGTACTAGTGTGATACCGACCCCACCTCGATTTGGACTGAGATTGACCTGAAGGATGCAATTGATGAGAGTGTAGTCAAGAAGAATGGTAGGTTTGGAGAAGTCAGTTGAGTGGCCTCAGTTATGCTATAGAGATTACTTAGAGTTTGTGCCCACTGACCTTGACTTAATTTATTTTCTTGTATAGTTTTATTTTAAGAGAAAAGGTACTGTTCCCCAGCCCATCGTTCCCGTAATATCCCCGCCTTCTATTTTCACACGTTTTCAACCGTCCACCGATGCGGTTTCAACTGGCACTAACGGTCCAACCGTTCCTCCCACTTTCCTTATATAAACCAAGTTTCTAAGTTGCCGTTGTTTTCTATTTCTCTCCTCCGTTCTTTCCGAATCTGATGATCTCCTATCCCAATTTTGACGATCTCTGATTTTCATCGATGATTCTATCTTTTACGGGAGTCGGTCTCC
This sequence comes from Carex parvula, assembly GCA_025461045.1. Lineage (NCBI taxonomy): Eukaryota > Viridiplantae > Streptophyta > Magnoliopsida > Poales > Cyperaceae > Carex > Carex parvula. The sequence continues at coordinate 90,167 of JAJGRW010001397.1, read as the reverse complement.
AAGATCAGATCGAACTTATTACCATTAAGCTGGAGTCTGCGATGAGAAATTGCAAAAGACATGGATTAAAATCAAGAGCAACACCTGTTGTAAACAAATTGGCAACTTCAATCATGAACAACACTGACGATTGGATCCAAATATGAGACGGAGCATCTGAGACATGGATTTGGAGACTAAACATAACGAGAGACGAGGTAAATATCATCTCTTGGATATTTTATTTTGCTAATTTGTCGTAATTAATGGTTTTACTTTGGATTTTTGATAGCCACTTGTAAATTAGTGTAATATATGTACTCTTACCACTAATGGAGAAGGTGTAAAACTCTCTACACGCCAACTGCTCGATAAAATGTCTGAGAGATGGTGATGGAAATACTAGTTCTCAAGGATCATGTTTTTCAATTAGGTAATCTGTATAATTGAGAGTGAATGGACATAACTCGTTGAATGGATTGTCTTTTTTTTTTTTGTTGAGAAATTATGGCAGCTTCAACAATTAATTGACGAAAATTCAAGTTATTTTAGGTAAAATTGCAAGTAGGCATCCCATGAGTTCAAATTTGATGCATGTATGGTCGACACTGGGAATGTTTATCGTTATTGTTTATATTAAATAGGTACCTTGTTCTCAGTACGACATGCGACTTCTGCTTATTCTCTATTCGGTTCACCAAGAAACATTCAAATGCCCTTTTTTATTGATTTCTCTTTTACTATTATTGTTCTTTAACTCTATTTTTAAGGTCTTCCTTCTTCTTCTTTTTCCCCTTTTTTCTCAACCAACAGAAACATCTGTCACTTGGACCCAAGGCAAAAGCTGAAAGTTTGAACAAAGGGAAAGGTGAAAACGTGATATCAGCCTCATATCTGATTAAAAAGGAACTTGCCGAGATCAGTGGATCGAAAGATATCACTGATGAAACAAAGAAAATAATTGATGCAATGTTTGTGGCAGCAGTCCAGCAGCTTGAAGGGGGGCAGATTGATGTGAGCACAGTTAGATTGACTAATCCGCCGATGCAATGTTTGTAGTAGTGCTATATTGCTACCGATCCGCTACTTCTGACGGATCCTGATCCGATCTGGTAATATTTAGAGTCTGATCTAATAGATCAGCTGTTGATCTGGTCTAGTTTTGTAAATTTTTTATTTTTCTAATTTAAATTTTCAAGATTTATCTAATAGGTTTATATGATCTATACAGTATTTTATATGATCTATCAATCAGGTTTAAGGGTTATGTAAAGTATTTTACAGGATCTATTTAATATTTTTACAGAATATATTCAATAGTTTACATGATCTATGCATTGTTTTTCTTTTCTTTATTTTACAGTATCTGTTTAACAGTTTTACAGGATATATGCAATAGTTTACAGGATATATGCAATTATTTTCACATATCTCGTATTACCTGAATGTATGTTTTTATTTACATTATTCGACATGTAAAATTTGCTGATTTAAAGTCTTCTATACATTGTTTTACATAATTTTTCCAATGATTTACAGGATTAGGATTTGAAATGCATTAAACTATTACATGATCTACTTAACAGTTTTATAAGATATGTCAGTTATTTTACAGGTTTTATGCAATAGTTTTATAGAATGTATCAGTTATTTTATACAGGTTTCATTTAATAGTTTTTCAGGTTTCATGCAATAGTTTTATGGGATATATCAGTTATTTTACAGGTTTCATGCAATAATTGTATATGATGTATCAGTTATTTTACATGTTTCATGCAAAAGTTTTAGATGATGTATCAGTTATTTTACATGTTTCATTCAATAATTTTTCAGGTTTAATGCAATAGTTTTATATGATATATCAGTTATTTTATAGGTTTCATGCAATAGTTGTTCAACTATTTTTTCAGGATTCTGCTAATGATTTCAGAATTAGGACTTGAAGTTTTTATTAATTTGTTGATATTATTTTTTTCTTTCAGCTAAACATGCTTGGAAAGATGTTGGTATTATTAAAGAGGTGTGCCCAAAGCAGGAAGAAGGATCAATGGACTGTGCAATTTCTATTTTGTGCTTTGTCTACAATCTGATCACCGAGATGTCTCTAACTTTCACACATGTAATTTTTATAGTTTGCTTCTGTTAGTTTTACAGTTTACATCTGCGAATTTTACAGTATTGAAGTTTTATAGTTTGAACTTTGAACAGTTAATTTTGTAATTAGTGAAATTTTATAGTTTGTATATGTTATTTTGATAGTTTTAGGGGTCTATTTTACAGTATTGAAGTTTTACAGTTCACATTTGTTAGTTTTATAAGTTGCATCTGCTAATTTTACAGTATTGAAGTTTTGATGTTCACATCTGTTAGTTTTATAAGTTGCATTTGCTAATTTTACAGTATTGAAGTCTTTGTAGTTCACATATGTTAGTTTTATAGTTTGCATATGCTAATTTTACAGTATGTAAGTCTTATTTTACATAATATTGATCAATATACAAATATCAATATACTTCCAAGGGTCGCTGCTTGTTAGATTTTTAAACTACTTATTATACATGATTTGTTGTTGAAGTTACAGTATTGATTATAGAGTTTTATAGTATTCGCGCAAGTCAAATGATAGTTTTACAGTATTCGGGCAAGTCAAAATTACGTAAAAAAAAATATACGAAAAAACTAAAAAATTTAAAATTTTAATTTCGAATTTTTTTTTTTTTTTGCACAATTTTAGGTGTTATTTGTAAATAACTACAAGTTTGAGAAGTGGTTTGTTTTTGAAACCTTCTAGAAGCCGTCAGTTATTCAAGTACAACCGGAAGTACAGTATTTTTGCAAGTTGCTAACTGTTTGCAACTAACTTGGGGACCACTTCTAACTAACTTGGATTGCTAGATTTTTAAACTACTTATTATACATGATTTGTTGTTGAAGTTACAGTATTGATTATAAAGTTTTACAGTATTCGCGCAAGTCAAATGACAGTTTTTTTGGGAAAAAACTGGAGAAAGAAGCTTGGGGACAATTAGTCGCTTCCTTATTTTAATTCCTCCAAAAACTGTGGAGAAAAATTGTTTATGAAACAAGAATCTTGATTTCATGAATAAAATTGTTTATGACAATCAACAAGATGTGAACATATGGAAAAGAAAACTACCTAGTCCACTTTAATGGTTGTTTTTTGTTTATAGTAAAAGTTGTGATATTTGTTTTTGAAAATTATGTCTAAGATGTTGTTCTTTTTATTAGATAATTTTGTATGGATTATATTTGTTACGGAGAATTTTCTATTGAGAATATATGCATTGTTTTGCTGATAAACTTCATTGAAACAATAAAAATTATATATTACAAAAAAGGAAAAAGGATTAAAGATCGCCAACTCAACCGCATAACACTATATGCAGCACTACAAATTAAAATAAGAATGAACAACATATATAACATGGTCGACCAACATATCTAATTAGAACTAGTACAGTTATTCATTTTGGCTTACTTTTTTTTTCTTTTTCTTTTTCCTGAGTCTTAATAGACTCATCCGGTACGATATTTTTCTAAAATATCTTTTTTTGAGGAAAAATAGAGGTCTAGTCCATATTTAATTGATAATTAAATTTGCCATTACAATTTGCTATATAAATCACTTAAATTTGTCTAAATTAATTAAAGGATGTACTAGGAACTATCTAATTTTGTATTTCTTAACGTCCTAAGTGATTAATGTTAGCTGGTTATTACATGGAATTTTGCTTTTCGCAGAGGCTGAAGGTGGAAAGATAATTGAGGAAATGGCCACCATAGATGTGCCATATCTGTGGAGCTGGTGGAAGCAAACCAGGATGACAGTCAACCACCCAGAGATGTCTCACGCGTAGGTGTGTTCATCGGTTCGGTTCAATTAAAACCGAAATAATTTAAATATTATTTGATGATGCATTGAGATTCATTATTTTTTTTTATCATTGAAATTCTAAATAATTTGATGTATGATGAAATATATGTGAAATGTTATCATTTTAAATAGACATTATATGTGAACAATATAAATCATGCTTATAATTAATGTTAGATTTCAAATTTAAAAAAGTACTTTTACAGAATGTTATCATCTTTAATAAACGTGACTAGTGAGTGCACCTAATTATATTGTCATCTTTATTGAAATTAACACAAGTTTGACGTATTGTCGATCCCAAAATCTGATCAAGCTTATGAATAAATTTTTGATAAGAAGTATGACACATAATTGAGCAAAACTTCTGCAGCTTGAAAAAAATATATTGTCATAATTGGAAAAAAAATTGTTTTTGTCAATTTATGTACATATATATAATATATGCAGAGATAATTTGTGCTTCTAGAGTTATATATAATGATCGGTTTTTGGGTTATTTTCTCCTATCTTGATTGTTCTACAATGTGCTTCAGTTGGGAGGTTTTCTCTAACTTTTTATGCATTTACACATTGTCTATTGAATTTAATTTTTTATTTTTATGAATAAAAAATGCATGTGAGTTCCTAAACTAAAAAAAAGCTGTATCACGATCAATTTTGTCTTTTCTGTCTTTACACATTAGTTTATATTATATTCTGATTTTAATCTGGTCATGCCCTCCAATAAAAAAAAGATATATAATTCACTACCTACAAAAGCTATATATATTTGCCGTCTACTCGATAGAAGATTAATGTCCCTATAAAATTAGAAAGACACATTAATCCTAGAGGTGCCTCAATCCGAAGGGCTGTACAAAAAACTCGTGGCTCGTGAGCTCCTCGAACTCAGCTCGGAAAAAAACTCGCTAACAACTCATTTGTTAAAAACTCGAATTATTGTGGCTCAAATTGAGTAACTCGTTCAACTCACGAGTTGAGTTCGAGTTTGACTTAGCTCGCTCATTACAACTTGGACTCGGTTGAGTACTTGCGCCTGATGAGAAATACGAGTTTGTACTTTTGTATATTTTTTATGTATGTACACAACTATGTTTGTACTTGTGAAATAGTGATTACATGGGCAAACAAAACTTAAATGATAACACAAAAGATAGCATCTAACGGTCTTTCAACTCTTAAGTTCCTTAAAATTCAAAGTGCTAGACTTTTCAATTCGAGTCAACTTAACAAGCTCGCTATTTTCCTCAATTGAATTCCAGTTACCCTTGACTCAAGCTAACTCACTCGGACCGACCACACATTAATCAATCTCTTTGGGCCCCTCGTGAAAATGATATATGGCGCTCATTCCATATCCAATCTCTTCCACAACGCTGTAATTTCGTTTTGAGCTACATATATATATATATATATATAGAGAGAGAGTGGCTAAGGTCAAAGTGGTATGACCAAGGCCTTGGTGCTACCAATTAGTTTTTACAATTTTAAAGTTCAAATAGTCGATTCAAACCGTTAGATGTTCAATCTATATTAAAATATGCTTGGAGACCAAATTTTATATTTTTTGGAATTTTTTTACTATTTTTTAAGCCACTTTGAAAATGGCAGATCCAGGTGAAAAGTAAAAACAGTGCAACTAAATTCTGGACTATGTGATCAGCAATTTTCAAAGTGGCTTAAAAAATAGTAAAAAAATTCCAAAAAATGTAAAATTTGGTCTCCAAGCAGATTTTAATATAGAGATCACATCTAACGGTTTAGATCGACCGTTTGGATTTTGAAAATCCAAAAACGACTTGGTAGCACCAAAGGCCTTGGTCATACCACTTTGATCTTAGCCACTCTCTCTCTCTCTCTCTCTCTATATATATATATATCATCAAACACGACGGCATTGAAAGGAGACAACCAAAGAATTTTCCAAGGAAACCAAACCACATAATTTTTGTAATAAGCTGTAGTAGTTATAATGCTTAATTTTAATGACATAATAATCAAATGTAAAAGGAGATGATCATATAACCATCCGGCAAATTTGCCTAGCTTGTACATGTTTTTCTTTGTTTAATGAAATTTTAGTAGGCACTTTGCCTGCTATATATTTCACAAATAAATTTATTACTAATAAAATCATCTCGATCTGTTGGATGAGCCGCTAAATGTCACATATATTTTTGCTAAAAATATACACAAGATTGTATTATTACTTGCCTCATGCATAGATCATGGCGACTAGCTAGTCAAGAGATGATAACCTTAGCATCAAAACCGATTTTTTTTAATAGAAAAATAAATAAAAGAATAGCGAAATAGGAGTAGGTCTCTAGAAAATTTCAAAATATAAGAAGAACGGGATGGTTTATCTTGTCCGCTGGACGGAATAAACCATCCCGTTCAGCTAATTTTGTCACTAATCACACAATTAATCGCCAAAAAAAAAGGATCCTGGACATGATAGTCCATCCCGTCCAGTACTGTTTATAATTTTTTTTCTTCTTATGTGATGGACGGAATAAACCATCCCATTCTTCCTATATTTCAAAATTTCACCAAATTCTACCCCTATTTCGATATTTTAATTATTTATTTTATATTAATAAAAAATTCGGTCAAATCCCTCCCTAGCATCAAATTTCAATGATTTTTGTCCATTTTTGTTCTCTGAATATGTAGTGATAACTGTGCAAGCAACAGTGTGGCGAACAAGATATACTGCAGTAATGGTGGAAAACCTACAAATGCGTGCGTGTGGCTGCTACATGAGTTTGTGCACCCCGCACCAATGCTGCCTGCGTCTTAATTTGTAGATTTCATGTAGAAGGATATATATAGTTACTTATTTTTATGCTAACAATCAACACAGAATGTCAAACGCTTAGCGCCACATACTCCTGCTCCGAATTGAAGTGAAAATAATATGTTTATATTTTTGTAGAAATGACACTAAAATTTTTCTATCCTACAAATGACACTAAAATTTTCCAATAGAAAAGCTTTATTTATAGAGGAGAGTTCAAATGCATCCATTTTTTGTGCCTCCATCATGTTTCTATTTTTAAAAACTTCAATAACTCAAAATTTAAAACTTAAAAGTTAAAATAAAACCGTTGGATATGATCTACATCATTTTATCTATGCACATGTAAAACATTATGACATTTCAACTTTGTTTTGGTTGTTATTCAGAGTTTATTAAAATGTACTAATGTGGATAATTTCTAGACGTTGATATTTCAACTTATTGATTCACATAAAAACCAAAACCGAAACGTGATAAATTTTTATGAGCACACAGAGAAAATAACATATATCACATCTAATGGTATTATTTAAATATTTATGATTAAATTTTGAGTTATTAACGTTTCAAAAATAAAGACATGGTGGAGGTACAAAAAATGAAAGCATTTAAACCCTCCTCTTATTTATATAAGTAAATTTTAATATTTAAACACTTATTTTTCCTACATGATCTTTTACTAATCAAAGCTTCAAGAACGTGTAGCTTTCATCTGCAATTGTCATTAGTCAAGTACTGCAGTCAATTCATCACTTGAACAAATTTATGCGGTTGTCGGACAATCAAGAAGAGGTTTCACTGTGGAAAATTCAGCAATTGAAGTCTATTTTGATTCATTAATAATGTAGAAGAAATACCAACCCTTATAATCTGTAGAAGAAATTTGATAACAGTTTGTTTGTAATTTTGTATGTATTACGCGGGATTCATTACATTGCCGTGAAAGCACTGCTTTTCTATTTTGATTCATTAATAATGTAAGGCATGACCAACACATCAAAAGTATTTGTGCCTGTGTATCATTTGAAATAAAAGTATATATAATTTCTGATGAAGTATATACCATTTATATGACTAGTACCATAGAATTTTATTTATAAAAACATTCGACTTTAATTTATTCCTTCCGCTCCATACAGAAACAATCTATAAAAAAAACTCATCAAAGATTAAATAATATAACAGTCGGATTAGTGCTTTTTATTAAGTCAAAAAATCTATCTTGTAAAATGTTGGATGGCTACAAGATTTAACAAAAATATATCCGTGCATGTTAACACTTTCTTGGAGCTATATGTATAACGAATTGTTGTGTCGTAGTACAGTCTTAGTACCTCAAAGAGTTGACGTATCCTTGTGTCTCAGTACCTTGCATATTTAATCTCAGGATATCATCGCACCAACAACACCTAGCTACTTGTATAAGTAGGTGCAACTGGAAGACTTAACTGAACCATTGAGAGCTTCTCACATTAACTAAAGATGCACTATTCCCTCCTCCTCCTCTTATTCATTCAAGCCTTCTTGGCAAATTGCTGTATTGAGCATGAGAGAGATGCACTTCTTGAATTCAAAGCTGGTGTCAATGATACGAAAAGTCGTTTGGCTTCATGGAGTGGCAAACAATGCTGCAACTGGGCAGGGATCCATTGCAACAATCAAACAGGTCATGTTGTCAAACTAAACCTTCGAAATACCAACCCTTATAATCCAACAGGGATCCATTACTATGATTGGATCTACCATAGTTTGGTAGGCAAGATCAGCCCATCTTTGATATTTCTTAGTGATTTGAAATACTTGGATCTCAGCTTTAATAATTTTAATGGGAGTAAATTTCCAGAATTTATTGGCTCATTTAGACACTTAAAGTATCTCAACTTGTCTAGTACGGGCTTATCAGGAATGATACCTCCTCAACTTGGGAACCTTTCTAGATTAATGTACTTAGACCTTAGCAATGGCAACCCATTTTCTAGTTTTATGTTGAACACCGATACATGGTGGTTACCTAATTTGAGGTATCTAAAACATATGGAAATGTCAGGAGTTGATTTTAAAGATTCAAATGATTGGGTGGAAACTTTGAACAAACTATCATCACTTGAAGTGTTAGTTTTGTCCGAAAACAATCTAACCCATATTCCACAATCAATCCCTTTTGTGAACTTCACCTCCCTCACAGAGCTTCATCTTTCTTATCAAAACTTCAATACCACCATACCCAATTGGGTGGGAAATCTAACTTCTCTAAACAAACTTACACTCGATGATAATTCACTTGTTGGCATGGTACCACCACTACATAGTCTAACAAAATTAACCGACTTATCTTTATATGGCAACAATATAGAAGGAGATATTAGGGAGTTATTATTGGGCAAGTTGTCAAATTACACGTTGGGAAATCTGGAGTATTTAGATCTTTCATCAACTAACTTATCTGGAACTTTGACAGGGTGGATAACGGACATGACAAGTGTAACTCATCTTGACCTTGGCTATAATAACCTAAGTGGTACAATACCAATTGATATTGGAAATTTAACAAATCTTGTCTATCTTGATCTTTCGGTCAACTCCCTCACAGGACTACTGTCAGAAGCTCATCTGACTAGTTTGTTAAAACTAAAACATTTATACCTCGGATATAACAACATAACTATTTTAGTTGATAGTGATTGGACCCCTTCTTTCCAACTGAATACTATCTGGTTGAGTTCATGCAAACTAGGTCCAAAATTTCCCTCTTGGCTCCGAAGACAAAAAGAAATTAAGAATCTAGACCTGATAGACACTGGAATTGATGATAGTATACCCGATTGGTTCTGGAGTTTATCTTCACTTAGCTCCCTTTATTTGTCAACAAACTTACTTACAGGGAAGTTCCCAGCCAGCTTGGTACACATGACCAAACTCGTGTCTATGGATTTGAGTAATAATCGGCTTGAGGGCAAAATGCCATTTCTTCCTACAAGTTTGAAGGAACTGGATCTTTCCAATAACTCCTTGTCGGGACAACTGCGTAAAAACCATAAGTCACCATATAAGAATAAACCGATCATCTCGAACAATAACACTATTGAAATTGTAGAGTTGTTTCCTTGCGGATTAACTAGTTTGTATTATCTTGATCTCTCGAGTAACAGTTTATCAGGGCATCTTCCTCCTTGCTGGTCTAACATCAGTGACGAAGTATATCTTGCAAATAATAGGCTCTCTGGAGTTGTGCCCAGCTCTTTGAGTTGTTCAGTCACACTAACAGCACTTCAGCTTGCAAACAACAATTTAACTGGAGAGTTTCCATTTGATTTGCAATTTTGCAGTGGATTATCTCTGCTAGATCTTGGAGAAAATAATTTTCACGGGATAATACCAAATTGGATAGGAGAAAGCTTTCAGCAGTTGGTAATTCTAAGTTTCCAGTCTAATTTATTTTCTGGTAATATCCCATCCAAATTGACACAACTCAATAATCTGGGATACTTAGATCTTTCCAACAACTACCTTACTGGCCCACTGCCAAGAGGTTTGGATAATTTTACTTTGATGAGTCAAAGTCAATTGTTCTCATTGATGCATTATTATTATGGTGATACGAGTGTAAATGCTATTACCAAAGGGTTGATCCTTGAGTATGATTCTGGAGGCCTTTCTTTTTTGAAGAGTATGGATTTGTCAAACAATAATCTAACCGGTGAAATACCTCAGGAGATAGTTGTTCTTGCTGGTTTATTGAATCTAAACTTGTCCCACAATCACTTAATAGGAAACATTCCGCTTGAAATCGGAAATATGTCATCTCTAGAGTCACTCGACTTTCACAAGAATAACCTATCAGGGACTATACCACAAAGCATATCCACTTTATACTCTTTGGAAGTGCTCAATTTTTCTTACAATAATCTATCTGGGAGCATTCCAAATGGGCATCAGTTGCAGACGCTTAATGACCCATCAATCTACAGTGGCAATCCATACCTGTGTGGACCCCCACTAGAGACGAGTTGTGCTAGCGGTGTGAGACTTCCTCAGAGTAATGGTAACAACGATTCCAATTCAACAATAACCGATGACAGGGACAAGTGGTTGTATTTGTTCATCGAGTTTGGGTTTGTGGCAGGATTTCTAGTGGTGTTTTTCATCCTACTATTCAAAGTAAAGTGGAGGTATACTTATTTCCAAATGGTGGATAGTGTGCTTGAGAGGGTTTATAATTATGGGTGTTAGAATATGGAAGACGAAAGAAATTGGGTCATAGCCCATTTTGGTTGTTTGTGGCGGAATTCATCTCCAAACCGCCACTGTACTCTTCAACTGATTAAAACTCAAACTGTGAGTTAAAGAGTCTCATCTCTGAAGCTGCTCTGTTCTTTGTTAAAAAAGAAGGCTCCTCTTCAAGTTCTTTTCTAGAATTTTTTCTCTTGTTTAATTCACCCAAATATACTTGATAATCTTATAAATTAGTGTATGAAACTGTGAGAGAGTGTGAGAGAGAGTGTTATTGGCTTGATAATCTCCTTATGTTGTAAAACTCTTCGTTATAGTGATTTTGTGCCGTGCTCCCATGGTTTTTTCCCGAAAGGGTTTCCACGTAAAATTTTGTGTCTTTTTTTTTTTTGTATTTTAAGTGCTTCATTGTTTGTTATTGTTGGTTTCTTGTGTGCCTTTCATATTTCTCCATTTGGTCAGGTATATGTATATGCTTGCAGGGTGTTTGACGAAATAACTCATTGAACACTTATGCGACCATCCCCAACAATTGATATCAGAGCACGTTATGCGTTGGCATATGAGTGATTGAAGCTTGAGTGTGTTTAAATTTGAACTTGTATTCGTGATCATACATATGTGGTGTAGAATGGAGGGCTATGAAATTTGAGAAGTTGAATGATAGCAATTATACTATTTGGAAAATATTTATAGATGACTACTTGGTGGTGAGGGAGCTAGATTTACAATTGATTGGTTGGAGTGTGCAACCCCTGCACATAGAGAATTATGAATGAGAGTTGCTTGATGGAAAATGTTTGAGAGGGTGAATGCACATAATTTCCAGTTGTCCTGCATTTATTATTTCTAGTGCATCTTAGGTATCTTCAATAATACATAAATTTTGTATAGAATCCGGAGAACAAATAGTAAATATTCATCTTAGTAATTAAAGCATTAAACAATCAGGCTTCTCAACATATAATATGGTAATAATACTTGACAAGAGGTCCTTGATAAAATATATATATCTAGATTCTTCGTATGAGATTAAATTCGATCTATGCATCTATATCTTTTTTCAAGACCCATTAAATCAACCGGAATTTTTAATTTGATAAAATATGCTCTAGTTCTATATTTTATTATTTATTTCTCAATAAAATATATACGCATACATGCATACTTTAAATTGTGTTCTTTTATCATCGGTATAATATTTTTTTTAGTTCGTAATAATTTAAATCAAATCGATCAGGCTTAGTATTTTATTTTTGTATGCTTGAATTGCTTAACATTACGGAATTATATGAGTGAAACTTTTTAAATTAATTTTTTATATTTTTATAAAAAAAAAAACTTTTTGTTGCTAGAAATATGAGTTTCCAATCTAATTCAGCCCATTTCAACTGTAACATCCGTGTCAGATTTTGAGATTCTCACTTCACGAACATCATGTTGATCCTGATTTTGATTCTCAGGTTCAGAATCATGAAATTTACTGCACAAGAGAAAATGTAACCAGAAGCTCTAATTTTGTTATGGCTTTTATAGTTGCTTGCCCTTTTTAAAGGATGAATGATGGACTTATTATTAATGGTTAATACTTATTAGTTATACAATAAAAAAATACAAATCGTTGTATAAATCCAAAAGAATTTAAAAGTCCATTTTTTTTTACAAATATCTCCTTCCGAAATTTTCATTAAATATCCTCAATTAAAATTACACAAATGCCCTCATTTTTTTATTTTTTTTTATACCCAACCGCCAGATTCCTGACGGTTCACTTCCTAGAGGACCGCCAGGATTAAAATTGAGGAGTAATCGAGGAGTAAAATTGTTCATCAATTAATTTTTTAATAATAAATATCAACCTCACAATATAAAATCCTAACTAAATGACAAAACAAAATAGAAGAAACACTGTATTAGTTCAATTGAAAAAATGAGGAGCATCATTCCTTCAGACGGGTGTATATGAATGCTTCAACAATTGTATACGGTTTTACTGTATGATCCGTGTGTGATAAAAGAAATACAATTTTTTTCACGTCATCGATTCGTGCATTTCTGTTATAATACATCTCCATCTATTTTTTCTAAGTCATTTCTCTCATTTCTAAAGCACATGTGGATGTACATGTATTCTCTGAGACATATCTCCTAAACAGGCGAGGCTAGGGCTAGGGATAATGCAAGAGAGATGATACATTCACCGAGAAGGTGATCTCTGATGAAGAAACTTCAAACGGACGTATCTCGGCGCTTGAGTGTCCGATTTCAGCGTATGACTACTTTTTGGAAAACTTGTGAGGAGAAGATATTGATTTTGAACCATAGCGTTAAGCGTGATAACGACACAGTCACAATTGCAAAAAAACAAAGAGAAGAGCCTTAAAACTTGAGCTGAAGTTTTTGATTAATTCTTTCTAATTTTCGATTTTGTACTCCGTTACGAAGTTATCTATTTTGTACTCCTTTATAAATTCTGAGATCTAGGGGTTTTTTTGCTGTATTTTCATTTTTTTTAGTTAGAATGTTATTCATGTAACTAATAATATGTAATATTTTTTCCTAGGCATTTTTCATGTAAATATATGAAGTCTCAGATTTAGTGTTTTTTTTTGTTATATTTTCATTTTTTTTAGTTCAAATGTTATTCATGTAAACGTTTTCATTTTGAAATTTAGTTTAGCGCTTTTGATATTCATATCTAGGATATGCTATAGAAAAAAAGACAATCGCTAAGAATTAGTTTATTGTTTTATCAAAAAATTAGTTTAGTGTTTTCATTTTGAGATTAAAAAAACAAAAACAAAGTATGTTCTCTACAAAAGTGAACCGTCAGGATTCCTAGCCATTGAGGCATTTTTAAAAGAAAAATCGAGGGCATTTGAGTATTTTTTTTTAGTTGAGGATATTAATAAAATTTCGGTTTCTACTGCAAGTAGAAGTAGAACTACAGTGTTTTAAAACTCAAATAAGTTTTTTGGTAAACTTAACTCTAAAATCTATAAAATGTGACTATAAATAACGAATCCAAATTATTGAAACCAATCTACTTCACGAATGATGTGTTAACATGTCAAATTTGTAAAATTTTCCAACTAATTTAGTATAAAGTCAAGCCGTCAAGAAAAAATCTATATTGTTAATTTTATTGCATTAATTTTTCATTATTTTTTTACCGCTTGACTTTATACTAAATTAATTCGAAAATTTATAAAATTTGTATATAAACGTATTACTCGTGAAATAGATAGATTTTAATGGTTTGAATAATTTGTCATTTGAAGCCAGAACATTAGGTTTTGGTGTTAAGCTCACCAAAGATTTGATGAGCTTAAGAACACCCTATTTTTACTCTTCTACTACATCAATTTATTACTCAAAACAAGATAGTATTCCACTAGTTGTTGGCCTTAATTGTACAAATACATTTCTCTAATCATCATTAATTTATTACTCTCCATTACATAAATAATTTGATCAAGAAAACAACCGAATTCAACCCAAATTTCGCTCCCGAAAAGGGCATTAATGCTATATATTAACCATGATTTGTTCATTATGCCATGCTACAACCTTCTGATAGGATAGGTCACCTCCAAATATGTCGAGAGAGCTACCGACTGTTACATCAACTCGACCCCTACCAGCTGTCTTTATTCTCTCAAGGTCTTCCATTTTTGATACACCTCCAGCATAAGTTACCGGAATCTACAAAACCAGTTACAAAATTAGGTATTTGCAAACAATATGCAACATTTATCATTATGAAATATTTTGAAAATATTCATTTGATTCGATACGAAAAAGGAAGTTAATTTTAGTTGATTTGGCCAACTGAGCATTGATTTCAACAGTGCTAACTGCTAAGTTATTTACAGAAAAAAAAAAGGTGCTTACAAATATGACTAATGCTTGGTGTTATTTGTAAATGCAGTAGAGCATAACATGTATCATGCCAAAGAAACCAAATATCATATTGGTTCTCCTCAAAAAAATAAAAATAATAATAAATAACAAACTATTGGTCTTCTAAGAAAGTCTAATTCAACCAGAAAACCAACAATTTTCTTCTCAACTTTAAATAAGAAAACAAGAAAAGTCGTCAAGGATTCAAAATATTTGAAAAGAGGTGTGTTACATACTGGAGAAAGAGATCCAAGCAGAGTGACGAGCTCCTCATCTATACCTAATCTGTCATGTTATAAGAAAGTCGACATGAATGAAAATCAACAAAGTAGAAAGCATACCTTCTATAACATTAATTATACAGTTATATCCAGTATATGACCAACTAAGTTGGGTGCCAGAATGAACTACCAGTTTTATTGCCTTTGAACTGCTCAACTAAAGCTTAATCCAATGAAACCTTAATTAAACAGTAATCAAAAAAGGAAAATCATATATGACATGGTGAGAAAGCTTCACCTTTTCCCCTCTACATCAACTCCATGCACCAAAAACTCATCAGCATATGAAGCCAAAAATTCCAAACTTTGAGCATCTAGAAATACATCACTAAACTTTTGCCATCTGTCTGTCACAATGGCATATTTTCCATTCTGCATTAGAAAAAAATATCAAAATTGGACATTGGAAAAACCAAAATTAGCCTCAATCAAATCCAACTTAAAAAAATCAATCCTCAATCAAACACAAGTTATACAATTAAGCCCCAATTAAACTCAAATTTGTATCAACAACTGCTGGGCTACGCAATTTTGCCTCCATTAAGCCTCATGTAAACCAACTGGCAGATACTTTCTTCAAAACTAGATGCAATTATTAATTTGCTTCCCTGTCAAACTGACAGTACCTATCATAAGCTCACTGCTTGCTCAAACTTAAAAATAAAAAATACAAAAAATAACTTGCTTAAATATGCCCCAGTTTAGTCCAGAAAAAAACTAGAAATAAACTGATTTTGCTTCAATCAACTGTGCATTCAATGAAGCCTTGATTTAACCAAAAACTTGATGTACCTTTTTTCGACAACTAAGATCCAAAACAAGTCTTTTCCTCCCTATCAAATCAACAAGGCCTTGGAGCCGCTCCATGTTCATCTTTCCATCACTGAAGACGTACTAGAAAGGGTAAAAAATGGATAAAATTTCAAATCATTAAAGCTAATAAAAATGATATGCTACATCATAAAAATAATCTAACATAAGAAGAAAATATTACTCAAGGACCAAAATGAATTTGTGTTTACTACATAGTTTGATATCTTGCATTTTCTTAATTACAAACCAATGAATGTCATTTATCGTGTCCTTGACCAAAACTTAGTGAATAAGCCTTCAGAAGTAGTAAATTTTAATACAAAGTAAAATGAACACATTAAATTTTACAAAACCCAAACTCAACCATTGAAATCCAATAAACACAACCAATGGCACCTTAGAGATACATCAAAAACATAAAGATGAAAATTGAAGGAACATTGAGTCTTTTCAATTAATTTTGCAAATAATAACGAAAAACTTATCATATATTTAAATAACACCTGAGGGGTGGGACGGAGAAAGGGAAAAACATACTGAGGTAACAATAACATGAGATGCACCTTCATCAAGGTATTTCATGGCATTCTCCAAGTTTATCCCACCTCCAACATGCAAAACACCTAATCACAAAAATATACAGCTGTCATTCCTTTCCAAACTTCAAATACTGGCAACAAACTAGAACTGCATAAGAAGTACAATATTAAATCAGATAAGCTTATTCACCCGTAATTAGGGGTGTTCATTGGGTCCCATTTTTTTTTTTTTTTCAACCGAACCGGTTTTTTTGTTTGGTTTTTTGGTTTAAATACATTGGTTCGGTTGAATTTTTGAAATGCTTCGGATTTAATAATTGGTTCAGTTTAGATTTTTCAAAACTGAAAAGATCGAATCAACCAAACTCTGTATGGTTCAAATCCATGTTTTAGTGTGATCGATGGTTTCCTAACTTTTTTGGACTTAAAATGAAGAAACTTTTTGGTTTGGATATTTTAGAACATCTAGATATTTTGTCTGGAATTGAACAATGTGTGTAATGTCAACATCTGATATAGATAATCCATATTTATTTCTATGATTATTAAATGTAATTTTGTATGTATTGAGTTTTGACCATTTAAAATTTCATCTCTCTTACTTCGGTTCAACCAAACAAACCAACATTTACTTTGGTTATATTGGTTTGGTTGGTTTGATTATATTTTTAAAACCGAATAGAATTATGGTTTGACTATTTTAATTCGGTTTTAATCGAACCGACCCAATGATCACCCCTACCCGTAATTGAAATATTCATGACCCTCTCACCATCTACCAATAAAAGTAAGAAAGGTAGAAGAATACAAAATGTAATTTCTAACCAAGATAAGCATGTAATGCCTCTAAAGCTGCCACCTGGCTCAAGGGATCAGCACCAAGCATTATGACATGGCCACCAGTGAGACTGTCTCTTTTGTACATATTTGCATAGTAGGCAGCTGACTTGTCAGATTCAAAGTTAGTCACAAGAGAGGAGTTCCCATTTTCTGATGAATCTCTTAGAGTTGACCCCACAATTTGTTTCACTTTTCCCTAAGAGAAAATAATAAAGTTCAATTGAGGGTTTGGTCAGAAATTAAATTTATTGAGGGTTATACCACAAAACGGCAAAATATCATTCAAGTACAATACTGGTCGGGTCAAGTAACCTCACATGGAGTGTTTCGAGTACTTGGAAAAAGATACAGTATACCAATAATAAAACAAGAAAAACTAAAAAAAACACAAAAGAGCAAACAGAAAGATTGCTTTAAACCAAAATAGTACATATACATGAACATATACATGAAAAATACATGTCTGTACCTATTAGAGGTACAGAAAGAGTGAGGCTACGTACTATGCATGGCTCACTTTGGTCCGTACTATGGATCCATATCTTCATTTCAAGGTCTAAATAGTCGATCCGAACCGTCCATCATGATCTCCATATGAAAATCTACTTCGAGGCCAAATTTTACATTTTTTTTTAATTTGTTTACTGTTCTTTTGGATAGGTAGAAAATCACTAATTTTGAATGGTCTAGAATCTTTAGATCAAGTAATATTGTACCTCTTAAAAAATAGTAAAAAATTCTAAAAAATGTAAAATTTGACATCCAAGCATATTTTCATATGAAGATCATGTTGAGTGGAACAAATGGACTGTTTGGATTTTAAAAATGGAAATATGCATCCATAGTACGAACCAAAATGCACTATGCAAAGTACCATAGCCTCACTCAGTACATAAACTTCAAAAGATATTCGATTACAGTACAAAATCACCTTGTGTATATCAATGCAAGGTCGAAAGCGTGTTGCGTATTGAACAGCATGTCGAGCTCCTAAAGAAGTTAAAAGAAAAAGGTAAAATTTCAAGCTTTGGAGGTTATATCTAGAAGAAACAAAAGGATAGAAGAGAACTACTGATAGATAGAGGAAGAGAAGTGCATTACTGGAAGGGGTGCACCTTGTAGGAGGTACAAAAGATGGTATCTTTTTCCGATTGTAGATATAATTCAATTGACTGGTACCAATCAATTGACCATAAATCAAACTTTTCATCTTCAGTTGATTGCATCAGTTCATGATAATTCTATTCATGCAAAATAAACACTAGTTAGTATAAATTAAGAATAAACTCTAAATTAGAAGGAATACAATTACAGAGGTGTTAAATTCAAGGACTTTTCTTAAACAAGCAGGAAACGGTATAAACAAAAATATGAATTCCAATACCGGATTTCATCATATTCTCAGCAGGACTATCTCTACTAGTCTATTAGGTCCGAACTCAAAAGAAAGTTGGCCTTATTACCTTGAGGCGAGGCGGCGCAACTGAGGCAAGAGACGCGACTGAGGAGATACAGCGCGACGGAGGAGAGGCGGCGCCGGCGAGAGAGAGAGAGTGGGACTGAGAGTGGGGGCCAATAGTTGGGAAAGATGGATCCAACTGAGAGTCGAGAGAGGCGGGGGGAGTTTGGGCCGAACTTTGGGCCCTTTTGGGCCCTGTTCGGATCACAACTCGTCCAACATTCGTCCAACATTAATAAATTCAACAAGGTTATCCTCTGAATGTATTTGGAATATTGTCTTTGTTTCTATTTTTATTTTTATTTTTATTGGGTATGTAAGGGGGACATAATACTACCTGGTTTTAATTTCCTCAGTTTCAGCAAATACTAAATTAGGCCCAACAAGGCTCATAATTCTCAATTCCGAATTGATCCGTGGAGATCCTCAATTAAGCCCCGATGACACTCAAATGGAGACCTCCAATAATCCCATCCACTGGACACAAGATTGTAGAAGAAAATGCTTCTCTCTAACAAACTTCCGTTATACATATTTTTCTTTTTACTCCAGTGTAACAGTATGCACTCGTCGGACAGACAAAGAACCGTTAAGTGATTAATCGGTATGCAGCCGATTAATCAAAATTTTGAAGATAATTTTGTATTTTCATTAAAGTTATATGCATATACTTGTAATTATTAAAATTAATTAATTTAACTCATCAAATTTATCAAATAAACTTATTTTAACTTTAGTGTCATTGTAAATTAATAAAATTTTATGAAATTGTCATTTACTAAAATTCAAATAAGACAAGACAAAGTATAGTACATATAACAGTTAAATGCTATACAGACAAAGTATAGACAAATTATCATAGAACTTCTGTTTAAGATAATTTTTGGTTTCACACTGAATTATCACTTACCCAGCAACATTTTGCAATAAATTATGGTTCATTTGTATAGCATATTGTTTATTCTTAGATCTTTGGTAATCTAGGAAGGTTGTGCATTCCAGGAAACTAAAATTTGGTTTTTTTGTAATTGATCAGAAGACAGTATACCTTTATTGAACTCGGCACTGGACAAATCAAGCCTCAGAGTTGAAGTACGTTCCCAGCAGCTCTAATATTTTCATGGAAGGTAGGTTATTGATTTTGGCCTAATAAAAGTTATATCATTGATGTTGAGGATATCCAAACTGATTTCTTGTAGGGATGCACAACAGAAAATGAAATCAAGAAAATCAACTGCATTTTCTTTATTAATCTTTATATTAATCACCCAAGGCATTAGAAGTGTGCTACAATATTGCTTAAACTTATCCTCACATTCCTGATACACCATTCCCTTAGCATGTACCAAAAATGTGATACAGTTATATTACTATGTGACATGAGGTGCAAGAGTGCAAGAGTGCAAGAGTGCAAGGGATAGAAAGCAGTGACATGAGGTTGTTTGGCAAATGTAAAATTGAATAATTGAGTTTGAACAGTCGCTAAATAGAGATAGAATTGAATGAATTGTAATTAGAGTTCAAATTTTATTTTTATATCGTACTTTGATATTGGATATTTATGTACTATTTTATATTGTTCAATTGCTGTATGTGAATTATTTGTGAATTATATATTTGTTAATTGAAAACGACGTCGGTAAATTGTATATTTGCTTGTGAATTATGTTTTCATTGCTTGGTACGTTCGTACCAATTGGGAAAAAGAAAAATACCAAAAAAAATATCAAAAAAAAAAACAACCTTCTGCTACCGATTTTGAACCATCAGAGACCGGCCAATCGGTCTCTGATGATCTTGCGCCACGTCAGCACGCAGCATCAGCGACAGAACCAATCGGTCGCTAAAGGGGTCATCAGCGACTGGCGCCTAACTCTTCAGCGACCGGTGACGTCAGCGGGGGTGGTCATCAGCGACGAAGCAACTGCGTCGGGGTCATCTGCTACCGATTTAGTCATCAGCGACCGGCGAAAATCCCATCAGCGACCGATTTGGCCGGTCGCTGATGGGTATGATTGCTGTAGTGAACTAATTGACATTATAAATGAAAAACAAACAATTTGTAATGATTTGGTCACCACCAACAATTAATCAGCCGATTAATCAGATCAAACAGCCATTTTTTTAAGCACTAGTTATTCTAGTTAATATAAAATTAGAGTTAGATATGAGTCTGTCTATATAATTTACAACAAATGAATCGTTAATTTAAATGTTTCTCTCTCTTCTTCTAATTTCACAAGTCCCATTGAGCTTATATGTATCCAAAGCTTTGATTAATTCTAAATTAAGTGGCCTATATAATAGATGAGGAGGGTTCAAACGCACTATAATTTTTTATGCTCCAATATGCTCCACATGTTTATCTTTATTTTCATAGTCTGAACAGTCGATCTGAACCATTCAACATAATGTTCATAATAAATATGTTGGAGACCAAATTTTATATTTTCTTTAGAATTTTTTTACTATTTTTTTAGATAGGTACAATATCACTTTATCAGATGGTCCATAATCTCCTTAAAAAATTATTTTGTACCTATCTAAAAAAGTAGTAAAAAATTCTAAAAAATATAAAATTTGGTATCCAAGCATATTTTATTATGAAGATCATGTTGAGTGGTTCAGATCGACTGTTCGGACTTTGAAAATGGAGATAAAGGATGTGGAACATATTGGAGCACAAAAATAATGGTGCATTTGAACCTCCTCTTAATAGATATAAGTTTGAAAGTTTTTAGTCTCTTGAGATCACCATTGTAAAACTTAGTGTCATCATTTGAGAGTTTCAATTCTTTTGTTTTCCAATATTATAGGCACACTAAATTTAATCTGTTAATTTGGTACTTGATAGATGTACCATATTTAAGATAAACCACTATAAATATATCATGGTCTCTATCCATTAAGGTTACATAAATACTCCATTCTAAAGATTTTGTAACATTAAGAGAGAGAGGATAAAAATTATATTGGTAATACATCAACTATTATTGTTCAAGTTGAAGTATTATAACTCATCTTCGGCATTAAGATATTTTATATTTGTAAGAATTATATTGTTCAAGATCTACAATTTGTTCAATCAATATTAATGCATAGAAACTTATAATCTAAGATTTTGAACATATTAATTCGTTCATTTAGACACACAATAAATATAATTTTTTTATGTAACCATAGTTGGTACACTTACTGTTAGTATGACAACTAATCACATATCTATTGTTATACCTATTTGTTATATTGCATGAGTGAAGTAAATTAAGTTAGTCATAAATCTGACTAATAAGTGATTTGCGCATTCTCTATTTCCAAAAAATAATTCTTATTATTATTATTATTATTATTATATATTTATTATTATTATT